>QRFJ01000619.1:1080117-1172486 GCA_006176705.1 Cocos nucifera
TGGGGCCTATAAATTTTCTGCTGGTAGGATTCACTGGCAATACCGTACCAGTTGAAGGCATAATAACTTTGGCTGTGGCGGTGGGGCAACACCCAAAACTGGCCAAAGCGCAGGTCGATTTTCTAGTCATGAGGACTCTGTCCGCCTATAACGTCATTCTAGGCCGACCTGATCTAAATGCACTTCGGGCGGTGGTGTCAACCTATTACTTGAAGATAAAGTTTTTGATGAATCGCAGGGTCGGAGAGGTCAGGAGAGATCAGGCTCTAGCGAGGCACTGCTACTCTATCACCTTACATGAGGAAAAATAGTCCGACCCTTATCTTGTTGATGGACTGGATGTCCGTGACGACCTCACTGAGGAGCGGGGTGAGCCTATGGAGGACCTCGTCTCTGTGCCTTTAAATGACGGAAACTCGGAGCACGCGGTGTAGATCGACTCCAACTTGGCAGGCGAGGTTCGGGAGCAGCTCATTGCCTTCCTCAAGAGAAATACAGACATCTTCGCTTAGACTCCAGCGGACATGCCGAGGATTGATGCCATGGTCATGGAACATCGACTGGCCATCGATCCGAAGCATCGGTCGGCGAAAAGAAAGATGCGCCACCACACCCTGGAGAGGCAGAAAGCAATCATTGAAGAAGTGAACAAGCTCCTCAAAGTCAAACTCATCTGAAAGGTTAATTATCCGACTTGGATCTCGAACGTAGTCCTCATCAAAAAGGCAAACAACAAGTGGAGGATGTGCGTTGACTTCAAAAAGCTGAATAGGGTCTATCCGAAAGACAGCTACCCTCTACCCAGGATTGATCAACTGATGGATGCGACCTCGGGCCATGAGCTCCTCACCTTCATGGATGCCTTTTTTGGTTATAACCAGATACGGATGGCGCCCGAGGACGAAGAGAAGACCGCTTGCATTACTGACCATGGTCTTTATTGTTACAGGGTCATACCTTTTGGACTTAAAAAAGCAGGGGCAACATACCAGCATTTGGTCAATAAGATCTTCAAGGAGCAGATCGACCACAACATGGAGGTGTACGTGGATGATATGCTTGTCAAAAGTCGAGCTTCAACAGACCACCTCGCCGACCTTAAAGAGACCTTCGATGCACTCAGGAAGCATAAGATAAAGTTGAACCCAACCAAGTGCGCCTTCGGCGTGACCTCCGAAAAATTTCTGATGTTCATGATGTCAAGATGTGGAATCGAAGCAAATTTCGAGAAAATCCGAGCTATTCGAAAGATGACCGCTCCGAAGATGATCAAAGAAGTTCAGCACCTGATCGAAAAGGTGGCATCCCTAAATCGCTTCGTTTCAAGGTTGGCCGAATGATGCATGCCCTTCTTCCAAGTTCTTAGGCAACCAAAGGACTTCTGCTGGATGGCGGAGTGTCAATAGGTATTTGAAGAACTTAAAAACTACCTCAGCTCACCCCCACCGCTGACAAAGTCCGAACCCAAAGAAGAATTATTTTTATATCTAGCTGTCTCCTCGGTGGCCTTAGTGGCAGTCTTGGTCAAAGAAGAAGCGAAGATGCAACGACCGATCTACTATGTGAGTCGGGTCTTGAGGGATGCGGAGATCAGGTACTCTAGGTTAGAAAAACTAACTTACTCTCTTCTAATTGCCGTTAGGAGGCTCCGACCTTATTTTTAGGAGCATACCATAACGATCCTCACGGACCAACCAATAAAAGCAGTCATTCACCAAGCGGACGCTTTTGAAAGAATCACAAAATGGACAATCGAGCTCACAAAGTTCGACATCAACTACTGGCCCAGGCCATCGATCAAGGCTCAGATACTGATGGATTTTGTGCTGGAATGCACCATTTCAGTCGAAGCCGAGCTTGAACTGATCGAGACCGACACCAAAGCGAGATCGAGTTTGGACGAAGCCGAGCTATCGCAGCCGAACCTCCCTAAGGAAAGCATCGACCTCTTCGAAGGCTCCTGGACTCTGCACGTGGATGGTTCGTCCAACTCTGCTGGAGCCGGTGCGAGGCTGATCTTGGTCAGTCCCGAGGGAGTCGTTGCCGAGTACGCACTGCACTTTGAGTTTTCTGCGACCAACAATGGAGTCGAATATGAAGCGCTGATCGTCGGATTAAAGATAGCAAGAGAATTAAAAGTAGATCCGCTTCAAGTCTACAGCGATTTTCAATTGGTGGTCGGCCAAGTTAGCGGCAACTATGAAGCACGAAAGAAAAGCATTGTGAGATACCTTAAAAAAGTGAGAGATTTGACTCTGGCCTTCGACAGTTTCAGCATTCAATAATTTCTAGGGCAGAAAATGCAAGAGCCGATCTTCTCTCCAAGTTGGTCACTTCAGCCCCGATCAAACTGCCCAAAGGAGTATTTTTGGAGAATCTGAAGTGTCCAACCCCAAAGGAACCTCAGGTCGTCCTGTAGACGGAATTCGAGCCAAGCTGGATCGATCTATTGGTCACTTACCTCAAGGAGGGGGTCCTTCCTCATGATCCGAAAGAAATTTGGAAGCTCAGGAATCAAGCCTCCCGTTATATTTTATATGAAGGTATGTTGTATAAGAGGTCATACTTCCTCCCGCAGCTGAGATGTCTCCGACCTTCGAAGGCCGACCTTGCACTATGGGAGGTGCACGAAGGACTCTGTGGAGGTCACATAGGAGCTAGGTCCCTATCGCAAAGACTACATCGATAAGGATACTACTGGCCGATCCTGTTTCATGATTCCATCGAATATGTGAGAAAGTGCGACTGCTGTCAGAAGAACATCAACGTACAAAGGCAGCCGGCATCCGAGCTTGCTCCGCTAAGCGCACCTTGGCCATTTAAGCAGTGGAGAATGGATATACTCGATCCCTTTCCGATGGTGTCCGGGCAGTAGAAGTTCCTCCTGATTGCGATCGACTATTTCACCAAGTGGGTCGAAGCCAAACTACTAGCGAAGATTACCGAGACCAAGGTGCAGAACTTCGTCTAAAAGTCGCTAGTCTATCGGTTTAGTCTGCTCTGAACCCTTATAATCGATAATGAACGACAGTTTGTCGGGGCAAGGTTCGTCGAGTTCTGTGAAGGACTAAACATCTTCCACCACTTCACATCGGTGGCTCACCCACAGGCCAATGGGGAAGCTAAGGTGACCAATCGAACCCTGCTACAAGATATCAAAGCGAGGCTCGATAGGGCAAAGAGGGCCTGGGTGGACGAACTCTACTACGTCCTCTGGGCATATCGAACTACACAGAGGGTGCTGATCAGGAAAACATCCTTCGCCTTGGCCTTCGACACGGAGGCAATTATCCCGATCGAGCTCAAGCTTCCATCTGCACGAGTCATGGGCTTCAATGAGCAGCACAACCCCCAGGACCTCAGAGTCGACCTTGACCTGCTGGAAGAAAAAAGGGAGAAAGCCCGCATCCGGATGGCAGCCTACAGACTTCAAAGTTAGAAACAAGATGTTCAGAGTGGGAGACTTAGTGCTCCAACGAGCCGCTGTCTCTCAGCCTTAGAGTCAGAAAAAAACTCGCCTCTAATTGGGAAGGCCTGTATGAAGTGGTGGAGGTCATTCGGTCTGGTACTTATCGTCTGAAGGAGCTCAGAGGGATGATACTTCCACGATCTTGGAACTCAGAAAATCTGAGGATGTATTACCAGTAATCTTCCTTCAGTGAAGCTGCTTCATTTCCGCATTATTATTCCCTGGTGCAAAAACTATGTGGTGACAGGGATGAAGCAGTCGATAGTTACCATGTTAGGAACTGGAGGAGAACCTCGTCCTAACACGAGCAGGTCAAAGATCTTTAATCTCGGCTGTAGAAGATAAGATCTCTCCGGAAGCAAACTCGGCTGTAGGAGATAAGATCTCCCTCGAGCGCCCGCATCAACCTCAACTGTAGGAGATAAGATCTTTCCCGGGGTAACCTCGACTGCAGGAGATAAGATCTCCCCCGAGGCAAACTCGCTGCAAGAGATAAGATCTCCTCGACTCGATAAGTTCTCGCTCCACATCAACTCTACGTCAACAGGAAGATAAGATCCCCTGGGCAACCTCGACTGCAGGAGATAAGATCTCTCTCAAGCTCCATCAACAGGAGCAAGATCTTCTTCAACCTCGGTTGGAGATAAGATTTTCCTCTAAGCTTCAATGTCTACTCAACAGAAGATAAGATCTTCTTCAACCTCGATTGAAGATAAGATCTCCTCCGAAGCTTCAAAGTCTCGTCTGCAGGAGATAAGATCTCCCTTGAGCTCCGCATCAACCTCGATTGAGGAGATAAGATCTCCCCGGGGCAAACTCGACGTCATACAGAGATAAGATTTTTCAACTCTCGGGACTGGAGATAAGATCTCCTCCCGAGCTTCAACATCTACATCAATAGGAGATAAGATCTCCTGAGGGTCCGGATCAACCTCAACTGCACTGAAGATAAGATCTCCTTCGAGCTTCAAAGTCTCGGCTGTAGGAGATAAGATCTCCCCCGAGCTCCGCATCAACCTCGGCTGTAGGAGATAAGATCTCCCCCAGGCTCTCGGCTGCAGGAGATAAGATCTCCCTCGGGGCAACCTCGCAGGAGATAAGATCTCCCCCGAGGTAATCTCGGCCGCAGGAGATAAGATCTCCCCTGAGGATCCGGATCGACCTCGACTGCAGGAGATAAGATCTCCTCCGAGGCAAACTTGACTGTAGGAGATAAGATCTCATCCGAGTGCCCGCATCAACCTCGACTGCAGGAGATAAGATCTCCCCCAGGGCAAACTCGGCTGTAGGAGATAAAATCTCCTTTGAGCGCCCGTATCAACCTCGGCTATAGAAGATAAGATCTCTCCCAAAGTAACCTCGGCTGCAGGAGATAAGATCTCCTCCGAGGCAACCTCGACCGTAGGAGATGAGATCTCCTCAGAAGGTCCGAACCAACCTCGGCTGTGGGAGATAATATCGCCCTCGAGGAGCCAACCTCTGATCTCGACCACCAGAGACGAGATCAACTTCAACATCGGCTGAAGAAGAGATCTTCCCGAGTTTCCACTTCAAATAAATGCAGAGCTCGGAAAAGGACTTCGACGGTCGCCTATTTCGGTACTCCCTTCCTCCAAATTTCGAACTCGAGAGTGGGGGGACTATTGTTGGGGATGAACCCCTCTCCCACCAAAGTCTAGTCCAATGCTCAGGTTGGTGCAGCCGGTAGTCATGGAAGGATTTCAGCGGATGAGCCTTAGCCGAACTCCTTCAGCTGACCGAACTCTTAAAGAGGTCGAGCTCATTCGACCGAACTCTTCAGCGGTCGTCCCTCGGTCGAACTCCTCAGCGGCCAAACTCCTTAGCAACCGAACTCTGATCGGACTCCTCCCAGATATTCCCTCGATCTAACTTCTCCAAGAGCCGGACTCCTCCCAAGCACCTCCTTCGGTCGGATTCCTGGATCCCTCATTCAGACGAACCCCTACGAAAGCCGAACTCCTTCCGGACCCCTTCAGCTATTGTTCCTCCTGGGCAACCCTCTCCAGCCATATTCCCTTCGAAAGTCCAAACTCCTCCGAAATGAGTACACGTTAAAGCTCTTCAACCCTTCATTCGGCCTCAAGTGGCTCAGTATCAAGGCAGCTGCAGCCATCACCATCAGTCCGCTGAGGCAATAGCGACCCGCTATCAGGCGGCGATGGCTGTCACCGTCAACTCGTTGCAGGCGGTGTTGCAGATGATGCCTTTCCCCGGGACTGACTCCGTCGGACCTCGAACGGTCCGCTACCACACGGCTACAGCTGTCACCATCAAGCTCCGCCTATAAAAAGGACCCTCCAGATACGCTAACTCTAAGCTCTAAGTTCTCCTCTTCTTTTCTAAGCTCTGCGAAACTCATCCCTGAGTACTTTATTTCTATTGATCAGATCTGACTTAATCATCGGAGGGTCCTATTGGAGCCATCCTTACCGACTCCAAGTGGAATTTTATTTTACAGGTCTCCAACGGTGACCTCGTCCATCTTTATTCTAGCTGAATTCGACGATTAATTTTTACATCAATAATATATATATATATCATGAGCCCATTTTGGCTTATAAATATCCCATGCCTCACTTTTTATTGTATACTATTTTCCACTGGATCTTTTACGGGCCAAATCTTAGAAACCTTATTTACTGAAAAGCTTGTGGAAAACTCATATAACTTTGGCATATGAAAGTTTTCTTCCATCAATTTTTGTTTTAGAAGGACTCGATCCTGTCCTATTACTATTTTTTTTTTTAAAGTGAGATTCACTTTCCATTTAGAATCAATTTCTCCTTTTGTATATCCATTTACCAATTGCCACGTAACCATCCAGAGGAATTTCGTACGATCAAGGTTTGTGGAGGATCCTCCCTAAGCATTTATCCAACTCGTGACCAATATCAGTACGCCACCTGGCATTTGGAAAGCTGGAGGACCCAATCATTCCAATGTCGCGCCCATTGCTTGTTACGCCTCTCCACCATCCGATCACCTGCTTGCGGGCGCCACCCTAAACTAACTACAACGATTGGCTGATCTCGCTGTCCGGTGTGGACAATAACCCGATCATTCCCCACCTTCACTCCAACTGTCCTTTTCGCAGAAAGGACACCCCTGGTCACGTACCACAGCTCACATGTTCCTCGTGCACTTGTCTCCCCAGCCCCTTGATTTCAATCCACACCGTCCATCCGGCACTTCACTGCTATAATTCACGGGCCTCCTTCACCCACCACCACCAATTTGGTGGTCCTGGATGAGCCCAATGAGGCAGGAAGCGCCCATCCACCAGCCTTTTGACTCTCGCGTAGATGCAATAATTGTCGCCCTCGGTGTTAAATAGCTGTAATACTTACGTCAGGCAGACAGGCGAAGGCCATAGATCTCTGTGTAAATATTTCCACTTTCCTTGGCTTTTCTTTTGTTTTATAAAATTTGTTTTTCTAAGTCCCTTTCCCTGGTGGCTGGTATAGAGATTGATCTCTGGGTGCTTGGTGACCGTCCTATGAGAGAAGGGGGGAGATGGTGCTTAAGTCCAGGATGAAGTGGGCAGTCCTGGGAGGGCTGGTCCTCTCTGCCTTCTCTCTCTTTACTCACTTCCTTCTTGCAGTGTACTCTGGGAGGAGCTTATCTCAATACCAGGAGCCAGACCCACTGTTGTCTTGGGTGCAGAGATTTCAGACTGGTGCTCTTCCCACACTGGTAATGCCTAAAATCCCACAAAGATCCCAACTTCTCTTTTGCTAGATCTCACCTCTTGAGTACAAATAGTCAACCTTGGTACTTGTTTTGGGTTTTGCTGATTTCCTGGGCCATGTCTCCTTATTTTAATATTTCCTTCCACCGCTCCTGTCTACTCTGTGAATTCTTTAGGATTTTGGGAATGTTTTTGTTTGTGAGTTTTGCCGGTAAGGTTTATGTGTTTGTTGAGGTTTACTTATATTTCAATGTTTATTTATGTTACGCATTTGCCAAATTTTTAACAGGAATTTTTTTTTTTTTTTTTTTTGCTGCTTAAATGTTCTGGAGATGAAATGTGGTAAGTGTAGGGGAAATAACATGTTGGTTTTCATTATTTTAAAACGTGTGCTCGCTCTTCTGTAGTTTCCTTCCAGGCTATTTGTATGATTGAGGGTTTGTGCCGGCGCTTGTGATAGTTCGATTATATATAGATAATGCTTTCCTTGTTATAATTTTGGTCCTCGACGATGTTTTCCTTTATCTATTTCCACAATTGTTAGCAGGATTTTGTTTTAGTTGAGAAATTAGTTCAAAGGAGAATAAAATCCACCTACATTATCTTTTTTCAATCTTGGAAAACAATCAAATTGTGTGTGTATCTTTTATCTGTAAGGTTTTCTTGATATTGACATGAGGAACCTGCTGTTTTTTTTTTAAATTTACCATTATATTATGCTTGACTTTCTTTTTATGTGGGTGTGGGTACCTTTATATCAATGATTAGAGTCCAATACATAGAAGATTATGGGGACCAATTCGGCCTTTGGAGTCTATATTGCCACATGCAAATCCAAGAGGAAGTTACAAAGGTTAGTACCATCTGCATGTTTAGCTTATGTGTCATTCTATTTTATGTGATTGATTTGTAGATCTTTAACCTAGTTTGGCGGATCATCATATTGCAAAATTCTTTTGGTACTTCAATATTTTTGGAAGATAATATTGGTCGGGTGTCAAGTGGCCAAGAAATATTTCTATGTACCTGATCTCAGATTTGAGGTGTTGTGAGCATGCAATGGATGTGTGATCCAAAAGTGAAAGTGAAATGGAACAGATCCTATTAAAAAGAGAAATCGTATATTTTATTTACTCTAAAGAACTAAATTTAAATGCTACTACCTCCACATTGTTTATTAATAAGGTGAAAATTATAGAAACACCCTCTCAAGTTTGGCCTCATTTAAAAATTTTCAATTAGATCCCTTAAGTTCATTAAGTGGTGCAACATGGTCTTGCCATCCATCTCCCTTCAACTTATGGGATTATGCCATGATAGTCATGTAACATGTTTAGAACTATAATACCCTTGACTAAGATAAGGGCTTAGCAAAGGGGTTGGGTAGTTCTCGAGCTCTTGAGGTTTAAGTTGCGACAACGAGAAGGGTGGCACGAGACTGGAGCATAACAGCAATGCTAGTCATAGTAAAGAAACTAAAAAAATCCCAAAAATATAAAATCTTGAACGAAAAAACATAGGAATTAGAAAAATGGTGAAGGGGAAGGGGAAAAGAACTCTCAAACTCACCAATAAATCAAAATGGCTGCAAATAGTTGCCTTTAGAAGAACCATCCAAGATTGCCTCGTCATCAAGAAAGTAGTTAATTTTGTTCGATAACATATCAAAATCTTCATCTATGAATCATCATAGCCTCCTTGTATAGAACATAAAAGCAAAACAAAGAAGAAGAATAGAAGAAAGAAAGAAGAAATATAAAAGGAGAAAGAGAAAAATATGGCAAGGAGCACAACATCACAGCCCTGGCTTGGGAACACAAGGATGGCTAAGTCTCATAGGCCCCACCAAGCTATGCCTCCACTCAGTCCCTTGTGCCACCATGTCCCCTAGCAGTGCCTGTGTGCTCCCAACCACCACCCTTCTCAATTGGTTGTAGCACTCCCACGCCATCTCTGTCTTATGATGTTTGGCGATCCTACGAGTGAGCGGATGCCTCGATGTCCTAGAAGAGGAGCTTATAGCGAGCTGAGCCAATCTTAACCATAATGCCCTCCCATCTTCCACTATCTGAGTCTAAATCTTGCCACACTTCTGATAAAGCCCAGCAATGCTACCGAAGCCACTACCATCAAGAGAGTTGGTGGAGAGCATCAATCTCGATGTTCTAATGGGAGGGAATTTCTTGGACAAGAGGGGGGATAGTGAGTGGCAAGGCAATAGTTGGGTGGCCGCTATTTGAAGTCCCATTGGCCCACTCGATGGTAGTGGCTTCGGTAGCATTGTTGGGCTTCATCAGAAGTGCAACAAGATTTAGACTAGGATAGTGGAAGATGAGAAGGGCATTGTGGTTGAGCTTGGCTCAGCTTGCTATGAACTCCTCTTCTCAAATCCGCTTCGAGGACATCAAGGCATCAACTCACTCGTAGGATTAGTGAATATCGTACAACAAAGCTATGTGGGAGCACTGCAACCAATTGAGGGTGGTGGCTGGAGTGTACCGGCATTGCTAGGGGACTTGGTGGCACAAGGGAGTGAGTGGAGGCATAGCTCACCTAGTGGGACCTGTGGGACATAGCCATCCTCATGCTCCCAGGCTAGGGCTGTGATGTTGTGTCCCTTGCCATCTTTTTCTCTTTCCTTTTATATTTCTTCCTTCCTGCTTCTATTCTTCTTTTTGGTTTTGCTTTTGTGTCCTATACGAGGCAGTTTTGATGATTCCTAGATGAGGATTTTGCTATTTTATGGAACAAAAAACAACTATTTTCTTGTCAACGAGGCAACTTGGATGGTTCTTCTATAGGCAACTATTTGCAGCCATTTTGATTTATTAGTTATGGGAGAATGGGGAGTCTGAGCCTTGTTTTCCCCTTCCCCTTCTGCATTTTTCTAATTTTGTTGTTTCTTTTTCAAGATTTTGTACTTTTAGGATTTCTTTAGTTTCTTTACCATGATCGGTGTTGCAATTATGCTCCGACCTTGTGCCACCCTTCCCGCTGCCACAAATTGAACCTTAGGAGCCTGAGAACTGCCCAACCCCTTCACTAAGCCCTCATGTTGTCAAGGGTATTATAGTCCTAAACATGTTACATGGTGATTGTATGACATAATCCCTCGAGCTCAAGTAAAAGGAGATGGATGGTGAGACCACATTGCACCACTTAATGAATTTAAGGGATCTAAATGGAAATTTTTAAACAAGAGGGGTGGTAAGTGAAAATTGGCCAAACTTGAGGGGTTGTTTTTGCGATTTTCCCTATTAATAAGTCCAGCACATAAAGCATGTATTTGTTATTGGTCAAACCCTTTTCTAAATTATTATGATATCTTTATGCAACTATCTAGTCTTTTAGATGTAGACACCACTTCAATTGATTGCTAGATAAAGATAAGCAAAGATAATAAACTGGCCATTGAAAGGGTGTGACTTAAATCGGTAGAGGTTCAATAATTCCTATTGTGGACTAAGGTGGGTGTCTTGATTTGGAGTAGTAGAATTATAATAGCAACCAAGCAGAACCTTGATTAAATACAAATAGACTTATTGCATCCTTTATGGGCTAGCTACCAGCCATTAGAGCTATTACCTGACTGGCCTCCATACAAAAGCCACATCCAGGTCCTTGATACTACATAAAAGAAAGCTCTCTCTCCCTGCGATGGCCATATCCTGCTCTCTCTTTGCTACTCTCTTTTTGCTCTTTACTCACCAACCTTTTCCACTATTTATACAATTATTTTTTATATTTTATATGTTTAAAGAATTAATCTCTGACAACTAAAGGAGTTGATTGGGTCAGGCCTTCCACGTGTTAGGGAGGAGCTAGGTTGAGTCGGGATCATTTGTACCTTGGGGGCATTATGGCTATCTATATTGCATGAGATAGGCAATAACGCTCCTAGAGAAGTGCTAAGCATGGCTTCGATCCAGGTTCTCCTATTTCTAATCTCTTATAAATTGTTTCTTCCTGATTTTATTCACGGTTATTTTGTTACACATTCTTGATTTTTTTATTCATTCATATTTACCTCCAACAAAAACATATTACATAGAAATGATTGCAGAGATTTATCTGAATTTGCATGTAAAGCGGACTGTGCCATATCTTGGTCAAACTTTCTAGTTGACTAAACTTTGCGTTCTTCTTGTACATGTGATTGAAAATATGCAGATCGAGAATGTTCTCCATCATGCATACTTTGTATAATAGTAAAGCAATTAGTAGTGTGGTTTATTTCCATGTCTGTGGTTATTCTTACCTGCTTGTGCTGAATGACAGCTCCTACTTCAAAAGCCAATGGTTATATTTTTGTCAAGATACGAGGAGGTTTTCATGAAATAAGAAATTCGGTAAGCCATGCACACTATGCCTATAATATGAAATAAAGACTATATATATACTGGTGCCATCTCATTTCTCTTTTGCCTCCAGATATGTGATGTTGTTGTGGTTTCAAGGCTTCTCAATGCCACTTTAGTGATTCCTGTACTTCAACCTACCACTGGCAACAAGGGTGTCAGGTCTCCTCTTTTACTTCAATTTGTATTCTTAGCTTTATCTGATAGTTCTTTAATTGGTTGTACCAATCTTATTAACTTTCAAAATTATATGCTTTTATACAGCTCTGATTTCAAGAGCTTTACATACCTTTACAATGAGGATCAGTTTATTGTAGCATTAGCAAAGGATATCAATGTTGTAAAAGCCCTGCCAAAGAATATTAAAGCCGCCAAGAGGAGGAAAGAGATTCCTTCTTTTAAAGTGCCTTACTCAGCTTCACCAGATTATTACATTGAAGTAGTTCTTCCAGCACTAAAACAGTATGTGGTTGTAGAACTAAAAGTTGCAGATGGAGGATGTTTGCAGGTATCCTGAGTTTGTGGTTCTTTTTATTATTTCCCCCATCCGCTGAAGTTTTGGTTAAAGAGAATTCGTATGTTTTATTTATTTTTAAGGTTAAAATAGATTTTATACTTTGCTTGGTCAATAGAAATTAAATTGCCACGTATCTGAGAGGATAAATCTTTTTCTTGCCATAAGATAATTTTAAATTTTCGGAGCCAGAAGAAGCTGACTCACTGCTTACATGACTGACAGAGGGGCATCTGGTGCTAAGTTATTGGCTTTTTTCCCTTTTTGAGAGAGATGCATTATTTGTAACTTTCTGATCTATTTGTTGAGGAAAGGGATGGAACTCTGGCTATGTCTATTCATACTTATTAAAAACACAAACTTGGTTGTCAAACGAAATGCAATATGTTTGCTTGAATCTAGTATAGCTAGCATCTTTTAACACTAGTTGAGGTTTGTGAAATTGGTTCGTGACATAGGTTATTATGAGGTTGTATTAGGAAAAAGTGACATCCCAGAGAAGTGAGAACAACCAGAACTAACCTATAAAGTGGACATCAACTATCTTGGTGTTCCTAGAGCTTTGGAAAGGGATGCGGAAACCAGAGCTTAGAGCCGAGATAAGATTCAATTGCCAAAGTCATAGTTTTGAATCTGCATCTTATGGACATGATGTAGAGATTGTTGGTGCATTTTAATATTAAAATGCGAATAAGTTGTTAATAATTTTGAGATAGTGGGCAGAATATGAATGGATTGGAGTTTCATGCATTTATACTACTCGTGCATGGGAGTTTTATGTATTGACTCCACTATTCATGTGCTCAAAGGGCTAATTATTCCTATGCTTTTTGTAACAGAATATTTATCACACAGTATCTCGCTACTCTCACTACTTATGTGTTAAAGACCTAATTATCCTTATTTTTTGTAACAGAAAATTTATCATCCTCTCACCCCTCTAGCCTATTATTTTGCTAATAGTGGACCACTGGCGGAAAACCCGCGCTTTGCAGTGGATTATTTGGAATAGTTAGAAAATAATTTAAATACGACAACTTTCATTGCTGATAGAAAGAAATGTGAAATAGCAAAATTGTGTCATATATTTTTTATTTCAAATAGAAAGAAAAGATTAAATGGTAGAAGAGGAAAAATATATCTATACAATATTAAAAGAATTGATCATATCGGATATTATTTGTTAAATTGTCTCTGACAATATCATATTGAATGCTATTTGTTTCTATTGTCATTGTACTTGTATTTCTGTTGACATTGCATATTTGATTTGAATGAGAAGCTTGAAAATTTTTATTACTAACAGTGTTGACATTTCCTTGGTCATCAACAACCGAATGCAAGATTACATGTAGAAATTTTCTTTTTTTAGTAACATTGCTTCTGCCACCGATTCTCTTTACTATTCTCTTTGTTTTTTTTCCTCAACAATAATATGCATTCTTCTTGGTTTATTTTGTCCAGATATATCTATAGAATCCATTTTGTTTTTTGGATGAAAACATATGCAATATATAAAACAGTGCACCCAAAAATAAATAAATGAATATTAAATTGATTTTAAATGCTGATATAACAAATATTCAAATATGAAAGAAAAATGATATATTAATCAAATAATCCATAGATATAAAAAGCTAAAAAAATATTTTGAATGTGTTATTTAGTTATACCTCAAACAGCTCACATAACGGAGAATGCATGCTAACACTCTAATGTAACCTAGGGGGGAAGAAGGTTTGTTAGAATATTGATATGGTTATCAAAACATCAAAAAAAAATATAATCAAATGCTTTTTGTGATAGCTATTAATCTAAGCATGCAGAATATTTAAATAAAATGTACAATAAATTTATAAATGTGAAAACACAGATGTATTTCTATAGGTGAAAATCATTGTGTCAAGTTTTGGATAGCAATTTCAATAATAATTTTCTTTCTGTTGCAATTATAATAACGATTAATATTTTTATGTCAATTTATTTTCACTATTTTTGGTAACTACAAATTGCACCATTTTTTTTTACTGCAAATCATAATATTGATTTTCGAAAGATCGGCACTATGTTATTTAAATATATCATTTACATCATTAGGATAAAAAAATAAATAATATGAAAAAATACTTATAGCATAATGTTGCACCACATACAAAAGATAGTCCATATTTCATTCCAATTCCTTACCTATGTTTGAGAATATTCACAATTCCAAAAAAGCAGGAAAATAATATATTTAATTGACAATAATAAAAGATGGAAGGAACATCACAAAGCAAAATTTATATATTTTCCATAATATTTATATCAAAAAGGAAAAAAAAAAGAATGATAGATTTTAAACAGAATTTTCTCCTACAGATGATTCGGCATCTAGACAAAGCATTTTCTTATATTTGCTAAGTTCCTCATGCAGTGCATCATAATTATTTTTTAAGTCTCTATATTTATTAAATATCAAATCATAGCTCTGTTCAATGTTCTATGCCTGGTATCGAGATCATCATAAGCCATGTTGATTCCTTGATATTGATATTTATAATATTCTGTCCCCATAATTATGATTATCAACTTTGAACCCAAAAATATATTTTAAAAAGTTTGGGTAAATTACAAAACCCCCCCTTGACTTTAGTGTATATTACACTTACATCCAGAAGTTTGAAAAATCTACAGTTATATCCTTGAGGTTTATTTTTAACCTACAAAAACCTCCCTCTGCATGGGTTAAAGTGTAGATTAAAAATAAACCTCAAGGATATAATGGTAGATTTTTTAAACTTTTGGGTGTAAGTATAATTTATGCCTAAACTCAGGAGGGTTTTGTAATTTACCCTAAAAGTTTTATTGCTTTTTTTCGCCGTATTTTCTTCAAATTCATTCTGCACTCTTTTGATTCGTCCCCATATCACGGTAAGCTTGAATGGATCATTTGAAGGTTTCCAGTGCAGGGTTTCTAGCCCTATTTAAATATAATTAATCTAATTAATTATTAGCTACTGATCATATCAAAAAATCCTACACATAGGATCTAAATATGATATACATGCTTTGAATTTAAAAAATAAATTAACAGCAGTAAACTATTTACTACTACAGCCACATGTTCATAACACGATACCTTGCGTGGATAGTCGATCACCGCAATCCGATCATCGCTGGGGAGGTCTACTCATCGCGATGTAGCCACATAGTGCGTCTAGCCTCTGCGGATCGTCCACACGAGATCCTGGTCCCGATCGGCTCTTTTCGAGTGCTAGTTCGACGTTTGAAAGCTTTGACGACTGTTATTGACCGAACAACTTCAATCTTTGTCTATGGACTCTTCGGACGCTCCAAATCGCCGGTAGACGTAGTAGAGAGGTAGAGGAGATTCTTTCTAAAATTTGGTGGGCTCACGACACTCGTAACTCACTCAAAACCTTCCCGAACCCTAGGCTGAAAATCTAAGGCTGCATTCTCCCAGACCCTGCGCCTATCTCTTTCTCTGGATTTTTTTTTCTCAAAATTTTGACTTTTCTCATGCACAAATGGGGTGGCTCACGAAGAGGAGTCTGCTTCAGATATCACGCACGCCAACAAAATACCTATTTAAATTTGTGCTAAACAGTGTAAACAACACGTAGGATGGATAAGATAGGTTGGTTTAGCATTTGAATTCAAATCTCATTTGAATTCAATTTGCAACTAACCTAGCCTTATCCATTAAGGGTGTGAAAGGGAGGGCGTGAGCCTTGTTTGTGCGTGGAAAACCTCACGAGAAACTCTTTCTCGTAGAAAATAATGGGCGCAGAAACATGAGGTGGCATAGGGAAAAGATAAGGTTGTTGCCCATTCAAGTTTAAATCCCATTTGAATTTGAAAGACCAACAACCCATCTCTATCCATTTAGAATGTGGAATAGTTGGGCGTGTGTCCTTTTAGCGTAAAAAAAAGTCACAAAAATCTCATTCTCGTGAGGAAATAAAAGGGCGCAAGCCTAGGTGGTGCAAGGGAGAAGTAGACTAGTCAAACTAATCTATAAGGAACTTATCCAATTGGATTAATCCAAACTAATTTGGCTAAGTCCAATTAAACTAAATTAAACCCAACATATTTAGGCTTAATTAAATCCTAATAAAATCAGGAATTGATCAAGCCCAATCCCTGATCAAATCAGGGATCAAACTCCTCGGCGATTAGGTCATCTTATAACCTAATCAGATCAAATCCAATTGAATCCAATTCAATTGGACTTGAACCCAAAATTAATACTCAATCAAATTGAGTTAAGTAGCGATCAAATCACTAATTAAACCTCATAAATACTGAGTCCAAATTCGATGGGTCTAGGCAACAGAGTCCATCAATATGAAATCCTGATCGAAGAGTCCCAAATCAATGGGACTCTTGACTCTGGTGCCCAAAATGAGTGGAACTCGCGATCACAGAGTCCCAAATAGGTAGGACTCAGAGTCCTAGCCCAGTAGAACTCTTAGTCAAAGAGTCCCAATCTAGTGGGATTCTTGACCAGCCATCAGATCGGGTAGGAACTTTTAGTTTGTGTGACTCCGCAGGTTCGAACCTAAGCCGGTAGCACAGAAATCACTTTCTGTACCAATCAAAGTGACCATCTAGCAATGGTACCCGACGTCCAAATAGGTCGAATAGTTGCAATCGCAACATTCAGAACCTACGCAAATATAGTTACCGTATAATTCATTCCTTTGACCTCTGTGTATAAGATGACTTAGAGTTTAACTGTCAACCTTGAAAGATATATCCAAATTGTGTCTCAAAGCAATTAGTCCTATGCCTCACAAGGACTATCCTGGCCAAGGTTTTTGCTAAATTGAAACATAATTGAACACAGCTCCTGAATTGGAGTGGTCAATTCCATCTTGACTCACACACCGACTCCTCAAGTACTTGACTGTGCTCAGAAATCTTTCATCACTAAATTAGAAATTCAGATAGTCTGGCACTAAAGCACAGTGAGTTGCTTGAAAGTCACCGTGGTGATCTCAGATCTGAGGGACACTTATACTTATATTCCATCAGAGCAAATCTTGACAGCAGAAAAGCTCTGGAGTTGATCACGTTCAGTGCAAATGTACCTCTACATCTCACATGCATGCTATACTAGTATCTCCACACTCCTTGGTTAAGAGGACAACCAACCCATATGGCATACAACGATCTACACTCGATAAACGTTGTCGTCCTTGGTAACAACATATCATTTGGTCGTGAACAAGTTTAGGACTAAACGATAAATCCTTCTTTGTCGATTCTAAATAGTCCTAAGGATTTCACCACAATACCGGAGTTCATTAGAAGATGAAAGAATTTATGATAAAATAATATCAAAATAATTTTTATTTATTTATAATTCATATACAAATATAAGAATCAGCACAACCATCAACGGGCTGACGATTGGCTTTGGGATACTATTTTCCAACATCATCTTCCTGTTTCTCACTCGATTCAAGAGCGATATGAACATAGGTGTTGAGAAAACCAGAATGTCGGACTTTAAAACTATATTGTGGTGATGTAAGTCCTACCTTAGTGATAATTTCTTGCAGCATCATTTTTGGAGAAATTTTAATTAAATTAATTTCTATAATTACAATAAATTATGAAATCAGTATTACATATAACATATTATACCTAATTTTATTAAAATATAATTAAATAAATTATAAACAATAATAAAAAATGCATAGGCTATTAAATTTAACCAGACCCTAACCTAACTTCCCAAAGCCTAAGATAACCTAACCCTAGATGCTAACCCTAATCTAACCCCTAACCCTGACTCTAACTTAATTCCTAACCCTAACCCTAACACCTAAATTTGACCCTGACACTAACCTAGACCGAATCCTGCTATTCAGCTAATCCTAACCCTTAATCCAAACTGAACCCGAACCTAACCCTTAACTCTAACCCTAACATTTAAGCCTAACCATTGCCCCAACCCAAACCAAACCTCAAGACTCAACTAACCCTAACCCTTAACCCAAACCCAAATCCAGCCCAAATCTAAACCCACAAAACCAAACTAAAACAAGAGAAGAAACTAGATCCACATAAATTAATAATCAATTATTACACAACAATTTGCATAATTTTTTCGTAAAAAAATGTGTTTTTCTCTAAATTCAATCCTACCCATCAAATATCCATGAAAATTTTAAAATTAAGAAAAATTTAGGTATATAACAAATGGTGACCCTACTAATCCCACAAAAAATAATCCACTATTCAGCTAATCTTAACTCTTAACCCAAATCCTAACCCAAACCGAACCTTAATCACCTAACCTTTAACTCTAATCCTAATAGTTTAGCCTAACCGTAACCCCTACCCAAACCGAACCCCATTACTTAGCTAACCCCAACCCTTAACCCAAATCCAAATCCCATGCTGACCTAAATCCACAAAATCAGACTAAAATAGGAGGAGAAACTGGATCCGCATAAATTAATAATTAATTATTATATAACAATTTGCATAAATTTTTGATAATTACATTTTTCTCTAAATTCAATCCTACACATCAAAATATCCACCAAAATTTTAAAATCAAGAAAAATTTAGGTATATAACAAATGGCAATTAAAAATTTGTTATTAATTTTTCTTAGCAGTCCAGGAATTTTATACAAAAAGATCCATATAACTTCTTTCTTTCACAAATAAATAAATATAAATACTAAATAAATAAATATATAATTATATATATATATGTATGTATGTATGTTTGTATGTGTGTGTGTGTGTGTGTGTGTGTATGTTTGCATGTAGGTATGTATGTGTGTGTGTGTGTATATATATATATATATGTTTGTATGTATGTGTGTGTGTGTGTATATATGTATATATGTTTGCATGTAGGTATGTATGTGTATATATGTTTGTATGTATGTATGCGTGCGTGCGTTTGTATATAAAGAGAGAGGGACAAACCTTCTTCCATCGATCTCTAACCCTATTTGGTCTCTACTCCTCGCTCCGTCGCCCCTAACATGATAAAACCCTAACCCTAAAATCCATCCGTTCTCCACCCTTCTTCCTTTCTCGGTCTGACTGCTCTCTCTTCTTCCCCGTTCTCCTCTCCTTCCCCCTACTGAGAAGTGGTCTTCTTCCCCTCGACCCTATTTGAAATTCCCTTGGTCCAGTGCTCTCAACCCTAAAAAAACCCTAACCCTAAAAAATGCATCCTCTCTACCCTTCTTCCTCTCTTGGTCCGGCTTCCTTCCCTTCTTCCTATCCTGCTGACCTCGACCTCTCGAAAAACCCTATTCTTCTCCTCCTAACCATATTTCTTTCTCCCTCAATTTACCGCACCCAATCCCAAAGAACCCAAACCCTAAAAAATCCATGTTCTCCTCTCTCTTCCCTTTCTCGTTCCACCTCGCTTAGTCAGCCTCCACTCCTTTCCTTTTGAGACCCAAGATGCAAGCTTCCTTCACTCACTCCCCACCCTCTGGCGACCGATCCCTCTGCACTACCATCCATGGTGCTCGGTTGGTCATCCTTTCGACCAACATACAAAACCCTAGATCTAACCATCCCCCCTCCCTCTCCTTCGATCTAATCCTAGATCTAACCCTTTGCACCCTCGTCTACAATGGATCCCTCTTCGATGATTGGTCCCTCTCCACCCTCCGGGCAATAGAAAAAAGGGCCTATGTGTTTTTCTTTTGGACAAAAGAGGGGCAAAACCACTATCAGGATGGATGATTTCCTCTTCTTCGGCGGCCCGGTCTGGCTCTTCGAGCAAGCCCCCAACAAGCTCCTATCCTCTCTTCTCCTCCGACCAATCATCCTCCACCATGTAGGCCCCTGCAATTGCAAATGATTGCATGGATGGCAAGAGCCCTCGACTCCATGCGTTGGCCCGTCTTTTCCTCCCCATATGATTTCATCCGCATACGAATGATCTAACCCCATATTGTACAAGCATCTGCATTAAAAGAATATGCGACATTTTGTCATATATTTTTTCTATGCGGCTGCATCCACACAAAGATGCCTCCTTTATGTAATCGATTGTAGAAAACTTTTATGTGGTTTTTCTCTTTTTAAACTTTTTTAAATTTTTTTTAAAAATCTATTTTTTTTAGAAATTCCTAATTCCTCTCCACATCTCTCCACCCGTTTCACTCTCTACTCTCCCAACTATTTTTCTTTTACCCGATCATCCAATTCGAACAACCCTCTCCATCTCTATTTATCTGTCTCTCCACCCCTCTTACCATCTATCTCCACAACCCTCTTGATACGGAGCTACAAAAATTAAAAGAAAACGAAAGAAAATTGAAAAAGAAAAGCAAAAATTCAAGCCTGGATTCATGAATCAATTCGTTCGATCAATCAAGTCTGTTTTTTCTCCATACAGGTGAAGCCTTTAAATAGAGATACAAAAAGTAACCTAACAGAAGTCTAATTGTTGACTTGTAACCTAATAGAAATCCACTTACTCAGTCCTAATAAAAATAAAAGTTCCAATAAAAAAAAATCCTTAATAAATTCTCAAAATAAAATTAGGATTAGGATTTTTCAGTGATGCTTCTTTCTGAAATACGTGTCTAAACCCTGGTTCCCATCATTTCTTCCTGACTGAAAAGAACTCGACTCTGGCAAGGAATTGAAGTAATCGTTTAGGATGTCTGGATCAATACATCATAGCTCTACAAAAATTCAAGTAGCATCTGAGTCCGGATGGCCTTGCCATTTGATCAAAAATCATCGAAATCCTCCATGGTAGAAGAAATAATCTCATCCATGCTGTTGTATTCAATTCGATCTGACGAAGATGATGGAAGTGATGAAAAAATTAAAACTGGCACTGGAGGAAATAGAGTGTAATCCCTGCTATCACCTGCATGCATAGGAGGCTCGAATGTACCTCGATAAGGTAGCAAGTTCTCAACATTGAAAATTAGACTAAAATTTTAAATCAGAGGATAATTCTATATAATAAGCATTAGGCTTAGGTTTACGAAGAATACGAAATGGATCTATGGCTCTGGCATGCAATTTTTTGAATGAATTTCGGGGATAACGTTCGGGACGAATACGAATCATCACATAGTCATCCTTATTGAACTCTACTTTTCTATGGTGAGCATCAGCAGCAAGTTTATATTTTTTAGTACTCATAGCAAATTTTTGCCTAATATCAGTGTGAATATCATGAATGTATTTAGCAAAAAAAGTGACAGACTCAGAAGTGCAGTTATTCATGGGTAAGGGAACAAGATCAATGAATTGAGGGGGATTAAAGCCATAAACAATTTCAAAAAGACTCTTATCAATAGATTGATTTATTGAGTTATTATAAGCAAATTTCACTGTAGGCGATGACAAATCCTACATTCCAAGCTTATCAGTAACTAGACACTGAAATAAATTATCAAGATTTCGATTCATAACCTCTGTTTGACGATTTATTTAGGGATGGAGAGCTGAAGAAAACTTTAAAATGGTTCCAAACGATTTTCAAAAAAATCTTCCAAAAATAACTCACAAATTTGACATCACAGTCAGGCACTATAGAAGAGGATAATCCGTGAAGTTTGACAATTTTTCTAAAGAACAACTTAGCAATAGAGGCATCAGAAGTTTTATGACAAGGAATAAAGCGTGCCATTTTGGAAATCTATCAACAACAACTAGGATTGAATCATGTCCCCTAGCAGTTTCAAGTAATCCAAAATAAAATCCATATTAAGATTTTTCCATGGGAAATAAGAAATCGGTAAAAGAGTATATAAATCAGTGTTTTACTTTCTAGTCTTAGCTAATTGATATGTACGATACTGAAAGAAGATTCTAGCTACGTTCTTTTTAAGAGATGGCCAATAGAATCTATCTTCAACCATAGCTATAGTATTATTATGCCCAAAATGACTTGCTAAGCCTCCTGTATAAAGTTTTCAAATAAGAAAATCCCGTAGAGATGTTCGAGGTATACAAAGATGACAACTTTTAAATAAGTAATCGTTCCTGATCACAAAATCAATATATTCTTGACGATTTTTTTTGACTAACTCCTTGATAGATGTTAGTAAAATCAGGACAATATTGATAGTTATCCTTTACTTGCTCAAAACTAATTATCTTAGTATTCATGGATTGGAGGATAGTAATTACTCTACTTAGCGCATTAGCGGTCTTATTCTTAACACCAGCTTGGTATTTGAGGACAAAGGTATAATCCCGAAGAAACTCTACCCATTTGACATCCTAGTACTAAGTTTCTTTTGGAACTGAATATACCTAAGGGATAAATGATTAGAATATAGAACAAACTCTTTGAGTAAAAGATAACATCGTCTATAACTAAAAGCTTGCATTACAGTATACAACTCTTTATCATACTTAGAATATCTTTGCTTCGTGTCATTAAGCTTTTCACTAAAATAAGCTATAGGATGTCCCTCCTGACTAAAAACTCCAATTCCAATGTTTGATGCATCATAGGTTACCTCAAAAATTTTTGAAAAGTTAGGATGAATCAAAATAGGTGCTTCGGTCTTTTTAAGCTTTATTTCATTAAAAGCTCTAGTAGCAGTAATTGACTAATGAAACTCTCCTTTCTTCATATAATTTGTGATGGAGGTCATGATGATACTAAATTCCTTAATAAAAGCGCCTATAGAAAGAGGCTAGACCATGCAAGCTTTGAACCTTAGAAAGAGATTTTGGTTTAAACCATTCTCTAATGACTTTCACCTTCTTAGGATCAGTCATGATATCCTGGAAAGATACAACATACCCCAAAAATAATACTTGATCCTGAAGAAATGAACACTTTTTAAAATTAATATACAACTTGGTAGATCTAAGAGTAAGAAAGACTTTCCTAAGATGACTTAGGTGCTCTTTCCTAGATCTACTATAGATTAGGATATCATCAAAATATACGACTAAAAATTTATCAATGAAGGATCTCAATAATTTCATCATAAATCACATGAATGTACTGAAATATTGGATAATTTAAATGACATAACTAATCATTTATAAAGACCATCCTGGGTTTTAAAGGCAGTTTTTCACTCATCCCCAGGTCGGATTCTAATTTGATGATATCCACTATGCAAATTAAATTTAGAATAGATTATAGAGCCAGCTAATTGGTCAAGCATATCCTCAAGCGTAGGAATGAAAAATCTATACTTGACAATGATTCTATTGATGATCTTACTATCTACACACATTCTTCATGTATTGGTCAAAAGGGCTAGTACAGCATAAGGACTGAGGCTAGGTCGAACATGAACTTTTTGTAACAAAGCATCTATTTGTCTTCTCATTTTCTCACGCTCCTTAGGGTTCAACCTATAGTGTGGAAGATTAGGTATTTAGGATCCTGGAACTAAATCAATGGCATGTTGAATGTCTCGCAGGAAAGGAAGGCCATCTGGTATATCTTTTGAGGTCACATCTTTAAAATCTTCTAATAACAGTTCAATCTCAGGAGGTGGGTTATCTTGAATGTTTGAAGTCAATCGAATTTCATCTTTAGGAATGACCACCAACAAATTCCAAATTCTGAACTTTCTTCTTTAAATTTCTTATGAGTTAAAATATGACAGTTTTTCTGATTGGAAAGTTAAGAAGAATTCTTATCTTTTTTAAAAGATCGGGACACGCTAGATTTGGCAAAATTTAACCTAATTTTCTTATCTTTATGCGTAAAAATATAGATATTTTTCTATCAAAATTATAAGCATATACATAATAAATCCAAGGTCGATCTAATAAAATACTAGCTACCTCCATAGGTAATACGTCATACATAATTTTAAAAGAGTAAGCTTCCATCTTAATTGGTACTAGACAGCATTCATGAATAGGAAAAGATGTTTTATCTACCCAAGCAACTTTATAAGGGTGATGATGAGGTTGAGATTTCAGTTTTAGTCGATTAACGACAGATTTAGATGCAACATTCATAGAGCTATCACCATCAATAACAAGTTTACAGATCTTATTCCCACATTGGGTGTATGTATGAAAAATACTAGTACATTTTCATGCCTCAAAGTCTGCAGAAGTGGTGACTATACATTGCATGATGTTAACATCTCTTAATTTCTCATATTCTTTCTCATACTCTTCCTTTGAATTAGCTGGTTCTAGAGGATTAAAGTCTTCTAGCGTGTTTTCAGGTATTGTTTTCTTACGTTCTAGTTCCATGGTCAGAGTACGGCATAGACATCGAGCAGTTATGTGATTCTTTTTATGGCAATAGGGATACTATGTTTGAAGAACTAGCTAATTGAGATATCTTCGGCACAAATTCTCGGGTTCTAGTATTCGTGGGATTCGGTCCCGGATGGAAAGATGCCACTTGTGACACATTTCTTGTACGACTAACAGGAATAGATCTAGACTGCTTTGATTCATTAGAAAAAGGAGCTCCTCTCTTTTGAGATGAATATCTATGAAATTTTTCAACTTCTAAGGCTTTATGATAGGTCTTTCCTATAGAATTTGGTGAATACAAGAAGACTTCTCTCTTCAGATCATTTCGTAAACCGTTAATAAATTTAGAACTCAATTTTTATTATTCAAATATGTCACACCTCAATTGTAGGTCCTCAAAGTGAGTCATGTAGTCAGTGACATTAGTGTTTTCTTGTCTAAAAATATACTATTGGTCTAATAACTGACTTTTGTAGTAAATAGGAACATATTTTTCGTGCAACTTAAACTTCATTTCCTCCTAAAGTACTATAAGTGGGTGTCCTACCCGTTCTAAGTTTTTTCCAACTGTTTACTAATACCACTTGGTAGAACCTATTAGATTCATTTTTACAAAATGGATGCGAGAGACATCTGACATGTGATACCACTCAAAATAAGTCTCTAAGTCTAATAACCAATTATGAAATGTCTCTGGATCTAATCTAGCATCATAAGAGGCGACTTCAACCTTCACCCCCTTTAAGTGGTTCTTCAAAATCCTCATATTTATTTGGATTTGCTCTAAATTATTATTCTTGGGATTTAAAGTGTCTAGGGCCTTTTACATTCTTAGTAGGATGCCCAGAATACCTAGATGTGGAATTTGGTGACTCTACTTCTCCTTCATAGCCTTCTTGATCATACTCATATCTTCTATGATAATGAGAATCCTCAAAATTGTCTGTGAAATGATGGATAGTCTGAGGGTCTGCTATGTAGACTGGGGATGTCTGAAAAGGCTGACTAGCGTACGTGATATGACTCTAGCCTTCAGTAGGTTTCATATTTCGTGAGAGAGACCGATGGATAGATTGACCATTAGGAAAATCATCTTCCAGTGGTTGTTTGCCTAGTCTTGACTCTCTAAGAAAAATTTGGCATTCTACCTGTTAACCTATGAGATTGGCCATTTCTATGCAGTTATTTACTTAGTTAGCACGAAGCTTACTAATCTCAGTGTGAAGTTGGTTTAACGATTGGCATATTTGGTTTAAGGTTTCTTGGAAGACTGTTTGGATATTTTTAATAGATTCAAGTACTTTTTCCATAGCAGCATGTGCGTCTTTCAAGTTATCAATAGTCATAGTAGCAAGAAAGGATTTTAATATTAGGCTAAATACTATATATACTAAAAATTCTAGTTATGATGCTTATAATAAAATTGTAGGGTTAAACATAATGCCTATGTTTGGTGCGTGCAATGGCAAAATATATAGATGCGTCTAATGCATGCAATAACAAAAATATATGGAAAAAAATATGATGAAAGTTAAAATAAGGGCTTAAGCGATGATATAAATTATGCAAAGATTTAAAAAAATCTAAATTTTAATGAGGGGATCATACCTTTCACAAAATGGAATTAAATACCTTCTGATAGCACTTGCAAGTTGAAGACAAGGGAGACCCACAATTTTATCTTTTTATTTTATTTTTTTTGGACCGGTTCTATGGATCTAGTTTGTGGACCTTTTTTTTTTATGGATTGGATCTACGAACCGGGTCTGTGGACTGACGGTCTATAGACTGTAGCTCACACAATCTGTGGACCATGCGTCTATGGACTGCATGGCTTTCGTTCTTCAACAATCTTTGGGACATTCGATTGAAGGAAAAAGTGCTGGCTCGGGAGGAGGGTTGCTGCTGGTTGGCGGCTGGGCGACAGAAGATGGCATCGTTCGGAGTTTGAGGCCGATGAGGAAACCCTTGATGCCGATGGTCTCCAAGAAGATGTGGAGATGCTCGATGCCAAAACCCTAGACATCAACGGCGGCCCGCTGGCAGGGCATGGCACCCCTCTGCTGGAGGCAGCGACAGGGATGGTGATCAAGTGGCCAGGGGCAATTCTCATGCTAGGAACCAGAGGCAGAAGGCAAACAAGGAGAACCGAAGGAAGAAGGGCGAACGCCGGCGATAACGGGGAGGAGGGAGGGTAGGAGCCGGCGGCAATCAATGGCAGAGACGGTGATGACGGCAAGCATGGAGGCGAAGGGAGAGAGGAGCAGCGACGATCGGGCAAGAGGTGGCAGATTTGCGGGTTAAGGCAGTGGGAAGGGGGCTTCATCTCTAGGGTGGTCTGCGACATGGCAAAGAGAAAGAGAGACCGAGAGGTGAGGCGTCGGTGGCAGAGACGATGATGACGGCGAGCATGGTGGTGCAAGAGACAAGGGAGGGGAGTGGGCGAGTATGTGATGGTTGTCCCTCTTGGGTGGATGATGTCGATTTCTTCAATTCTTTTGTGGACGAACATCATGGAATCAGAAAAAAGTTGCAGCGATGGGCTTGGAATCGGGGAAGATTGTGGGATCCTCGCTCTGATATCAAATTAATGTGGAGCTACAAAAATTAAAAGAAAACAAAAAAAAAATTGAAAGAGAAAAGCAAAAATTCAAGCGGAATCAATTCATTCGATCAATCAAGTCTGTCTTTTCTCTATACAGATGGAGCCTTTAAATAGAGATACAAAAAGCAACCTAACAGAAGTCTAATTGCTGATTTGTAACCTAATAGAAATTCACTTACCGAGTCCTAACAAAAATAAAAGTTTCAATAAAATAAAAATAAGAAAATCCTAAATAAATCATCAAAATAAAATTAGGGTTAGGATTTCTCAACGATGCTTTCTTTTGAAATACGTGCGTAAACCCTGATTCCCATCATCTCTCTCTCTGTTTCACCCTCTACTCTCTCCACCATCCTCCTCTTACCTGAGCACCCAATTCGGACTGACCACCCTTCTCTTCCATGTGATGCAAACATGTGATGTGGAGGGCTGCTGTATCACCGGCAACAACCCCCCCAAGCAACTCATGGAAACCAAAATCACCAAAATGTAGAGAATCAGAACCTAATTTTGGGCTAACCGAGACCTCCCTTGCTCAAATGATGCGCCATTGGAGGAGAAAGGTTGCACTGCGATTCACCTGCCAGCAACCCCCGGTCCTCTGATGAGTATTAGAAAATGGGAGCAAGAAAGAAAAAAAAAGGAAAAAAAAGGAGATAGCTCACTAGAGACTCACTTCTTATCCACTGCAACGGTGGAGAAACAACAATCCCACTATGCCCTTTAAAATGGCATTCAGCCCACTTTATCTCCCCTGCTGACCCTGCTGAAAAGACCAAACACTTCTCCTTGCCACCGAACAATCAGACTCTGCAGCCTCCACTAGTCCTTTCCGATAATGGGTCTCTTTATTTTCAAACAAAAAATGGTACTGTTCGATTCAGCAAATTGACACGCGATTCATTTTGCCCATCTGCGCCTTCCTTGCTTTTATTAACTTCCTTAACCTAGCCTAAATAGCTAGGGAAATGAGGCACCGTAATCCATTGAAGACCTAAACCTACGGTAATTCCACTACTTATTTGGGATGATCTGACACAGCATGGCTGAGAACAGCCCACTTCCATCCATTGCTGTCCTTTTCTTTCTGTTTCTTTTTCTTCTCCTCCCTTAGCATAGGTGCAATGGCCGGTGCACAGCTAGCATCTCGGATCATTGACACATGGCACCTCAGCTACAGGATTCATGACACGGTGCAGGATGCAGTGGAGGATGCCGCACGGTTGGCGTTGCAGATCGCTGCCACCTGGATCGAAGCTCTGGGATTTGGACACATGGTGGGCTCACCATGTTCTGACACATGGCGTCCTGGGAAAGTCATGGGCTGCCCTTTAATGTAGTGTATAGATATTAACTTGGGAAGGCTCCATCAACCTATAAATAGACCCCTCACCATTCACCTAAAATCATGCAGCACAATGCATCCTCATCCCACATGCCAACAAACTTGAGAGTACGCTAGCCAAAGAAAGGTGTTCTCTTGGTGGAGCTTTAGGTTCAATCTGTTATGTAGTGTTGGTTTTGAGCCATATGATGGTCCAGTTGGGCTGTTATATCCTGGAGGAGACAAGCCAAAGAGATTTGCTGCACTAGTTCATGGGCTTTGCCAATGCCAGAGGGCTTAAAGCTCCTTAAAAAGAGCAAGATTTCTTTCCTTAGCCTGATTAGTGCCGTTACTATGAAAAAATTCTTATTTGCCACCGTTTTTTTTGCTCCAATCAATATATTTTGCACCGACAGAAACTCATAATGAGAGAAGTTGGTGGTGATTGTATCTTGCTTGGTTACTGCTAAACATAATTAGCTGCACTACGAGGAGTAGAATGGGTGTTCAATATTTTAGTAATGAGTAGGATTGGTGCTAGATCCACAGCTGGCTGACCAGAAAGGCCTTGTAATTGTTCAGCCTGGTATGCATTATTGACCCTCTCTGTAAGCTTTTAGAATTTATTGGTTTTTTTAACATAGTATCCAAGCTTAGGTGTGCGGAGGTCATGAGTTCGAATCCCTCCCATTTAGTTATTTTTTAATTATCTCTGATTATCTGTTATTCTGATTTTGGCTTCTCTTGACTCAGTTATCCCATCACGTGCATGGACTGGGCCACATGTGAAGGGAACATTATGCTTGATGCATGTCGTTGACCCTTTCTGTATAAGCTTAAGCTTTTAAGGTCAACTGGCTAGTTAATAACAATAAGATAGATTTTCTCCAATAAGAAGCTGACAGTTGATGTGATAAGCCTAATTTGATATAATAAATGGAATGTTTATTGTTCTATGTTGATGATTTGGAGCTTTGTGTGAAGATCATTTTCATTAGAGGATTGCATAAATTTCTAGGAGTAATGTTGCAAAGACTTCAATTCACTTCACTCAATTATGTGCAAAACTTACCTTCTGCATTAAATAAACCAGGCTATTCTCCCCCCTCAACTCGAAGAATACCAGAGGCTGAGATGTAGAGTTGCTTTTCATGCTCTTCTCTTCCGGCAGGAAGTCCAAGATCTTGGTATGAAAATGCTGCACAGGTTAGAAGCATTTTTATTCTTCCCTTTTTTTTTTTTTTAAAGCCTGTACCCATTCTTTTTTCCCCCTTTAAGCATCCACCCTTTTATTCCCATAACATCTTTTTGCCTTAAAACTTATCAGGCTACGAGCCTCTGGGCGGCCATTTTTGGCTTATGATTCTGGAATGGCTCTGGATACTTTAGCTTATCATGGTTGTGCGGAACTTTTCCAGGTACAGATTTCTAGTCTTAAAAATATGACTCATGCTCAAATCTCTAATGTCTTCAACCAAAGCATCTTATTGTCAATTATTGTAGGATATACACAATGAACTTATACAGCACAGAAGACGGTGGATGATAAAGCACAAGTTAATCAAGGATAAACTTTCTGTCAATTCCATGAAACATAGGCTTAATGGTTCATGTCCACTTATGCCTGAGGAGGTATAATATGATTGAAACATGTTTATATTACTTTTGCCTCACCATGTTTGACATTCAGTATATGAAAATAAAAGGTCCTGTAATGTTAGCCAGAGAATTAATTTTACAGGTTGGTATTCTTCTACGTGCATTTGGCTACTCATCGGACACAGTAATATATGTTTCAGGGGGGGAATTATTTGGTGGGCAGAGGATAATGATCCCTTTTCATGGCATGTTTGAGAATGCCATTGATAGGACCTCAATTAGCATGGTTGAAGAGCTTACTAGCATTTATGGTCATGAGGAATCCCTTCTCACTGATCTTCCTCACCAACCTCTGAACAAGGAAGAAGTGTTGCTTGAGGCATGGAAAACATCAGGTCCTCGACCCAGGCCACTTCCACCACCTCCCGCAAGACCTAAATACCAATCCACTGGCAATGATTGGTGGCGCTGGATAGCCGACTCTAATGAAAAGCCTGAGATGACCATCATGGAGTTAAGAACCAATGCTCACAAACTTATTTGGGAAGCAATAGACTACTTAATCAGTGTTGAAGCAGATGCATTTTTTCCTGGATTTGATCGGGATGGCAAGGGACACCCAAATCTTGCTAGCTTGATCATGGGGCACCGCCTTTATCTGTATGCTGCATCAAAAACATTTCGACCAAACAGGTATCTGTTAGTCTTAGGGTAAACCCTATATATACTCATACTTCATGAACTATTTTGAATATCCAGTAAATTAGTTGCAGCCAACTAATGAATTCATTTGTTGTCTCTAAGTGAAAGATTGTTTTTAGCAACTAGCATGTTTGTTGATTTTTTAAGCAAAAAAAAAAAGAACATTAACTTTCATGTCTCTAAACAAATATCTATGTGTATACACTTACATATATTAATATATGTGGGCACATATGTGCATATGCATGTCCATTGGATATGTACATGATGATTACTTTTTAAATCAATTTCGGATGATGGTGCTTTTGGGGGAGGAATTTGGGTCAAAGCTGTCCACCTCCCTCATCCTCACTCTCAAAATGCTAGCCTTACCAAAGTCCGAAGTTTTGTTACCAGGTATCATACTCATACTTGACCAATATTAGTATGGTGCCAAAACATATTGTACTGATGCTCAGTATGCAAATGCATGCCAGTTCAATACCAATACAATATTTTTTGGCTCTTTTTAATTTTTTCAATTCTTTTTGTTTTTGAGGATTATATTAGGGCTACCCAAGCATTTTAAATCCTTTTAAGCTGAAGTGGATTGTACCCCTAGAGTTTACCATGAGATGAACCAATTTATTATGTACAGTGAATCCACTGATGATAATCTATGGTATGGTAAAATATGGATGAGGTAATTGGAAGGATGACCTAATTGGTGGATTGGGTTGATGTATTATGGCAACTGATCATTAATTAAGGTAATGAGTTCTAGGGGCTTTGATGCAAATAACAAATAGAAGCTGGAAGTGAGCAATATTAGTGATCATGAAGGCCAACATGTGATTTAAAAAAGCTACCAAGATCAGTTGCAGAAAATGTAATCAGTAGTTAGTGCAGTTGCATGAGAGGGATAACCATCAAATATATTAGTATAAATACTATCAGCTGCACCTTTTCTGGTCTTAATTGTATGTTAGGTGAATTGGTATGAACATTAATTACAAATGCTAGTTCTTTCTGTACATGCTGCATATTTAGAATCTTTGGTGTTTCCTTTTCTGGGGTCACCTAGATTTTATGTCTATTATGAGATACCCACCAGGTCCATTCTTTACTTTTTCTTATGTTGTATGACTCTGAATTGATGCAAGTTTCCATTGGAAATTTTGTTTTCTTAAGGGCCTCCTGCTAGGAAAGAAGAAAAGGAAGAAAGTAATAAAGGAAAGAAGAAGAAAAGTAAAGAATGGAAGGTAAGAAGAAGAAAAGGAAAGAAAGGAAGGGGAGAAGAAGAAAAGGAAAAGAAAAGGAAGGAGAAGAAAAAGAAAGTGAGGAAGGAAAAAGGGAAAGAAAGATGAAGGCAAAGAGAAAAAGGGTAAGGGGCCCAAACCATCCCAAACCACTCTGAGCCAAGTAGAAACGGGTGCTTGATTTGGGCTGATCCAGCCTGGTTTGGATCCTTTACCAAGCTGAACCTTGAAACAACACAACACTATGCCCATTTGGTTGGTGCACTCTGAATTGGACATTTCAGGTCAGTTTGGCATATCTTGATCCTTACAATCCTGGATTCCTAATCTAGTTCATGAATTTGGTTAGAAATTGTATTTGGCATTAGATTTTAATTATTCAAACAAAAGAAGGTTAAAGTTTGAATTTTTCACAAACTAATAGAGGAAAACATGTTGTTACCTTGACATACAAGCTCAAGTACGCGCAATTATGCAATGGGGTGATAATTGAGCTCATCACCAAATTCAACAAGAAAAATCAAATGTTTAAGTTGGTGGGTGGCAGATCTCTCGGTCTCCCTTCAAAACCCCTAAGACACCACAAAACCCCTGCAGAGAGATGTTAAGCTTTTAAGGAATTTAAACTGGTTCACGCCAACCATATCAGATCATCATGACCCAATATGGGACGATATGGTTCCATATAAATTTATGTGGGTGGTACAGTGATTCGCATGGCTGTACTATGCCTATCTCCAATTGGGTTATTATGTTTTGTATGGTATGTACCATCAAGAAGAAATACCCTTCATTCATGTTCAATTAAAACTTGAAGTTGACCTTGTGCTAGAGAATAGATCTTGGTGCGGTTAAGGGTTCATGGCTCGGCACGTGAGGTATTGTTCGCTCTAGCTCATGGAGCTCATAGTTTTGTCCTTTAAAAGGTGTCTTATGTGGAAAGATTGTTCCTTCCTTATAAGCCAGAGTTTTTCTTGACTCACAACCAATGTGGGACTAATAGAATCCACCTTATTAGAACCACAACAGAGCCCTCTGGTCAAGGGTGGACTCAGCTGTATACGGTCCGAAAAGCCCTGGCCCTCTGCCCTTTCCTGGTGCGTCATTGTTGCGGCCAAAGCCTCGTGGCTTGGTACGTGAAGTATTATCCACTCTGACCCATGGGCCTTACAGTTTTGCCCTTTAAAAAGGTGCCTCATGCGGGAAGATTGTCTTTTTCTTATAAGTTAGAATCCCTCTTGACTCACAACCAATGTGGGACTAATAGAGTCCTCCACCTTATTAGAACCATAATATATCTAGAGACAATAATCAAGGTTCACCATCTTGGTATGCCCAATATGATACCTGGTTCGGCTTATCGAGTGTAGGTAAGGCACCCATACCCCAATATTGGTTTAGTAGGTATGGTATCATATGGTTGATACCATATCGTACCTACCGCAAACCTTGCAACAAAGAGAGAGGGCAAAGAACATGGATTTATATGGTTTGACCAATGGTTTATTCCATAGGTTGAGACTATCAGAGAATGCTTCACCAATAGTGGAGATAGTACAAAGAGGAGGAAATCCTCCCAATATAAAAGTCCTCAATCCCATGAGCACTCAAAAGCCCCAAAACTACAAAGGTGTAATCCCCTATAGATCTTAGCCCCAGGGTAAATGCCCAAGCAGAGAGGCCCTTTTAGCACTTTATCCTATGAATACAAGATACCATAAGAACCTAATCAGTTTCATGCTTATGGTTTGCATTCAAAACTTCCCTATTTACTCAAATGGGTTTTAATTTGTCACATCCATATATTTTTGAGCTATGATAGACATTTCAAAGTATGCTTATTCAAATATTTTTTGGCTTAAATATAATTTACACTTTACTACGCCAGCACTTGGTTTGATAATCAGTTTTAGCTGCTGGCTTTGGGATTAAAAATACTCGCTAGTTCAGATTTTGGGCTGTATTAGATCCAAAGCCATCACGTGAGATCAATTTTTATATCAATTTTGAATCATTGAAGTTATAAATTTGTAAAAAAATAATAATATAAACATACTATATAATTATCTTTAGGAGCCCATTTATACTTTCCCCTATGAATTTGTAAAAAAATAATAATATAAACATACTATATAATTATCTTTAGGAGCCCATTTATACTTTCCCCTATGAATGTTACAAAGAAAATTCGAAGAACTGTTGAAATATTCACACTAAAAAATATAATATCTAGTATAATAAACTTAACCTCATTGAATGGAATATGTACTTAAATTTGTAATTTCTAGGGTCACTCTCAAGTCTGAACCCTCAGCATCTCATTTTATATATATATATTTTTTCCTTTGAAGCCATCATTTTTTAATATTGTATTTGTTGCCTTCTATGCTCCATTTGCAACCAAACTGTATATAATGCTACCAATTAAAAAAATACAGTCAATGTCTATAATGGCTAGGAAAACAACATATGCAAAAACTAACTTGTAATGAAATCAACAAACTAACAGACACGTGAAAACACATAAATATACATACATCGTCATCATCACATCTCCACAATAAAAACTTAAAACCTACATGATGAATAATATAATTTGATTAATTAATTTGCAAGTTGGTCCTGTTTGAAGAGGTTATGTTTTGCCATGAAGAAAATGGCTGCACTTACAACCAATAATCTTTGCAGGCAGGCATATTAATCTTAAAACTAAGTTTTTAATTTTAAGTTGTCCCAGAGTAGAAGCAATGGGAAAATTCATTGTCAGATAAAAAATCTATAATTGATGAAGAATAATTGCAACATGCCCTTTGGGAATACATAAAATATCTTGACTTTTATGTTGATTTCTACATATAAATTTTGAATTCTTTACATAGTTGAGGTTCTAACGTAGGCATTATAGGAAAAAATTATGAAATCATATGATTAGTCTCGAAGATTTAAATTGTTCTGTATGTTCTTTTGCTGCGCCTACTTTGTTAAATTACTAAAACATGTTCAAGAGACAGGAACATGCCAAATAATGCTAGAAATAAAATACATGCCTAAGCTAAGGTTCTTACAGTTCTACATTTGATGGGTTAATCGTGTACACTTTTCCAATAAATTGTCAACGTAACTGTTTGACTTAGATGATCTCAGGTTTACCTCATACATTTTGCAGCCACTTTTTATAACAAAAATACAACCAGCAAAGTAAACTAATTAAAGAAAAAGTACGCTGCATGTTATATGCACAAAAAATGTGGCAGCGTAGCCGTGTCAATTGGGTCCTTCAATATGGAGTTGAGTTTCTGACAACATCATTCTAATGACCAACAGTGGCATTCATACTAGATTTTATGCAGCAAAAATGTTGCCCTTCCTAGATTTTATTATTCAGGCTTGCTCTTGGCGGAAGTCCAGCATTCAAACCTTGGTAGTGCTACATTGTCACCATACTTGTTTAAAAGAAATTATGTGAATCATTCAAGTTGGACATGTTAAAATCAATGTATTTTAATACTTTGCCCACTGTCTTCCTCCATCAAACTCATGCTATTAATGTAGTCATTTAGTTTATTTTCTAACATTAATTACTTTCTCACATGTATTCACATAGGGAAGTTGTAGCCAAGCTTTTTGAGGAAACCCGGAGTCATCCATATAAGGGAAATCAGACCTGGCGCCTATCGGTACGCGACCACCTCAATCAAACTGCATTGGATGGACTCGATGAAGCATCCATGAACTTGAAGCCATTGTCATTTCTCTCGCACCCAATTCCCGAATGTTCGTGCTTAAGGCAAGATCGATTGGAAGCAGCAGCTCGCAATGCTGCTGGTACCTCAAAAAGGTTGAACTCTCGGGCGTTGTTTGGAGTTACATACTCGTGCCCTGCTTGGATGGAAACTGATATTAGCAGAGTTTCTGAGAAAGAAGTGGACATAGAGGAGGCCGGCGATTTATTGTCTGAACAAATTTTTCAATGGAAAAATAGTCAAGAAATTGGTGGTACAGAAATAAATGGCAGAGAAGATGCCCAAATAGTGGATGAAGAGTATCTTGAGGGTGGTGAAGGATGATTGGGGATTAAACAATGAATGTCTTAAACGATCACTTCGAAGGCCTTTGATGGCCACCCAAATTGCTGGCTGATACTGTATATTCTGAGAGATGAAAAGGGTGCCCGGAAAAGTAAAACAGAGAATAATTCTGACTTCCATCATGGTGGTAGGAGATTTTCACTGATGCAGCAAGAACCAGAAGACCTAGCCTACAACGGGCCTGATTAAATTTGAATTGGCTCTGGTTCTATCGGCCATTGGGTTTGAAGTTTCTGGTTGAGGCATACTATTGTGAGAGCTGAAAATTCCTGTAATTTCATGTAAAAAGCCATATTTTGTTGGCCTTTCTTCCATGCTTTCCATGGACGACAAAATTGTTTTATTCTTTATGCCAGTCAGCTGCTCTGCTATAATGGGTTTAAAACTAGGTATGGTTTTGTAGCAGGTAGTCTGTTGGTATTTTATTCATAATAGTTTGCACGCTTTATTTTTGTGATCACGCAACATTAAGAAATTTGCTCGTGACGTTGTTGGAAGGCTCTTTCAGCTATAGGTATCACGAGTTCGGTCCACCAAGCTCTATTCACCACCTTCCCGGTCTTCATCGAAATTAAGAGATAACAACATCAGCCGCTGGTCATTGTTTGCTGCTGGATGGGACTATAAGATGGCCCAAGGCAAGAAAGGGGGTTGGTGGAGTGGTGAATTGCTGAGATGGGCCATTGGATCCACTGCCCCCAGGGCCTGATGGCTGCAACCAAGCATTTCTCCAGTGCTTATGATAAAAGTACATGAGGTCTAGGACTCTTGGCATGCATTATAAGCCCCTTGATATATATCGTATGGTAGCAAAATTCGTACTTGTGTAGTAAGAGAAGTTACGATACGGATTTCCTTTTGAAAGTTTTCTGGCCATCAAATGTGTCTTCACTGTATTTGGCTGCTCTTGGACGACTCCAAGGTAGTGTCCGGATATGTTCATGACCTTCCTCGACGCTTCAAAACAATGAACCATGATCTTGTTATGGTCGCATATCAAATTTTGACGCCTACGCTCTTTGGAGTCTGGTAAAGCATTTGGCAGAGGTCTTATGAATTCTATCAAATAATTACAGAGCAGTTGATCCAACGGACATGCATGATGTCCGTATATTTTTACATATTTAAGATGTATCTATATAATATCGGCATGTTTTTTTGTCCAATACTACTAGGAAAGATCCTATACCCAGCACTCTTGGATGCTTGGATGTTTGACATCCATGTAGCATGTCCGGGTAACATTGTATTTGACGAAGAAATGCAGTGATTTTTTTTTCAGCCATTTTTTTCATCACTCGGACATTTGAAAGTAGAGTCAGAGCCTCGTGGATTTTGTTTCTCGTCTTCCTCAAAGTTTTGAAGCCATTGCCAGCAGTTTATCGTAATGAACCCTAAAGCTCGAGAATGTTGCATTTGGGATTTTAGCAACGAACTCGATTCCATATCTGCAAATATCGATCTGAGGAAGCTCACACAAAAATGCACCAAAAGTAGATGGAAACTATTGGAGAACCTGCGTGAATAATTAGTACAACCATTATATGCTGGTTCCTTAGTTGTATTATTTGCCCTGCTCTCCATCTAGAATGCCTTTCCTGCAGCTGTTTGGAATGTCGATGACTGGGGTCCATAAGATGGATGCAGTAGTGGTGAGGGCCCCATCATGCAGAACAATCACCAGGGAGGCATTAGGGATGTCAACGGATAAGATTTGAGTAGGGTATTATACTACACATCCCCAAATCCAAACTTGTTATCGTATACCCAAATCCCATCCGATATTCGATCGAGTAAGAAAAGAGATATCCATCCCCATATCCAATGATTTTGGGGTTATCCAAGCACGCACGGGTAACCCATTTCTCCATACCCAACCCATACACATCCATATCCAAAAAAATAAACAACTAAAATAATTTTTAAGTAAAAATGAAAGTGTATTATTTTTAAATAAAACAACACAATCTCTATTAGAACTTATTCAAAAAGATAAAAAAATTATAATTATAATATTTTTAAGATATAAAAATATTAATTATTTTATTCTATAATAAAAATTATTAAGTGAAAAAGAAGCTTGAGATGCTAAAAGATAATTAAAATAGAGGAAAAAAATATACAAATATAATTTAATAATTAGTTATATATTTATTTATTTATTTTTGGTATGGGTTCAAGTATTATCTATACTCGTAAGTTCGAATCGGGGTCAGATTCGAATTTTAATAGAAAATAGTATTATCCATATCCATGCTATGATTTTCAGATTTTCTCCGGACTCGATCAAATCCTATTTTTTGGGTTTGACTAGGTTTGGATAGGATGTATATCCATCGGATCGGATCGATTTTACCATCCCTAGCAAGCATAAAAGAGCCCTCAAGATTTTGACCATAGAAGATCTACACTCCATTGGGCATTTCTCCTGCTGAAGCTGAAGCAATACAATCGTTTTGGGTTCATGTAGTAGTCCTCTCTCTCTCTCTGTGTGGATTATTAACCATCTAATAATGTATGAGCTTTTGGATCTGGCAGCTCTTGCTAGCTGGTTCACCGGGGATCGAAAAACAAAACAAAGATTTTTTTTTTCCCACCAAGCGAACGAGGAAGTGGCTGCCTGCATGAACTGCATACTACACAACGACGGGATGTTGCTTGGGTACCAGACCAACGCACGGATGGTATTAATAACTTATGGGGATTAATATGATAGGCAGCATGTTAATACTCCTTTTTCTTCTTCTTCTTCTTTACTAGGACGACGTTCAGTTCATATCAATCTAATATGAATACAATCAAGAAAGTCGGAAATAATATCTCTTTAAGCTTACTTGGCATCAACAAAAGATCAATCCACAAAATTTCGCCCAAGTGCTTGGTGATGAAAGAGGAAATCCAATCAACTGCCCAGCAATAAAGGAATTGCCCTCAGCTGCCAGCTCTCAGATATCTTGTAAAAGAATAGGTACGCCAACTCCCACGGCTCATCCCTAGATCCAACCAATCACAATCACAGAGTCTCCCTCAAGAAGAATGCAATTAGCCTTCAAATCTCATTGCGTGTAGTTGACACCAGCCCAAGTTGCCCTTAACTTCGGCTTTGAATCAAGGTGTCAAAAAGTCTTGAATCAGGGCTTCTGATTATAAAGCCTACTTCGCTACTACTGCCACTAACAAACATGCTACCATCAAAGTTGACCTTAAAGAAGTTTAGGAATGAGGGCTTTTAAAAGATGGACACCATCCTAGATACTTCAAGAATAGAAGGAGTACCCTAGATGTCTCAAGTTATCATAGGTACTCTAACAACACAAGAGTGGATGATCTTCTCGACCTGAGCTCCAGCCCTCTTTAGTGTAAGTGCCGACAATTACCCCTGAAAGAACCAAGCATTCCTAGCCAGTCAAATGATTAGGGACATAAGCCCCCATGATTGAACAAACCCTTCAAATGCGACATTCCTTTGAATTCTCCCTATGTTTGACTAAGTCAAACTTATGCACTAATTGCTGAAAATCCTAGCCGTTTACTTGACCAACGAGAATTCCTCACCCTTTCCTATCTCTATGTCTCTTCCTGAAGGCCTAGATGGAGCTCAAAAGAATAACAAAACCTCTCACTTTGATCTCAAAAGCTTCTTAAGTCAGAAACTTGCCACCTAAGTTTTTCAAATCCTTCGATGGTAGTATGAAGAATAAAAAGCCAATATAGTGAAGCAAGACTTATTACTTAGGATTTCAAATCAGCATTTATGGCTGCAGGAGACTGTTCGCTTTATAACACCACAGTCCCACTGGGGGAACTGAGAGTAGCCTAGGAGGGTCTTGTGCATGCAATAACCACCTTATAGCTAGGTGGATCACATTATTCTAGAAAGAGACTCTAAAATGGTTATGTCCTGGATTTTTATAGAGGTGGAACATCAGATACCTATCCATCACTTGATGTTGGACATTTGAAGACTCAAAGCAAATATCACTTCATTTGTTATCAAGCATATCCTCAGAGAGGCAATAGTGTAGTGGACTGGATGGTTTCATATATGGCTGATCATGATGGGCCAATGCTTTAGAAGGCTTCCTCAGTTTTACCCACTTGTTTTGGGACATTCTATTAACTAATGTTAGTGGTTGTATTTACTCTAGGGTTTTGTAAAGCTACCATCCAACAAAAAAAAAAAAAAAAAAAAAATCTTAAGCATATAGGCTAATTTATGGATTTGAGAGCTAGCTAATAGGGGGATAGATTGATTGATTAATGTTAGGGATATATTAATTAATTAATATTCAGATTAGCTATTCCTAAATGATTGGCCCAAGGGATGTGTGCCTAAATTAGGACTACCATCTAGAAGTAAGGCTTCTAATTTCAGATCTAGGTTCACCATTCTGAATCTAATTTGATCCTTGGTTGTCAAGCCCTAAGGTCTTGCAACCAAGTAGGACATCTTTATGACTAAAAGTAAAGGGAAAGGTTGAGTTGTGGTAGGATAAAGGTTATGTTTTTAGCCCTAGGATTTTTTAAAGAAATCTTAAGTTTATGTTACATTTGTTTTAGGTGAAGAGTAGTCTCTTTCTAAAGGAATTTTGGAGTGTGCTCTTGATTAGTAAATATCTTTGCCATCTTCATATTTTTCTATGCATTTCATGTAATATTATTGGATAAGTTCATCTTTAGAATTATATCTTGACTCAATTAAAGCATTGTATTTTACATTTCTAGTTTTGAATATGTATTTTATAAATAGAAAAAAATTATTCCTAAAAATCAAATTTTATAAAGTTATTCCTAGAAAATTTTTTATTGAAATAAAAATTATGCCTTAACTTAGTCTCTAGTTTATCTATAGCTATAGCATACGCTCGTACCTCTTCTACACTCTACCTCCTATTTTAGGTAGATAGTATTACGATAACAAAAGTCCTTAAAGATCAAGGTACTAGAATTCATACTACTATCTCTTTAACTTATCTTCTTTCTAGCTATCTAATATCGATGGCACCTCCACCTTCTTGTAAGAACTTGACAAGGAATGCTCGCACTGGCTATATCCTCTGGTAGAGAATTTTCCAACCAATATGTAGTAAAATAGAATGCTGCCCCCTCTCGTTCTCTTAGGGATGCCAAGTCTTTCTAGGACTTGGTAAAGGAGGGCACCCCCTTATAGAAAAAAAGGAGGCATCCCCTCATCTTGAGTGTGAAATCCATGAAGAAAGAGAGACACAAAGAAAAAAAAAAGGCTTAGGGGATATTTTCTCCATATATATATATATATATATATATATATATATATATATATATATATATATATATATATATATATATATATATATATATATATATCTGTGTGTGTGTGTGTGTGTGTGTGTGTGTGTGTGTGTGTCTGTATGTATGTATGTATGTATAGAGGTAGACTGGATCCCAGTCCATATCCGGTTAGATTCCTGACCATTTAATCAGCATACATCTCCGAAAATAGGTGTCTGAAAAGACGTATCTACTGAAAAAAAAATAGGTACATGCCTGCACCTTGAAAAGAAATTCAGGAAAAAAAAGCCTATAGGCCTGCTGAAAAAACCTATAAAAAAAATAGGCCTACAAACTACTGAAGAAAAACCTATAAAAAAAATACCTATGCTTAAAATAAAAAAAAAGGGAGAAAAGGTGCCTACAACCTACAGCGAAGGCGCCTTTCTTCTTCTTTTTCTTCTTTCTTTTTTTTGTAGTAGGTATTTTTTTTATAGATTTTTTTCAGCAGGCCTATAGGTCTTTTATTTTCTGAATTTTTTTAGGTGCAGGCATACGCCTATTTTTTTTCAGAAGATGCATCTTTTTAGGAACATGTTTTCGGAGATACATGCTGATCGAACGATTGGAGATCCGACTGGATATGAACTGAAATCCAATCGAATAGATCTTCGATCAGATGTGGATAGAAATTCGATCGAACAGAATTTAATATATATATTATTGGGGATAAACTCCGCTCCTGCTGAAGTCCAGCATGATGCTTAGCCTAATGCAACTGGTAATGACGGAAGAGTTTCGATCGAAAATTCTTCTCCAACGGTCGGACTCCAGTCGAACTCCTCCAGCGGTCAAACCTTAGCCAAACTCCTTCAGCCAGCCGAACTCCTCAGCGGTCGAACCCTAATCGGACTTCTCTAGGAGCCGAACTCCTCTCGAACTTCTTCCTCAGTCGAACTCCTCCAGGAGTCGAACTACTTTCGAATCTCGCCTTCAAATAGATGCCTATAGGAGTCGAACTTCTTTCGGATCTCTCCTTCAGTCGGATGCCTATAGAAGCCGAACTCCTTCCGAACCTCTCCTTCAGATGGATTCCTCCAGGAGTCAAACTCCTTCCAAACTTTTCCTTCAGATGGATTCCTCCAGGAGCTGAACTCCTTCCGGATCTCTCCTTCAGTCAGATGTCTACAGGAGCCGAACTCTTTTCGGACCTCTCCTTCAGTCGAATTCCTTCAGAAGCCGAACTTCTTCTAAACTTCTCCTTCATATGGATTCCTCTAGGAGCCGAACTCCTTACGGATCTCTCCTTCAGTCGGATGTCTACAGAAGCCAAACTCTTTCCGAACTTCAGATGGATGCCTATAGGAGCCGAACTCCTTCCAGACTTTTTCTCCAATCGGATTCCTCTAGAAGCTGAATTTTTTTCAGACTTCTTCTTCAGATGAATGCCTATAGGAGCCGAACTCCTTTCGAACTTCTCCTTCAATCAGATTCCTCTAGAAGCCAAACTTTTTTCGGATCTCTCCTTCAGTTGGATGCCTACAGGAGCCAAACTCTTTCCAGACATCTCCTTCAGTCGAATTCCTCTAGGAGCCGAACTTCTTCCAAACTTTTTCTTCAGATGGATTCCTTCAGGAGTCGAACTCCTTCCGGATCTCTCCTTCAGTCGAATGCCTACAGGAGCCAAACTCATTTCGGACCTCTCATTTAGTCAGATTTCTCCAAGAGTCGAACTTCTTTTAAACTTCTCATTCAGACGGATGCCTACAGGAGCTGAACTCCTTCTGAACTTCTTCTTCAATCGGATTCCTTTAGGAGCCAAACTTTTTTCGAACTTCTCCTTCAGATAGATGTCTACAGGAGTCGAACTTCTTTCGAACTTCTCTTTCAATCAGATTCCTTCAGAAGTCGAACTTCTTTCGGACTTCTTCTTTAGTTGGATTCCTCCAGGAGCCTAACTCCTTTTGAACTTCTCCTTCGATCGAATTCTTTCAGGAGCCCAACTTCTTCCGAACTTCTTCTTTAATCGGATTCCTTCACCAGTCAAACTCCTTCAATCAAACTTCTCCATCAATCGAACTTCTTCTGGACTTCTCCATCAGTCCAACTCCATTCGAATTTCTTCAGTAGATTACTTTCAGATTTTAAGTAGCATTCCTTCCGGATGATCCCCTCTAGTCATATTTTCTTTAGGAGTCTGAACTTCTCTAGAATTGACATAGGTCAAAGCTCTTCATCCCTCCATACGGCCCCGAGCGATTTAGTACTGGACGACTATGGCTGTCACTATCAATCTACTACAGACGGTGCCCCTCTCACATGGTCCTAAGCGATCAGCTACCGGATGGCTACGACTGTCACTATCAATCCGCTGCAGGTGATAGCAATCCGCTATCGGACGATAATGGTTGTCACTATCAATTTGCCATGGGCGATAGTAGCCTCGAGTGACCCGCTACTAGGCGATGTCAACTATCATTATCTATCTACTGCAGGCTCCGTCTATAAAAAAAAATCCTCCAGATATATTTTCTCTAAGCTCTCTTCTCCTTCTCAAAACTCTACTAAACTATTTTTTGAGTACTCCATTTCTGTTGATCAGAAGAGCTGACTTGATCGTCGGAGGATCCTACTAGAGCCACCACCATCGACTCCGGATGAGACTTTATTTTGTAGGTCACCGACCGTCGATGACCTCTTCTTCCTCAACTCCAACTTGATCCAGTGTCAATCAGATTCTGCATCAACAGGATTGACGCTAGAGGAAGGGTCTATTATTTCTGAGGTACCCTTATTCTTAAAAGAGTGCTTAGTCGATCCTGTAGATCTTCTTCTTCAAGATCCGATCCAAACCCATCCATTCCTACTCCAACATCGGCACCTCAACCTCCTCCTCTACCGACGGTCATGGTAGATCCAGAGTAGTTTAACCTACTGATGCAGTGGGTTCAGGATCTCACCGAGATAGTGCAAGCCATGCGGCAGCCCCCGACGATGAGTCTGCCAAAAAATCTGCCATCAGGATATTAAAAATCGATCCCAAGAAAGAGCACTTGGACTAGCATACCCATCACCTCTGAAAAGAAAAAATAGATAGCAGAGGATCCTTATTTGGATCGTGATTCTTCTCCGGAAGAAACCTTCTCCATCTACAGTCAGAAGTCTTCTAAGGTCTGCGATCGAGATGACATCCTCGATTAGAAACTACGGAGGATGGATCGATGGATTGAAAAGCTCGACCTCGTCGCTTCAGCTCACCATGACGACGTCCACATCGATCTCTCTTTCTCTTCCTGAATTATGCAAGAGCTCATTCCGCCGAACTTCGAGCTTCCTCCGATTTGAAAGCTACGATAAAACCTTTAATCCAATCGATCATCCAGAGATCTTTCGGACTATGATGCTGCTCCATGGCACATCAGACGTCATCTTATGCTGAGCTTTTTCATCTGCCTTAAAGAAAGCAGCAAGAAATTGGTACTCAGCATTGAAGTCGAATATGGATTTCTCCTTTGACCAGATGAGCCATCATAACTTTGTCGCTCTCCTAGCTCAGACTGAAGGATATGCCCGAGTGAAAAAAATTTTCAAATTGAGAGAGAGGGAGCCACAAGAGAGCGATAGGCGGAAGAGTCTAGTAAACCTGTGGTTGATGGAGGGCCAAATGAAGTTCGACCGCACTCACGGACTTTCTCCAAGCGCAAGCGAGTCCGAACTCCTGCTCGAGCTCATCGTCAAAGAAATTTTGATGGAAGGGTACGAAGAAGTTCTCCCCCAAGAAGATTTCACAACTGCATCCCCCTCAATGCTCCACAGACGTTAGTTTGAAGTAAGAGAGGATCAGCCAAGGGCGCTACTGCAGCTAGAACCACCAATGAGGGAGGAACAATAAGAAGATTGACCGCCTCCCGACATCATCAATGCTATCTCTGGGAGGCTTAGTACTTCGGCAAGCCACCATCTCTCAGCCTCAAAGCCAGGAGAAGCTTGCCCCAAAATGGAAAGGCCCATATGAAGTAGAGGAGGTTGTCCAGCTCAGAACTTATTGCCTAAAGAAGCTCGGAGGAACGACGCTTCCACGACCTTAAAACTTAGAGAATCTGAGAATGTACTACCGATAATTTTTCTTTAATAAAACTCCTCTATTTTAATATTATTATTTTTTAATGCAAAAACTATGTGACGATAGGAAAGAAGCAATCAATAGTGGCCATGTTAGGAACAGAAGGAGAACCTCATCCTAACATGAGCAAGTCGAAGGTCTCGTTCATTTTAGATGAGATAAGAAAAGAGGCCCTGACAATGATCCTTATGTGCCCCTACAACCCGTTAGGAATAGAAGAAAAACCTCATCCTAATGTGAGCAAAGTCGAAGGCCTCATTCATTTTAGATGAGATGAGGAAAGAGACTCTAATAACGGTCCTTATGCATCCTTGTAGCCTGTTAGGAATAGAACGAGAACCTCATCCTAACATGAGCAAAAATTGGAACCTCGTAAACCAAAGACGTGGAAAAGGAAGAAGCTCGATGGAGAATCCTTACCCATATTTTTTCATGACAACCTGACTATGTCAAATGCGAAAGGCAGAATCTTATCCCAGTTTGCAAGAAAGGATCAGGTTCGATGATCAGAACAAGCCCGATGTCCACAACGAGCTCGGTGTCTGTCATAAGCAGCAAGCGCGGGAACCCGAGATCGGAGACAAGATCTCTTCAAAGCTTCAACTGCAACGTCAACCTCGATTGGAGACTAGACCTCCCTTGAGCTTCAACATCCACTTCAACAGGAGATAAGATCTCCTTCAACCTTGGCTGGAGATAGGATCTCTTTCGAGCTTCAACTTCAACCTCGATTGAAGATGAGGTCTCCCCCAAGCTTCAACTTCAACCTCGACTGGAGATGAGGTCTCCTCCGAGATTCAACTTCAACGTCAACCTCAGTTGGAGACAAGATCTCCTCCGAGCTTCAACTTCAACGTCAACCTCGGCTAGAGACTAGACCTCCTCCGAGCTTCAACGTCCACTTCAACAAGAGATAAGATCTCCTTCAATCTCGATTGGAGACAAGATCTCTCCCAAGCTTCAACTTCAACGTCAACCTCGATTGGAGACTAGACCTCCCCCAAGCTTCAACGTATACTTTAATAGGAGATAAGATCTCCTTCAACCTTGGCTGGAGACAAGATCTCTTTCAAGCGTCAACCTCGGCTAGAAACAAGATCTCCTCCAAACTTCAACTTCAATGTCAACCTCGACTGGAGACAAGATCTTTTTCGAGCTTCAACATCAATGTTAATAGGAGATGAGATCTTCTTCAATCTCGATTGGAGATAAGATCTCCTCCGAGCTTCAACTTCAATGACAACCTCGATTGGAGACTAGACTCTTCCGAGCTTCAACGTCCACTTCAATAGGAGATAAGATCTTCTTCAACCTTGGCTGGAGATAGGATCTCCTCTGAGCTTCAACTTCAATCTCGGCTGGAGATGAGGTCTCCCCCGAGCTTCAACTTCAACGTCAACCTCGACTGGAGACTAGATCTTTTCCGAGCTTCAATGTCAACGTCAACAAGAGATGAGATCTCCTTCAACCTCGGCTGGAGGTAAGACCTCTTCCGAGCTTCTAAGAGCTCCGATCTCAACAGAAGATGAAATCCCCTTCAACCTCGGTGAGAGATGAGATCTCTCCCGAGCTTTGACCTCAACGGATGCAGAGCCCAGAAAAGAACTTCGATAGTCGCCTTTTTGGTACTTCCTTTCTTCGAATTTCGAACTCAGAAGTGGAGGGACTATTGTTTGGAATAAACTCCACTCCCACAGAAGTCCAGCCTGATGCTTAGCCTAATGCAACTGATAATCACGAAAAAGCTTTAATCAAAAATTCTCCTCCAGCAGTTAGACCCCAGTCGAACTCCTTCAGTAGCTAAATCTTAGCCGAACTCCTTCAGCCAGCCAAACTCCTCAACGGTCGAACCCCAGTCGGACTCCTACAGGAGCCAAACTCCTTCCGAACTTCTTCTTCAGTCGGACTCCTCCAAGAGCCAAACTACTTCCAAATCTTTTCTTCAGATGGATGCCTATAGGAGTCGAACTCCTTCCAAATTTCTTCTTTAAATGGATTCCTCCAGGAGCCAAACTCCTTCCGAATCTTTCCTTCAGTCGGATGCTTTCAGAAGCCAAACTCCTTCTGAACCTCTCCTTTAGATGGATTTCTTCAGAAGTCGAACTTCTTCCAAATTTTTTCTTCAGATAGATTCCTTTAGGAGCTGAACTTCTTCCAGATCTCTCCTTCAGTCAGATGCCTATAAGAGCCGAACTCCTTTCGAACCTCTCCTTCAGTCAGATTCCTTCAGAAGCCAAACTCCTTCCAAACTTCTCCTTCAGATGAATTCCTCCAGGAGTCGAACTCCTTTCAAATCTCTCCTTCAGTCAGATGTCTACAGGAGTTGAACTTCTTTCAGACCTCTCCTTCAGTCGAATTTCTTCAGAAGTCGAACTTCTTCTGGACTTCTCCTTCAGACGGATGCCTATAGGAGCCAAACTCCTTCCAAACTTCTTCAATCAGATTCCTTCAGGAGCCGAACTTCTTTCAGACTTTTTCTTCAGATGGATGCCTACAGGAGCCGAACTTCTTCCAAACTTTTCTTCCAATCGAATTTTTCTAAGAGCTGAACTCCTTTCGAACTTCTCCTTCAGTCGGATTCCTTTAGGAGCCGAACTCCTTCCGGATCTCTTCTTCAATCGAATGCCTATAGGAGCCAAACTCCTTTCAAATCTCTTCTTCAGTCGAATTTCTCCAGGAGCCAAACTTTTTTCAAACTTCTTCTTTAGATAGATTCCTTTAGAAGCTAAACTCCTTTCGAATCTCTCCTTCAATCGGATGCCTATAGGAGACGAACTCCTTTCAGACCTCTTCTTCAGTTAGATTCCTCTAGGAGCCGAACTTCTTTCGGATTTCTCATTCAAATGGATGCCTACAGGAGTCAAACTTCTTTCGAACTTCTCCTCCAATCAGATTCCTTCAGGAGCCAAACTTCTTTCAAACTTCTCTTTTAGATGGATGCCTACAGGAGCCGAACTCCTTCCAGAGTTCTCCTTCAATCGGATTCCTCTAGGAGCCAAACTTCTTTCGAACTTCTCCTTCAGTCGAATTTCTTCAGGAGCCCAACTTCTTTCGAACTTCTCCTTCGATCGAATTTCTCTAGGAGCCCAACTCCTTCCAAACTTCTCATTCAATCGAATTCCTCCATCAGTCGAACTTCTTCAGCCAAACTTCTTCATCAGTTGGATTTCTTCTGGACTTCTTCATCAATCAAACTCCATCCAGATTTCTTCAGTAGATTACTTTCAGATTTCAAGTAGCATTCCTTTCAGATGATTTTCTTTAGCCATATTCTCTTTAGAAGTCTGAACTTCTCTGAAATTGACATACATCAAAGCTCTTCATTCCTCCATGCGACCTCGAGCGGCTCAGTATTGGACGACTATGATTGTCACTATCAGTCTGCTGCAGACGGCATCTCTCTCGCACGATCCTGAGCGGTCAACTATCGAATGGCTACAGCTGTCACTATCAATCCATTGCAGATGACAGTGATCCACTATCGAACAGCGATGGTTGTCACTATCAGTCTGCCATAGACGATGGCGACCTCGAACGGTCTGCTATCAGGCAGTGTCAACTATCACTATCTATCTGCTGCAGGCTCCATCTATAAAAAAAATCCTTCAGATATATTTTCTCTAAGCTCTTTTCTCCTTTCCAAAATTCTACTGAACTATTTTTTGAGCACTCCATTCCTATTGGTCAGAAGAACTGATTTGATCGTCGGAGAGTCCTACCGGAGCCACCACCACCGACTCTGGATGAAGCTTTATTTTGTAGATTACCGACGGCGACCTCTTCTTCCTCAACTCTAGCTCGATCCGACGTCGATCAAATTCTACATCAATATATATATATATATATAACATGTGTGTGTCATCTTTTCCATCAGTAATCCCCTCGGCATGTAGTTCTCTTGAAAACTCGAAGCCTGCCAACACCCTAAAAGGCACGTCCATAGAGTGAAACATCTTCAAATAGTAATTCTTAGAGGATTATATACCTTCATGACCTCAGCATCTCCCAAGAACATGAAGTTTTGCATCTGATTCATCACCATAGATAAGTATGATTCAATTTATCCTTACATATGCTTCTTTATGTGATAATATTATTATCGAATGTCATTTTTTTCCACCATAAGTGCTATGATGATTATTTTCTGATTTCCATCAATCTTATTAGGCAATCTAATCAAACACATAAGCTCTCATCTCTCTTCATAATTATTATTATTAGTACAAAATCTAGTTGACACCTAATCGAGCTGAAGTCAAGGTCACCGCTGATGATCTGCAAAATAAAGTTTCATCCGGAGTCGATGATGGTGGCTCCGGTAGGATCCTCCGATGATCAAGTCAGCTCTTTTGGCCAACAAAAATAGAGTGCTCAGATAAGAATTCAGCAGAATTTTGGAAAGAAGAAGAGAGCTCAGAAAAAACGTATCTGGAGGGTCCCTTTTATAGATGGAGCATGTAGTAGATTGATAGTGACGATCGTAACCATCCGATAGTGGGCCGCTCGAGGCCACGTAAAGTTTGTTACGGAGAGGGATGTCCGTTGCCATGATGTGGCCGTTTGTTGAGATTTAATCATTAAAGTTCAGAGGTAGCATGTATTGGTTGGTGAAGAGCTTTGACATACATCAATTTCAAAGAAGTTCGATCTTCTAAAGGAAACTTGACTGAAGGAAAAATCTAGAAAAAGTTTGGCTCCTAGAGGAATCAAACTAAAGGAGAAGTCCGAAAGGAGTTCGGCTCCTGTAGGAATCCAACTGAAGAAGAAGTTCGAAAGAAGTTCGACTGATAGAAAAATTTGATTGAAGGAGAGATTCGAAAGAAGTTCGGCTCCTGAAGGAGTTCGATTGAGGGTGAAGTCCAGGAGAGGTTCGACTTCTGATGGAATTCGATTGAAGAAGAAGTTCGAAAGAAGTTTGACTTCTAGAGGCACTGGACTGAAGGAGAAATCTGAAAGAAACTCGGCTCTTGGAGGAATTCGAATGAAGGAGAGATCCGAAAGAAGTTCGGTTCCTGAAGAAATTTGAATGAAGAAAAAATTTGAAAGGAGTTCAGCTCCTATTGTAATCCAACTGAAAGAGAGATCCGAAAAGAGTTCTGCTCCTATAGAAATATGATTGAAGAAGAAATTCGAAAGAAGTTTGACTCCTGTAGAAATTCGACTGAAGGAGAGATCCGAAAGAAGTTCGACTCCTATAGAAATTAACTGAAGAAAAAATTTAGGAGGAGTTCAGCTCCTATAGAAATTCGACTGAAGAAGAAGTCCGGAAGGAGTTCGGCTCCTGGAGACACTGGACTAAAAAAAAATTCAAAAGAAGTTCGGCTACTGAATAAGTTCGACCGCTGGAGAAGATCGACTGAGATTCGATCGCTAGAGAAAGAATTTTTGATTGAAGCTCTTCCGTAATTACTGGTTGCATTAGGCTAAGCATCAGACTGGACTTCAATGGGAGCAGAATTTATCCCCAACAATAGTCCCTTCACTCTCGAGTTCGAAATTCGAAGAAAGAGAGTGTAAAAAAGATGACTGTCGAAGTTCTTTTTCGAGCTCTACACCATTAAGATTGAAGCTCGGAGGAAGATCTTATCTTCAGTCGAGATTGACGTTAAAGTTGAAGCTCAGAAAAGATCTTATCTCAAACCGAGGTTAAAGTTAAAGTTGAAGCTCGGGGAAGATCTTATCTCCAACCAAGATTGAAGAAGATATTATCTCCTCTTCTCACTTCATCTAAAATGAACAAGACCTTCGACTTTGCTTATGTTAGGATGATGTTCTCCTCCTGTTCCTAATAGAATGTAGGGGCACATAAGGACCATTGTCAGGACCTCTTCCTCCATCTCATCTAAAATAAATGAGGTCTTTAACTTTGCTCGTATTAGGATGAGATTCTCCTTCTATTTTTAATGGGCTGTAGGGGCGCATAAGGGCCATTGTCAGGGCCTCTTCCATCATCTCGTCTAAAATGAACGAGGCTTTCAACTTTTCTTGCATTAGGATGAGGTTCTCCTCCTGTCCTAACGGACTATAGGGGCACATAAGGGCTGTTGTCAGGACCTCTCTTCCCATCTCGTCTAAAATGAACGAGGTTTTCGACTTTGCTCGCACTAGGATGTGGTTCTCTTCCTATTCTTAACGAGCTGTAGGGGCACATAAGGGCCATTATCAGTGCCTCTTTCCTTATCTCCTATTGACGTAGACGTAAAAGCTCAGGGGAGATCTTATCTCTAGCTTAGATTGAAGAAAATCTTATCTCCTATTGATGTAGAAGCTCGAGGAAGATCTTATCTCCAACCGAGGTTGAAGGAGATCTTATCTCCTGTTGACGTAGACATTGAAGCTCGGAGGAGATCTTATCTCCAGCTGAGATTGAAGGAGATCTTATCTCCTATTGATGTAGATGTTGAAGCTCGAGGGAGATCTTATCTCCAGCTGAGGTTGAAGGACTTCGACTTGCTCATGTTAGGATAAGGTTCTCTTCCTATTCCTAACATAGCCACTATTGATTACTTCTTTTCTGTCATCACATAGTTTTTGCATCAAGAAACAATAATATTGAAATGAAGAAGTTTTATTGAAGAAAAATTACTGATAGTACATCCTCAAATTTTTTGAATTCTAAGGTCATGGGAGCATTCTTCCTCCAAGCTCCTTCAGACAATAAGTTTCGGATCGGACGACCTTCTCTATTTTATATGGGTCTTTTCAATTTGGGGCAAGCTTTTCCTACCTTTGAGACTGAGAGATGGCAGCTCGCCGAAGTACTAAGCCCCCTAGAGATAGTATTAATGATGCCAAGAGGTGGCCGATTTCCTTATTATTTCTCTCTCATTAGTGGTTCTGACTGCGGTAGTGTCCTTGGCCGATCTACTCTTATTTCAGACCAACGTCTGAGGAATCAATCCAATCAGCCTCTCCTGATGAACTCCTCGATTTCGTCTTGGAGCTGAATGTATTCTTCAGTATCGTGGCCGTAGTCATGATGGTAGAGGCAGTACTTACTTCGATTGCGCTTATTTAGGAGAGATCGTAATTCTTTTGATCTTGGTAGTTGATTATTGATTTCCATCAGAATTTGAGCTTTAGGAGCATTAAGAGGGACGTAGTTATGGAACCTTCTGGGGAGAGAACTTCTTCCCACCCTTCTGTTGGAGCTTCTTTGATGATGAGCTTGAGGGGAAGTTCAGACTCGCTTGTGCTTGGGGGGATCCGTGAGTATGATCGAACTTCATTCGATCCTCTATCAGCAGTAGATCTTCACCACTCTCCTGCGGCTTCCTAATCCTTCAATTTGAAGGCTTCTTCCGCTCGAGTATATCTCTTAGCCCGAGCTAGCAGATTGGTAAAATCTTTGGGATACTTCTTCTCTAGGAAGAACAGCAAATCATTCTTCTAAAGACCATCCTTGAGTGCGGCCATCGCAACTGACTGATCCAGATTTCGGACCTCCAATGCAGCAGTATTAAATCGAATGACATAAGTCCAGATGAATTTTTTCACCTTCTGCTTGATATTCATCAAAGAATTCAAACCTCGATGGGGATGCTAGTTGCTAACAAAATGAGCCACAAACTGATGACTCATCTAGTTAAAGAAAAAAATCGTATCCAACTTCAATGTCGAATATCAGTTTCTTGCTGCTTCCTTTAAGATAGATGGAAAAGCTCGGCATAATATGTCGTCTGGTGCATCATGGAGTAGCATCATGGTCTGAAAGACTTTCAGATAGTCAATCGGATCAGAGGTTCTGTCGTAGCTTTCAAATTAGGAGAGCTTGAAGCTCGACGGAATGAGCTCTTGCATAATTCGGAGAGAGAAAGGGGGATCGGTGCAGATGTCGTCATGATGAATCGAGGCGATGTGGTAGAGTTTTTCAATCTGTCGGTCTATCTTCTATAATTTTTTATCGAGGACGTCATCTCGATCGCAAATTTTGGAAGGCTTCCGATAGTGGATGGGAAAGATTCCTTTCAGAGAAGAATTATGATCCGAGCAAGAATCCTCTACTCTATGTTTCTCCTTCTCAGGGGCAACGAGTATGCTAGCCCAAGTGCTCCTCTTTGGGGCCAATTTCTGACATTCTAATGACGGATTTTTTGATGAAATCACTGTCGGAGGCTGTCGCATGGCCTGCACCATCTTGGTGAGGCCCTGAACTCGCTGCATTAGTAGGTTGAACTGCTCCGGATCTACCATGATCGTCAGTGAAGGAGGAGGTTAAAGTGCCGATGATGGAGCAGGGATAGATGGATCTGGCAGTAGAAGCGGTAGATCTTCGGATAGTCGTTCTCTTTGGAAGCATTTTTCGGGATTGAGAGAGAGGATGGAGATGGACCTTGAAGAAGAAGATCCACAGGATCGATTGAGCACTCCTTTAAGAATAAGGGTACCTCAGAAACAGAGGTGTCCTTCTTCTAGCGTCAATTTTATTGGTGTAGAATTTGGTTGACATCAGATCGAGCTAAAGTCGAGAAAGATGAGGTCGCCATCGGTGACCTGCAAAATAAAGTTCCATCTGGAGTCGGTGGTGGTAGCTCTGGTAGGATCCTCCGATGATCAAGTCAGTTTTTCTGTCCAACAGAAATAGAGTGCTCAGGCAAGAATTCAGCAAAGTTTCGAGAAGAAAAAGAGAGCTCAAAGAAAACATATCTGAAGGATCTCTTTTATAGATGGAGCCCGTAGTAGATTGATAGTGATGGCTGTAACCATCCGATAGTGGGCCACTCGGGGCCATGTGGAGTTTGTTACGGAGGGAGGTGTCCATTGCCATGATGTGGCCGTTCGTTGAGATTTAATAGTTGAAATTTGGATGAAGCAGGTGTTGGTTAGTGAAGAGCTTTAACATATATCAATTTTAGAGGAGTTTAGACTCTTAAAGAAAACTTGACTAAAGGAGAAATTCGAAAGAAGTTTGGTGCCTGGAGGAATTATACTGAAGGAGAAGTCCAAAAGAAGTTCGGCTCCTATAGAAATCCGACTGAAGGAGAAGTTCGGAAGGAGTTCGGCTTCTGAAAGAATCTGACTGAAGGAGAAGTTCGGAAGGAGTTCGGCTGATGGAAAAATTCGACTGAAGGAGAGATCCAGAAGGAGTTTGGCTCCTGAAAGAGTCCGATTGAGGATGAATTTCAGGAGGAGTTCGGCTCCTGATGGAATCCGATTGAAGGAAAAGTTCGAAAGGAGTTTGGCTCCTGGAGGCACTGGACTAAAGAAAAAATTCGAAAGGAGCTTGGCTCCTGGAGGAATCCAAATGAAGGAGAGGTCCGGAAGGAGTTCGGCTCCTGAAGGAATCCGAATGAAGGAGAAATTTGGGAGGAGTTCGGCTCCTGTAGAAATTCGACTGAAGAAGAGGTCTGAAAGAAGTTTGGCTCCTGTAGAAATTTGATTGAAAGAAAGTTTGGCTCCTGTAGAAATTCGACTGAAGGAGAGGTCCGAAAGGAGTTCGGCTCCTATAGAAATCCAACTGAAGGAGAGATCCGGAAGAAGTTCGATTTCTGTAGAAATCCGACTGAATGAGAAGTTCGGCTCCTGTAGAAATCCAACTGAAGGAGAAATCTGGGAGGAGTTCGGCTTCTATAGGAATCCAACTGAAGGAGAAGTCTAGAAGAAGTTCGGTTCCTAGAGGCACTGGATTGAAGGAGAAATTCGGAAGAAGTTCGGCTACTGAAGAAGTTCGACTATTGAATGAGTTTGGCTGTTGGAAGAGATCGACTGAAATTCGACCGCTGAGAAAAAATTTTCGATTGAAGTTCTTACATGATTATCGATTGTATTAGGCTAAGAATCATACTGGACTTCAACGAAAGTGAAAATTATCCTCAACAATTATAATATATCTTCATACTTTTGCGCTTTACAACTATAGACAATCATTAGGATCCATTTATACACCTATACTTTGAGCAATCATTGGGATTCATTCTCATGTTTGTACTCTCTATATTAATGGATAATATTGGATTCAATTTCATATTTGTGCTCTCTACGATTATGGGTTCAGTTCCACCATATATCGTGCATATACCAAGTTCATATTTGTAATTCTAGCCATCCCAGAAATTATCAGTTTTGCATTATATGAGATTATTTATATTCTGGGAACACAATCGAGAAAATCAAAGCATTCTTCCGGATCATTTCTTTCCGTAACAAAAAAAGAAGTGTGTAAAACGAGGTCAAATATTGTATTGCTCTAAATGACAGTCAAAACCAGACAAAAGAGTTGATGTTTCAAAATTTCCAGTTGTTTATTGCCTGATGATTTTAACTTGGCCACTGAAGAAGCTCTCGCTCTCACGTGTCTAGAAAATGACTCTTGCAATTGGCCTTTAACAAACAAGAAAAACTAATCTCAACAAGTAGAGCCCCTCCCACTAAACGCTCCAGTTCAAAAGTATGTTTAGCTTAATACCATGCTAGTAGAAGCAGAAGCCCAAGTTGATTTAAGTTGATTGGGAAAACCTATCAAGCATCAGGGGAAAAGATGAAGCCAATCAGGGGATATTTGTTGGTTGTATCCATTTCGATTGCTGAAGTCTTTGGAGGAGAAGCTCTTCTGCCGCACCACCTGCTGGTCCAAAGGGGGCGATGCTCGCAGCCGCTAAGCATCTCTGATGCACACATCGGATACATCTAGGGTAATTCTTTTATATCATGCATGTCTCTCCATTAATCCTTTATTGCATATCTTAAATAGTTGGCATTGGATGTAGCCTAGCTACTCGTTGCACAAGTTATGTGATGGTTTTGTTCCTTAAGTATTTAATTGGAATAGTTTCAATAATAATGTTTCGAACATTACACACACATGCACGGGTGACACCTGCACGTACATTTGAATAGCTTGCCGATTTTATAGTACAAGAAATGCAAAATTTGAAATACAAATGGCATACATTGATGGGATTATAAAGCTACACCTTGTGAAGCAATACCCATTCTCGGAGATTGGATTACTGGTGAATAACAGTAAATTTATGGGCATTTAAAGTGAAACATATTTTTAATGAGGTGAACAATGCTGCAGACTATATAGCAGTATATATATGATAAATCATACCATACCAATTTGATTTTAACGTTGGTTGGTTGTGACAGATATTACTTTTGGGCTTTTATATATTTTCTTTTTAGATTTTCATGGATATATTTATTCGAGATTGATTTGATGGTTCGATTTATATTATTTTTATTTAAAAATTTTATAAAGAAGACACCTTGGCACATCTTCCTAGAAAATATTTTTGAGCAAAATTTTCTGAGAAGATAGAACTAAGAAAAATATCATGTTTTGTGCAATCACAAAACTAAATCATTGCAAATATGAAAAATTCACACAAAATAGTTATACAGCCTACGTGCTCGCTCCTTATCTAGCTGGCACCGCACAGGATGCCAGATTCAGGAGCAACAAGAAGGTTGCTTGCATGTCAGCTGTCTGTCTTTTTCTTTTAAAAAAATCTAAAATTTCTGCATTCCAAGTGCATTTTTGAATGATTATATCTTTACTTTTCTCCTTGTTAAAACCATGTCCAAACTCACGGAATCCTCAAATTAACACATGAGCTTCACCAAGAGTGTTTAACGAACTAATCCATTCTAACATCCTAACCAGAATTTTGGATCACCTCGCTGAAGCAAAAAAAGAAACCAATTGACAGAATAATTCTTTGACTTCTTTGGGTACAACAAAATAGTTCTTTGATTGCAAAAGGGTAATCATACAAAGTCCTACCTCTATTCTGTCTCAACTGCTTTCATCCTCTTCCTCTCTCTTTGGTTCTCCAAAATGATAGTACTTCATAGAACTGTAAAGAGAAAAATTAATTAGAAAATAAACAAGATGCAAGCGAGAAACCTCAAATTTCAATGGCAATCGTAATGTTTATTAAAATATAATCTTTTTTTTTAAGAAAAAAAAAAAAAAAAAATCTCGACACATAGTTATAGGATTTAACATGATAACAAACTTTGCATTTATGATATACTATTTTAAATTCACACGTGGCAATGCTAGCACGACATAGATATATATCTCACTTGCACGATTAAAAATCTGATACACGGCCGAAATGTAATTAATGGTGAGTTGCAGATCATGTCTATAACATTTTTGTCTGGGTGACCATCCCTGAAGCATTTCTATTTTTCTTATTCTTTTTATTATTATTATTATTATTTTTTAAAAGTTGGGAAAGGCCTCGGACAATAGTAGATGCATTAATATCTTACATAGTCTCATTCATCTCTATTAATACATGAAATAAGAATTGGCATCGGCAAATAAGTAAAAAATAATAATAATAACCCCCTCCCCCAAATTTTTTGGAGCAAAATTAAATCTTCAAATTGAAAATATAGCTTTTTAACATTTTAGTGCTTCATCTAGAAAAATTAAACATGTAGGTATATTAATACATAGCTGATAATGGTGTGTCATATACGGTTTTGTCTTCAACAATACCCTTAAAGCTCCAATTTGCTTGGGGAGAAATAAAAAAGAAAAGAGTCTTCCAATATAATAGACTTAAATTCGATGTACGTACGCTTAGAATATGAAAGTTGGATAGAACTGTAGGCAATTTAAGCAGTAATCACTTGCACCAGCAGCTTTGTACCAAGTCAATGCCATTTGCTTTCTCATAATTTAGGTTAAAGCTGGCGGGACGAGGTCGAGCGCAAGTTTATTGCTCTTACGTCCAACCTACTAATTAATATCAATGACTCCCTATATATAGTTCCCTGATACTCGTTCTAGGACTGCTAATTATAATCCTAATCTCCAGTGTCTTGATCATTTTGCTACACATAAAATAGTATTATCACAACCACAATGATTTCCAAATTGTTCAACATTTTTTTAATATCTAGCAGTACGCTTTTTCAAAAAAGTAATTTATTTAATTTACAAGTTAATTTGCATTTGAAATTCAGCAAGTTATTCTTGCGGCGTATATATTTATCACAAAATTTTAAGAAACTTAATTATGACTTCAATAATTATCCAAGACTTAGTTGACAGACGGACATTTGCAAGTTTATGCCCTTGCATGTCTACACATCAATCAAATAACATTGTTCATCTCTTATAGTAAATTCATATTAACTACTACCCTACTGTTCTGAAATCTTGATAAACTATCCTTTTTTTTTCCTGAAATTTCTTTTTTTGTGGGGGAAGGAGGGAGGGTTAACCTCCCCACCCCTCCTTGGCTCCCCCAGTTTTATTTATAACGGATAGGATCCTTGATGTGATTAAGTAGGAGCAGAGTATTAAGATATGATATGGTGACTAAAAGGACCTCTATAGAAGTTTTGATTTATGCGATGTTTATTGGTAGAATGGTCATATGAAGAAAAATAAAAAATAAAAATAAATCGACAAATCTCAAAGACATTAGAAGTTTTGTCTATACAAGGCAGTCTTACACTGCTATATTTTCCGCTCGCCAAAGGGATTTGATCAGCTTGAGTTTGCCTTAACTCCTCGTAGATCTCTTCACCACCCTCCTCACAAACCTCCTTGATTTGCTCTTCCTCTTCAGAGGATTCATCCAATGCCGGAACCTCCAAGCTATCGAATTCCATGAATTCAGGAACCTCTATCCAATCATCCTCCGATGAACAAACCTTCGTTACAAATCTCCCCAAAGACATAATCGGGATTCGGCTTATGAATGCCGAGAGAAGAAAGATAGAAGAAAGGATGCACCCAATGGGCAAGAAGAGGAAGAAAGCAAAGACAGAGAAGAAGATAAGAGTGAAGAGGAGTGATGGAAGGAAGAGAAGGCAAAGGAGGAGGGTGGCAGACAGTTTACAAGCCTGCAAGGAGTTCTGGCTTCGTTGTGGAGGCATGAGGGTGAAATGGGTAGTATCAAGAATTTTGAGAGAGAAGAGAAGGCAAGGGGGATGGATAAAAGATGGATTCGGCCCGGGGTAATTGCTTGCTACCTTGGTTTGCTGTTAGGGTTTTGGATACGTGGAGCAATGAGAGGAGAAACAGACGTAAATGTGGCTGGTTTCATTCACACGTGGAGACAACGTTTGGAAGGAGTTGGGGGCATGCATGCGTGAATTTTGAGACCAGAGAGGGTGGTTTTTGGTACAACTAACCCCGTATGTGCCCCGCTCTGGATTTTCTTAAAATGGAAAAACGGTTGCTATAATTAGCGAACGGTTGTGACTCAATTTGATATCATTGGGATTTGATTGGCACGTCATTGACCTAGTTGGGTGATTAGATTAGGAATGATTTCTTTACAAATAATGTTTACTACTAATAATAATTGAATAGGTATGTTTAGGCATGTAAAATGGTTCCATATTGAATCCTTCTTTGGCGCAAAAGATACAACCCTATCCCGTATATTAGTGGGTTGGGCTTGGAAAGGTACACAGCATTTTGAATAGGAACAATGCAACGATATTTGAATGGGCCTTATCCATCAACAAACAATAGAAATTAGGACTGCAGACCAATTGATGGACATTCCAAATTAGTAACCTACGATAATGTATTGAACTACTTCGACAAGTCTAGACATCCAACATCTGATGTTTGTACAGCAGTATCTACAACTCCTTTGCAGGCTCCGTAGCAGGAAATTATATATTATGTCAAAGAAAACCCTTCGCATAAATTGTGTTGAATGGATAAATCAATTATTTATCCTTGGGGATTCGACATTAATCCTGTTAGACCTACTAATTGGTGTATCTAAGCTGTATTTCCTCTAGCTCTCGAAAAAGACATCAGATGGACTGGATTATCCTAAAAGTTGATAAAGATGTTGCCGTGGAATCTTAATCCAAGAAGAGCTTTAGTAGCCCATTTTGCCCTCCATGGCTTGGTTGGGTGGCAATTTGATCCACCCCACTCCATCCTAATAGGATGTATTTTACCCGTTCCATCCTAATGGGTGGTAATTCTAAAAGTTAATTTGTATGCACAAAAAATTAACTTTTGTAGCTTTATTTGATCCGATCCATCCAACTCTTCCTATCTAATCCTGCCCGGCCCTGACCCGAGGTAGGTAATAGATGGGCACGGGTCATGGCCTGATCCGTCCGCACCCAACCAGCTGCCATTTTTTGGTTCAACCGTGCAGAGAAAGAACTTATTATCACTAGGATTAGGTGCAACTCATGGCAGAGAATGGCTTTTGCGTTTAGAGGATGATGCAAGTAATACTAAAATCCACAAAAAAGTAATGATCTACTTGATAGAAATCTCAATTGGTCAATTGGCCTATCTTGCGGTGCACTCAGCCGCAGTGGCATCAGAATTGTTTGTATATCTAATATACATTGCACCTAAAGACACGGTCATCAACTATTATTATATGGTTGACCTCAAACTTCCGAATGCATATGGTTTTCTTGCCCTCGCCGTACACAATTGGTCTATGGTTTTTGTGGTGCCTTGTTATATAGATAATTGGTCTATGGTTTCTGTCTCATCGGCATTCTATCAACTCATAAAAGGTTCGAAGCTAAGAATCAAAGAGAGACTTTAATAGGAGGTCCTGCAATGGCAGTTGGCAGAGTAGTATTCATTCATGATGGCCAATGATATGGCACTGCAAATCTATATACTGGGTCTAATATTTGGAAGCATAATTGAGCATGGATCAATCGAGAAAGAAATAGGGGTAGCAATTCATGTTGGCGGGTAACCTAAACACGAACACGACGCGATTAGTAAATGGATTGGGATTCACAATTCATACACGGGCTATTTATTAAATAGGTTTAATCCAATTATTAAATGGATCGTGCCGGATCGAATTAACATAAAAATCTTTAAAAAGTAAATAAATATAAATTTTTTGAGGATTCAGCTAAACTGCTGAAGAATACCAATATGTATAAATTAAAGTAAGCAAAAAGAATCATACAAACACCCAACCACAAACGATAACAAGGGTGATGCAACAAACTTATCATAAATATATCTAAAAACTTGCATCAATCATCAATCAAAATCTATTTTAATATATGGGTAACTAAATTATACTAACACAAATATATCCTTACTCAAATTCTACAATACCAAATAACAACCAATAATTCACAAAATACACAATAATATAGTTTACCAGCACAACATATATTGTTAGAATTTAGATTGTTACGGACTTGATAGAAATAATTTTTTTTTTTAATAAATTTATAAGAATGTTAAACGAATTACATGGGTCTATTTTGGGTTTGTGAGTCAACCCGCAGATATCATAAATTTTATGGGTCGTTTACGATCCAAATCTGCATAAGCTAAATTCAAAACCAATTTTTTTCATGTCATGTTCATATCGAATCAAAAATTGCCACTACTACTCTCAGAGAGACATAGAAAGGAAAGGGAGCCTAAAGGGCATGTTTATCGTGTTGCCTCCTGGTTGAGTTAGTCCATTGCTAAGAACCTGATTCAACCAAGGACTTTTTCTTCTACAAAAGACGCTAATGCCATAGAATGCAGACTTTTGAAGTCAGATTTGTTAAGCATCCAGATAATCGCAAAACTCATGTGAGTTTTGTGTACCTTTAAACATAATTAAAAAATATATATCTTTAACTTGATGGTCGTCAAAGCTACTATGGCTCTAACTTTTATTTGCTTCCGATCATATTAGTAAAAGAAAAGGTGGAAGAGATACGTAGAAACTGTCCAAAGAAGCATTGAAAAGTTTTTACATGATGTTTCCACCTCCTGGCCCAGCACTAGCGTGGGGACCGGGAGTGATCGGTTCTGGTCATAAAGACTGTGCTCGAAGAGAAGGTACTTGCGTCCTAATCAAGTTCCATCGCATTGAAGTCTTAAAAGAAGGGTGGGTGCACAGGTCCTACCCTAAGCTAACCTAGAGAAAACACTACAATAATTTCCAAGCGCAGGACTCGAGCTAAATTAATTTCGCAAACCTATAACTCGTAGGCACGGCATTGATTTGGTAGTTTCTATGGCTCCAAAAGTCGGGGGCATGTTTGGTAATTAAAAAATATGAGATCCTGAAATAAGAATAGAAATAAATAATTTCCTTTCCATCATTTAGTTGAAAAAAAAATTTATTTCTATTGTTATTTTTAAAAAATAAAAATAGCTCAACACTTTAAAATCCAATCCTATTCAAATTATATTTTGATTCTAATTTAAATTTCAAATATAAATTAAATATATTAAAAGATATAATGATTCTAATTTTTATTTCAATTTTGATTGTGATTTTATTTCTAATTTTAATGACGAATAAAATATATTCTAATTATATTTATTCAATTAAAAAAAAACATCCATTATTATAGCTGTTCCTTCGTTAGATTAGCACGAAATTGGTAGATAGATCTAGCTATTACAGCATTATCATTATCGGCCTTGATTCAAAGACAAGATAGTCTAATCAAGCACAAAACTATTTACGAGCAAAATAGTACCTTTGTACACCATTCATTAGGATTAGGACTACGGTCTAAAATCTAACTTTTAATGATACTATTTTTTGTTGGTGTCGATGGGCCTTTCATATGTCATGCCCTATAGTCTCATATCTCACCATTCAAAGATGCGTCTTCTTCACCATTATGATTCAATGGAATGAAAGAGATAAAGGATTGCTTCATGAATACACTATAGATGATAGACTTAATCACCATCCATAACTTAAACAAACAATGCTCATCTAACAGATGAGATTATTAGCATGGCATATAAATAGGTGGTTGTAATTTGTACGCACTTTTTTTTAAAAAAAAAATAAGTATATTCGATTACATTAGATTAATTGAGGAAAAATAAAAGAGTTTGTTTAAGAAAAGGCGATAAGAGGGATGAGAGGGGCACGTCGGGACACGCGTCGCGGAATTAGTGGGCCACGCTAGTGAGCAAGGGCCCGTGTGGAGAAATTATTAGGGTCGTGAGCAAGGGGCAGCGTGTGTAAGCCGACGGAGGGGAGGGCGTCACGTGAGCAACCACGTCATCCTCCCACCCCGCAGCCCGCACACGCACCCAAAAAAAAAAAATGGGGACAGGTCATTTGGGGCGCACCACATGCGGAACCCGCCACCCCCCTCGTTGCGGGGCCCACCGCACCCACGTGGTACGTCACGAGATTGGGCGCGCACCGGCCCTGCTCCTTCACGACCTCCCTCCTTGTTTCACTCGAAATGGACCCTTTTTATTTTTGTTTTCTACCTCCACTGCGCTAAAATGACCCCCCTGTAAGGGTGAAAGTACATCAGTTGATATCGATATAGATGTACTTAGATATTTAAATCTATTCAAATATAAATAAAAATTTAAATATTTAATTAATATTTATATTTATATAAAATAAATAAATATAGATGTATATAATAACCTAATTTATATTTAAATATAATTTTATTTATAATCTTATTTAATTTTATATAATATTTAATAAAATAAAAAATTATATTAATAAATTATTAACTTAATTTATTATCCATCTTATAATATAATGTTATAATCAAAAATTTTAATTATATAATTTATATTTATATTTATATTAATCAAATAAAAATAAATATAGACATAAATATATCAATACTCCATCCAGTTTCAATTCTACCATCACACCACCATTATCAATAATAATAACAATAATAACAGAAGCTACCATCCTTCTATCATGTCTGGGAAGTTTGGTTTCTATAATTCTGTTAATAAAAATATACTATCATCATTATTTACTACATAAACAATCACAATGCTCAATTTTAAATATATTTAATTATTTTTCATCAATTCTTTAAAGTTGTTATTTTTTGGTGCATGGAAAAATAATTATCGTTACTTGTGCAAATTTATCTTAAATTAATGTATAAAAAAAAATATTGGTTGCTGCAAGATAATGAAAGATAAGAAATAATATTATGTTGTATCACTACTTATTGATAATGAATTATTTATCAGTTTGTAAAGAGATTTAAATTTATAAATATTTTTTGATATGAAAGAATTCTAAAACTAGAAGATAGTAGCCATTAAAATAAGATAATAATTTAATAATAATTATTAAAAAAAATTATATATAGTAATGAAAGTGTTTCAAATTATTTTTTAGCATATCATGACATCATAATAGCAAACTTGATTATTATAACATTAGAATATTATTTCACAAAGAAATCTTGTACGTATGAATTAATTTTTCATAAGCATCTCTATACATCAACATGAAATACCAAATATTTACTCTACATTCGTTAAATTAATCAAATAGCAAATGTTATACTCACCATAATAATAGTTAAAATAGGCAAATAAATATCATCAAATTTATGTCTTATTTCATAATTATTTTTGTTTTATTTCATACAAGTGCCTGGGGACCTATAAAATAACCGCCGTCCATTATTTCATCTTGTGGTGGACTCACATGGAAGAATTACATAACACTGACGGGGGCAACCTTGGAAGAAAGAAAACGGAACGTCCAAAACCTTCCAGACGGCTCCGTTAGATGCTGGACGGTAGCGGACGTCTCGCCGTCACCTTCCCCCGCCCGCATCGCGACAAAACCCCGCGCGGTCGGCGGGGACCACCGCGAGCCGCAGTCTCACGTGAGTAGCATCCCTCCCCTCACGTGCCTCCTCCCGCCGATTGGCAGCCTACGCCTCCTCCTTTTTAAAAAAAAAAAAAAAAATCCGCTCTCTAGACCCCTCCAAAACCGCTTTCTGGCATCCCAACCGCCTTTTAGGCGCGCCCCCCCCCCCCCCCACCAAAGCCGGTTTTCAACTCTGGGCCCCCCGGCGCCACCCGTCGTGAGTTGGCCACGTGATTCTGGTGGCGACGAGAGGCGGTAGGCGAGTCCTTCTCCCGCCCAATTTTTTAATCACAGCGACCCGCCTCCCGCCACGTGTACCAACAGGAAGCCGTTAAAAGCACCCCCGCGACATTAGCGGAAACACTGCAATTGGGATTAGTATCTATCTAAGCTACCCCACCGTTTTGGGGTTAACCATTATTTACTGATCCCCAAACGGATACCTGAAAAAGAGAAGGGGAATGTCCTTGAATCCAAACAAATTAACAAAGACCTCCATCCTTTCCATGCTTATTAACTCCATGAGTCTCCGACTCCTATATGTATATATTAATTTGGGGCGTCTTCCTACCTGTATTCATGAATGAATGTGGAATGCTTTTTGTAAAAATCTTCATCTCTATCTCCTATTTAATTTTTTATCCATTGCTTTGAAAAAGTTGCATGCCCCTCTTGTGTGCGCCTTTTTTTTTTTTTTTTTTTTTTTTTTTGAAGAGAGAGAAAAGTGAGAGAGGGCACATAAAAAATATGAAGTAATAGGGAAAGGATGGCTTGGTTTAATATATGTAGATGGATGTGTATTTTCTTTCGCTGGAGGTTCTGTAGACATTAGGTTGCTAGGAGCCAAGCGGATCTATTATTACTAGTAGGATGTTTTTTTTCTTGGTAGGATATATATATATATATATATATAGGTTGCGGAAGGTTTCAATGATGGGATTGTTCATGTTTGAACTCATGTTCATAAACAAATATTTAGACGTGCCGGCCGCTGATGGGGACACAAAGGAGACTAAGACACGTTATGTTGTTTCCAAGAAGGATCAGATCATTATCATATGCAAGGAAAATGGTGGTGCCTCCTTGGACGGTGGTGGGATACGGTTTCCTAGGGATCATTTGGTTTAGGAACGTGCGACTGCGATTGGGAAGCAAGTTGGAATTATAAAGATCGATAATTCTCAGATTTGGGTGGCGTCAGTAATTTACTGAAATGGTCAACAACGCTATTTATTTGTGTGTATGATACTTACGGTATGGCGCCGCTCCGTGGATCGTTGAATCACATCAATCTCTTTCCGCCGGAACCAGCGGGACAACTGATTACGGCACCAGGTATCACTCTTGGAGAAAACAAACGAAAGAAAGGTACGACGCAAACGAGAGGAAAAAAACACTGGAAGGTGAAAAAAAGTGAGGGAGATGGAGGTGGTAATTAATCAATATAGTTTGTTTTAAAAAAATACTATAGAATTTCTATTCGATTAAAAAAAAATGGAACTCCGAGATAATGGCCAAATCTGACTCGTTGGCCATTGGAGTTGACATCCGGGTTAGTGGAAACTATTTTTTTATGTGAAGGAAGAACTACTCGCACTGGAGGTCATATCTAACATCAGATTGATTGGGGATGGGCGGTCCATGAATGTCCAAGAGGATGCTTAACTTGCTGATCTTCTGGATTGGTGATCGATTTTGGTTAGCATAGCGACCGAGGCAAGCATTCAGATTTATAATATTTTTCACTTAGAGAGAGAAGATGGAATATTGCTTTGGTTGCCCACTTGTTCGGATCAGTTGGTTGAAAGAGTTTTTTCTCTGGTAATGCCCACCGATGGTAGCAAGGTATGAGGGTTTGGAGGATCTTCTTACAATTCAACAGTGATCTATGGCTAGGGATCTCTACGATCTGTACAGAAGTAAGCCTGTTTGGAGATTGGATGATTCTTAGATTTGCTGACTCAAGGCTCATCTTAAAGCTATCCTTTTTATTTGGAAGGTGGCTTGGCTAGAAGCGTGTTGAGGGATCAAGAGACGAATATCTTTATGACATACCTTTGCTGTGATATAGATATTGAAACTATGGGATACATCTTGTTCCAACATTAAAGGTTAGTATAGCTATGGTGGCTAACCAATTTTCCCTTAGCGATCCTTCATATGGCGATGCCAACCCAGTCCTTCATCAAGTTTCTATAAAAGAATATTAATATTGAATCTTTTAAACCTTGGGGTATCAATTAAGCTACTTACTTTGTCCATCAAATTAATATGGCTATTTAGAAATAAGTATACAATAAAGGAGAGTAGGCAACCGACGAGATTTGTTTTGGAGAGAGCTCTAATTTAGACTATTGAGATTGTCCACCCATCTTTTGTTAGAGAAACCTTGATTGCTCGAGAGATCTGCAGGTAGTGATCCAATTAGTTTTCATCATCTAAGAGCCCCCACCTTTGAATTTTCTTAAGATCAACTTCGACAATAGTATTACTAGTACCAATAGTAGAGTCAAAGCGATTTAATCTAAGGCCTAGATTTCGGCCTTGTGGCAGCTAGTAGGATTAGCTTTTCTACATCACTATCCCTAGAGTTGAGTTAAAAGCTGTTTGAGCAGGTATCATCTATGTGAGGTTGCAAATAAAAATTGACCCTTAGAAATTAAGGATAATTATTCAACCGCAGTGATGGGATAGATTCAGGGGCAGGCAGCGAAGATGGCAAATTCTGACCCCCTTCTGCACAACATTCAGAGATTTATGAGGGAATGTGTCTTCATGGATGTTAGGCATATCCATCGAGAGATAAACAAGACTTCAGACCATATCATCTCTTATGTGGCGAGCACTAATTAGGAAGTATTTTATGGATTGGGACATTCACTACTACAAAAATTACTCTGGCAACGCATACTATGATAGCAGTTTTCGAAACCACTGCCAAAGATCCTACGGCAGCAATTTTCATTAATTGCTGCGATAAGTTGGACCTATGACAGTGATTTTTATAACCACTATCATAGGTCTGGCATATAGCAGTGATTAACAAAAATCGCTACCATAGATCGGACCTATAGCAGTAGTTACAAAAAATCGCTGCCATAGGTCAACCTATAGCAGTGGTCCATTGTAATCGCTGCTATAGGTCGGACATATAGCAGCGATTACAATGAAACCGCTGCCATAAGTCAGACTTATAGCAGTGGTTAGTAGGAACCGCTGCTATAAGCTTATTTATGGTAGCGATTAATTATAATCGCTGCTATATATATATATATATTTAAATATTATATAATTTTAAAATTTAATTTTCATCTTCATCATTCATTATCTAAATAATTATCATTAGAGTGTCGTCGCAAAAGATTATCTCGATCCAATGGCCCTAGCTTCGTCGATCAAAAAAATTTGATTTTGACGATCACAAATGATGATACGATGATCTAATAGATCGAGACTTTCGATGGATTCGAAAATCTATAATGATGATCTCGATAATGTTTGTAGTGTACTATCAAAGTTTCACTTCAATCGGATATCGTTATCTTGGTCAATTTAGTATAGATTAGTTTCGATCATTAAATGATAAACGAGTGATCAAAGGATCAAACGGTGTCTGATTATAAGATAATTTTTTTTATAAATAATCTTGACTATTACTTTAATAATTTTTTATTATGGTTATTATAAAATTCAACTCGTGAGATGAAGAATGATCTAAAATTATATGTCTCCTGATAACCATTCTAAAACTTCACTGGTTGTTATGCTCGTGCTTTTACAATATCTGATTAACATGAATAGTTTATATGAAAATGATTTAAATTTTACTATCATCATCATATAAAATATTTAAAATTATAACAAAGATTATTTAACTAAAAAATTATCTCATAATCGAATACCGTTTAACCCTTTGATCGTTTATTTCTAATTTAATGGCTGAAATCATTCCATATTAAATTGATCATGATAACGATATCCGATTGAAATGAAATTTTGATAGTATGCTACAAACATCATCATGATCATCGTTGTAGGTATTCGGATCCATCGAAGATCTTCATCTATCAGATCATCGCATCATCGTTCGTAATCATCGAAATCGAATATTTTTGATCGATGAAGCTAGGGCCATCGGATCGAGATAATCTTTTGCGACGACATTCTAATAAAAATTATTTAGATAATGAACGATGAAGATAAGTATTAAATTTTAAAATTATATAATATTTAAAAAAAATTATTTTCAATCTATGACAGTGGTTATCAAAAATCACTACTATAGATTTACAACAGTGGTTCTATAACCGCTGCCGTAGATCAAAATCACTGTCATAAATTTATGGCAGCGATTCGATAACCACTGCTGTAGGTTAGGTTAAAAATTTTTAAATTTTTTTCTGCTTTTCTTTCATGCGCGCTCGATCTCACTCTCTATCCCCCTGCTCTCCATCACTGATGAGGCTTCTTCCCTTCCGATCGCGCCCTCCTTCCCCTCCCCCTCCAGCCCCTCCATCCTTGGCCCCTCCCCGCCACCCACCCCTCACCCCCCACCCTCCCACCTCATCCTCCTTCCCCATCCCCGGCCACCCTCCTCGCCCCCCCCACCCCACCCTCCCCCGGCCGCCCCTCCTTCCTCCATCCCCGACCGCCTCTCCCCCCACCACCCCACCCCCACCCCATCTCGACCGCCCTCCCACCACCCCCACTCAACCCCCCACCCTCCTCCAGCTGCCCCTCCTTCCCCCCATCTTCGACCGTCCCTCCCCACCACCCTACCACCCCCTAGCCCCTCCATCTCCGACGGACCCCCACCCCCCACCAGCCCCACACCCTCCGTCCAGTCGCGAAGCTCACTATTCAGGCCTTCTCATCACTGTGCCCTTCCTTGGCCCTCCATCCCCGACCGCCCCTGCTCTCTCTCTTTTCTCTTTCTCTCTCTTCTCTATGTCACTATTTTGCTTTTGTTTCATAGGTTACCTCTAGCATCATCGCCGACGATTTTGGAGCTTTCGGTGTGATCCACTCTCTATAGCTATAGGTATATTCTTTTTATTTTTATAGTATTATTAATTAATCATATATATTTATAATAATTTATAAAATATTTAGAATAAATATTATAATTATTTATTATAAATATTATAATTATTTGCATGCCATAGTTTTTGGATCGTGCCATGGTGGTAGCCTGGGGCTGTACCATCACTACTACAAAAAAGGATTACGACAGCAGTTCATAATCGCTGCCGTAGTCCAAAAAACTGTTGTCATAAGCTATGGCAGCGATTTTCTAATCGCTGCTACTGCGGCTGTCATCATAGCTCTATGACAGCGATTATTACAGCAATTATTAAAACCGCTGCCATAGATAGCCTATTGCAGTGGTTTATAAACCGCTGTAATAGATCAACCTATAGCAACGGTTATGTAACCACTGCCATAGGTAATCTATAGCAGTGGTTTCTTAACCGCTGTCATAGATAGCCTATTGCAGTGGTTTCTTAACAAAATCAAAAACTAGAAAGTCATAAAAAGTAATTGGAACAACCAATCACTACTATAGAAAAGGGCTATGACAGCAGTTCGTAACCACTGTCGTAGTCTAAAAAACCATTGTCATAAGCTATGACAGCGATTTTCTAACCGTTGCTACTGCAGCAGTCGCCGTAACTCTATGGCAGCGATTGTTGCAGCGGTTGTTTGAACCACTATCATAGATAGCTTATTGTAGCGATTTATAAACCGTTGTAATATATCGACCTATGGCAACGATTACGCTGCCATAGATTATCTATAACAGCGGTTACATAACTGCTATCATAGATAATCTATAACAGCGATTTTCTAACCACTGCCATAGATCTAATGCAGTGGTTGGCACCATTTGCACTACGGACCTATGGCAGCGATTGGTGCGGATATGACAGCGATTATAAAATCACTATCATAAATCTTGAATAATTAAAAAAATTAAAATTTTTATTTTTTTATATATTTTATTGGATAAATATAGATATAACATAAAAAAATATAATAAATATATAAATTATTTTAAAATACTAAAATTTTATTATCGAATAAAATTTATTATAATATTTTTTAAAAAAAATAAAATACATCAAAAGTTTTCTAAATCTACATCATCGTCGTCGTCATCGAAAGCTGAAGTCGGAGCTAGAGCTGGAGTTGGAGTCGGAGCCGAAGTCGGAGTTGGAGCTGAAGCTGGAGTTGGAGCTGGAATGCAGGCCAACATATCTTCGAAGCCCATGATTTCAAAATGCATGCTGAGCGTCGACATCATGTCTCTCATGATGTCCTCCAGATGAGATACGCACTCCTTAGCCCGATCTGCCCATGTCGTAGCATGATCTACCCATGCCAATGCCTCCTCAAGCTCCTCCTGACTGACGACATCGAAAGTCTGTAAGAAGATGCTCACCTTGAATCAGTAGCTCATCGGCATGTGTCTAGACTTGCATCGAATTCTTCCAGAGTGCTCAGGCCCGAAGACCTGAGATAGATGGTCATGGGACCCAGAGGTTTCCGAGCCCTCGTTCACGAGCGCATCTAACTGATCTTATAATTATAAATTAAAATAAAATTTTATAAAAAATACTATAATACTAATCATATATACTAATATATTTAATACTTACAAAAATACGCCCAATCACGACGTTCATCGGCCTGCCCGTCTTGTCCGTGCGGTTGGATCGAAAGATCTTGCTATGATTGGACATCACTCCATCTCTCATCAACTATAATAAAGAATAAATTTATCAAAAAAATGATAAAAAAATATAAATTTAATTTATCTAGTAAGATTTAGAATTAATTACCTCTTTATGTACACGACTGGCCATGACTCACGGCCTAGAGTGTGCGTATACTCTTGGAATATACGGTTCTTCCAGTTCTAACGAAAGATAGCCTAATAAGTATTCAAATAAATAATAAATATTTAAAAAATATTTAAATAAAACTTTAAGCGTATTGAAAAATTTAAAAGTTAGAAATTTTATCTCAAACTCCTGGCTCCTCCAGTGTCTAACCATCCTCTCCTGCTGACTCGGAGGATGGTCCTGTATTTAGGAAATAAGCTCCTCCGGAGTATCTCGTCGGTGCTCGAGCCATCCTTTGTGGAGCTTGACCTTGTAATCCTGGTATAACTCTCCAATCTTCTTCAGTCGGATATCTTGAGCTCTCTCGTGATTGGGGAAGTCATACCTCCTCTGCACAAATTTATCAAAAATCAGTTACAAAATTATTTTAATCAAATATATATAGTGTAAACATATAAAATGCATAAATATAACTAAGATGCACGTACTTACCCATATCTTCTTGCATATCCGATCCCTGATGGCAGCATCCATCAAATGCCAGTCTTTGGACTCTACGGGAATGATGTCCGACCGTCTCATAAGCTCTCCAAAAAAAGAATGCATCTTCTGCATGATCTCCCCTACCGGCCTCCCCTCCACATTGTAATAGACCATCATCTGATGCTTGTGGTTTCATACGTATGCCATACGTGTGGGACCGTGAAATATCCGGCTGGATGATGCAAAATTTTAGATCCTGAAATCCTAGGATTTATTATGCATATTTTATTTATGAGAAAGGGGCTAACTATGTTGCAGCGATTATTAGAACCGCTGCCATAGATAGCCTATTGCAGTGGTTTATAAACCGCTATAATAGATCGACCTATAGCAACGGTTATGTAACCACTGCCATAAATAATCTATAGCAGTGGTTTCTTAACCACTATCATAGATCTAATGTAGTGATTGACACTAAAGATCTATGGTAGCGATTGACACGGATATGATAGCGGTTATAAAATCACTACGGTAGATCTTGAATAATTAAAAAAAATAAAATTTTTATTTTTTTATATATTTTATCTGATAAATATAGATATATAATATAAAAAATATAATAAATATAAAAATTATTCTAAAATGCTAAAATTTATTATAATATTTTTTAAAAAAAATAAAATACATCAAAAATCATCTAAATCTATATCATCGTCGTCATTATCGTCGTCGTCACCGGAAGTCAGAGCCAGAGCTAGAGCCGGAGTCGGAGTCGGAGCTGGAGCTAGCGCTAGAACTAGAGCCGAAGCTGAAATGCGGGCCAATATATTCTTGAAGTCCGTGACTCCAAAATATGTGCTGAGTATCGACATCATGTCTCTCACGATATCCTCCAGATGAGATGCACGCTCCTTAGCCCGATCTACCTACATTGCAGCATGATCAGCCCATGCCAAAGCCTCCACAAGCTTCTTCCGACTGACGACACCGAAAGTTTGTGAGGAGACGCTCGCCTCGAACTAGTAGCTCATCCGCATGTGTCTGAATCTGCATCGGATCCTCCCAGAGTGCTCAGGCCCCAAGACCTAAGATAGATGGCCATGGGGCCTAGAGGTATCCGGGCCCTTGCTTATGAGCATATCTAACTAATTCTGTAATTATAAATTAAAATAAAATTTTATAAAAAATGCTATAATACTAATTATATATACTAATATATTTAATACTTACAAAAATACGTTCGATTGTGGTGTTCATCAACCTACCTATCTTGTCCATGCGGTTGGATCGAAAGATCTCATCACGGCTGGACATCACTCCATCTCTCACCAGCTATAACAAAGAATAAATTTATCAGAAAGATGATGAAAAATATGAATTTAATTTATCTAATAAGATTTAGAATTAATTACCTCTCTATACACATGACTGATCATAGACTCGCGGCCTAGAGTATGCGTATACTCCTAAGCTGCACGATTCTTCCGATTTTGATGGAAAGTAGTCTAACAAGTATTCAAATAAATAATAAATATTTAAAAAATATTTTAATAAAATTTTAAGCATATTAAAAAATTTAAAAGTTAGAAATTTTATCTCGAACTTTTGACTCCTCCAGTGTCTAACCATCCTCTCCCACTGACTCGGAGGACAGTCTGCATCTAGAGAACAAGCTCCTCTAGAGTATCTCATTGGTGCTCGAGCCATCCTCTATGAAGCTTGACCTTATAATTTTGGTACAACTCTTCGATCTTCTTCAGTCGAACATCTTGAGCCCTCTCATGATTGGAGAAGTCATACCTCCTCTGCACAAATTTATCAAAAATCAGTTACAAAATTATTCTAATTAAATATATATAGTATAAATATATAAAATACATAAATATAACTAAGATGTGCGTACTTATCCATATCTCCTCCCATATCCGACCTCTGACGGCATCATCCATCAAATGCCAGTCTCTAGGCTATATGGGAATGATGTCCGACCGTCTCACAAGCACTCCAAAAAAGGAATGCATCTCCCGCGCAGTCTTCTCTACCAGTCTTTCCTCCACATCGTAATAGACCATCACCTGATGCTGGCGATTCCACACGTGTGCCATACATATGGGACCGTGAAATGTCCGATTGGATGATGCACCTGCAATGCAAATACGTTATGCAAATATATAAGTATACAAATACTATATAAAAAATAAAGTTATGCTAATATAATAAAACATACACTTAGATGCCTACGTAGTAGTATATGCCTTAGATATGGATGATGGTAGAGGCTCAGCTGTCGGTGGAATAGATGCCGTCGATGGAGTAGATACCGATGGTGGAGGTTCCTGATGCCAAATTGAATGGAGTATACTTCGGCTGCTCCTCGGATGCTGAACTGCACGTAACCCACCGAAGAACAGGGATGAAAGCTAGATGATGGTTCGGTGCCATCATGATCTACAATGTTAATGAATATTAATCAATATAACATTATAACATATCAAATTCTATTTGCTCAAAAGCTGAGCCGGCTCCGTGCTTGAGATAGCTGGCTCCGTGCCAGAGACATCCGACTAGGGTCCTCCCCCAGCTTGCTCAATCACGACCCAAGTCGGCTCAGCTGCATATCCGAGCCAGCTCGATTGTGTGCCATCCCCTTGATCACTCTCTCTCTTCCTCTCTCGATCTCTCTCACCGACGATAGTGGTGAGGCCGAACCCCTTCCTTCTAGCTTTTTCATCTCTCGATCTTTCTCTCTCCCTCTCTCGATCTCCCTCACCGACGAGGTCGGACCCCATCCCTCCCTCTCTCCCATCCCTTTCAGTGATGTCGGCGAGGTCGGACCCTATCCCTCCCAGTGATGCCGGTGAGGTCGGACCCTCTTCCTCCCTCTCTTGCTCTCTCGATCTTCCACTCTCCCTCTCTCAATCTCCCTCGTCAGCGAGATCGGACCCCCTCCCTCCCAATGATGGCGGCAAGGTCGAACCCCCTCCCTCCCAATGATAGCGGCGAGGCCTCCCAATGATGGCGGTGAGGGAAAGAGGAAGGGAGGGATCCGACCTCGCCGCCATCATTGGGATGGAGGGGGTCCGACCTCGCTGCCATCATTGGGAGGGAGGGGGTCCGGCCTCGTCGACGACGGAGATCGAGAGAGGAAGAGTGGGATATCGAGAGAGCGAGAGAGGGAGAGAGGGGGTCCGACCTTGCCGACATCACTGGGAGGGATGGGGTCCGGCCTTGTCGGTAAGGAAGATCGAGAGAGTCAGAGAGGGAGAGATGGGTTCCGACCTCATCGGTGAGGAAGATCGAGAGAGGGAGAGAGGAAGATCGAGAGATGGAAAAGTTGGAAGGGAGGGGTTCGGCCTTGTCGCCGTCACCGATGAGAGAGATCGAGAGAGAGAGAGAGAGGAAGTGATTGAGGGAATGGCCGAGCCGGCTCGAGCCATGATTGAGCCGGCTGGGGGAGGATCCAAGCTGACTGTCTCAGGCACGGAGCCAACTCAGCTTCTGAGCGAATAGAATTTGATATGTCTCTCTAAGATTCCAACTTTACTTCCTAAGGTGCCACCATCATTTACTTTATTCTTCTTTTAGATTTCTAGATTAACACCAAGATTCGCGCAAGAGATCGGATCTACGACTATTGCTCATCCTTAATTATTTATGAATATAATTCATGTTGTAGAACTTATTGTATAATATTTTCTGAATATTTATATCTTATTGCTTTTATTTATTGCATTGCATAATGATAGATCCATCAATTGATTAGTGTACATAATCTCCGACATCCATACAATTATATATAATTATATGGATTAGAGAATTATGTACAATGATCAATTGATTGTCCAATATTAGTTTGAAAATTATAGATAATTTTATAAGTAATTACAATAATCAAATGGTATGCTAAGAATTTTGAATAAAATTTTGGATAATATTTTTCTTTTGTTCTCTCTACACGGGAGAACTAAGAAAAAATACTGTCAAAATTTCATTCGATCCATGTTGCATATCATTTGATTACTGTAATGAACCTATAGAATTAATACAATTTTTGAATAGGATAGGACCTATCTTTACCCATTAGTTGGTGATAGGATGCATTTATTGCATATCTAAAAATGATATTTAATCTAAGTTTCACACATGATTTACTTGCAGTATCATTATTTTTAAAATGGATAGGGGATGGATGAAGTTTAGTAGGCTCTCGCTAGAATATGAGGCTGGACTTCAAAAATTTCTTGATTATGCTATAGAAAAATTTAGGAACCATGGACTGATCCAATATTCTTGTAAAAAGTGTATGAGTGGACCGTGGCTACCTCATCAAGATGTCAATGATCATCTTACTATTTATGATTTTAAAGTCGATTATAAAATTTGTTGGGACCAACATGGTGAGGACAGGCCACAAGGAGGCGATCAACCTAAAGGGAGAGTGGGAACAAATGGTTCGTGATATTTTTTTATTTGTTGGCCATAATGATGATGCATCTACTCCGTGTCTGATCCTATGATTGGTCGAATGATAAACAGTGAGGATGTGGAGAAGATCCGTAAGTTGATGGAGGATGCAAATATTCTATTGTATCTTGGATGTAAAAAGATGGTGAAATTTGAGTTCTTAATCTGGTTGTATCATGTGAATTCTCCAACGGATTTAGTAATAATGGTGTGAATTGCATACTAGAGCTTTTGGAGGATATTCTTTCGGAGGATGTACGAATTTCAAAGAATAATTATGAGACATTGAAGATTATTGAATAGCTGGGCTTTACTTATACCAAGATACATGCATGTCCCAATGATTGCATGCTCTATTGGAAGAGGGATGTCAACCACAATGAGTGCACGAGGTGCGGTGTATCAAGATAGAAATAAAATAAAAATGATACATCAACTCATGTACCTTAAAAGTTGATGTGGCACTTTTCTTTGATTTTGAGACTACAAAAGTTATTTATATCGGCAAAAATATCGAAGGACATGAGATGGCATGAGGCGTCCAACCAATGGAGAGACATGGCAGAAGTTTAATGAATTACATCTCGACTTCGCACAAGAGATACATAATATGAGGATGGGCTTGTCGTGTAACGGTTTCAACCCGTTCAAGCATATGAATACTGTCCATAGTGTATGACCAGTATTTATTTATGTTTACAACCTTTCACCATGGATGTGTATGAAAAAATTTTTTGCTTTCATGACAGTGCTCATCCTTGGACCGATGGAAGTAGGTAATGACATTGATGTTTATTTGTAGCCTCTTATTATCGAGCTGAAATAGTTATGGAGTATTCAAGGTATTCCAACTTTTAATGCTTTACTGAATGAGTCTTTCTTCATGCACGTAGTGCTTTTGTGGACAATAAATGACTTTCCAGCCTATGCCCTAATATCGGGTTGGAGCACCAAAGATGAGCTAGCATGCCCGATCTGTGGAAGAAACATCCGGTCTAGAAGGTTTACATATCGAAGGAGCTTTAGCTATATGGGGCATCGATATTTCCTCCATTGAAATCATCCATACAGAAGGAACGCATGCTCCTTCGATGGCATTGTTGAAGAAGGTGAGGCACCTGACCAGATATCTGGGAGTCAAGTACTTAGAGAGTTGGATGATCTCAGTATTGAATTTAAAAAAAATGATCCAATTGATAATAAAAAAAGAAAACATCGATCAAACAAAAGATGACACACACTTTAATTAGAGAAAAAAGAGCATGTTCAATATTCTATCGAGGTGATGACGATGTTAGACCATGCATGCAAAGCGCTCCTCTAGGATAAAACTTATCTGATACTGTCGAGGTTCTAGACATATTTATCAGGAGCGATGATGATGTCCATATTGTAGATATCACTAGACGATGACTTCAACATTCTGATATAAATTATTAGAGTCTAATTATTAATTTTTATTTAAATTTTTCTTTATATCTTTCTAGTTTTGGTCAAAAAGCTCTCTTTCTTCTGATCTTTGGAAGCTTAAGAAAAATGTATACCGTGTCGGTAGGCCATGCCATGCTGGTAGGCTGTACCGTATCGGCCACTAAGTGAATTCTCATCTGGTATAAATATTAGAGACTATTTATTGATGCTATACTAATATTATTGTTCAACATGTTATATTGATTAATGTTCATTAACGTTGCAGATCACGATGGCACCGAAATGCCATCTAACTTTCATCCCTGCCCCTCGATGGGTTACGTGCAGTTTAGCATCCGAGGAGTAGTCGGAGCATACTCCGTCCACCTCGACATCGACTGCTCAGGGACCTCCACAATCGGCATCTACTCACCGATAGCTGAGCCTTTACCGTCATCCATATCTAAGACACATGCTACTACGCAGGCATCTGAGTGTACGTTTTTATTATATTAGCATAACTTTATTTTTTATATAGTATTTATACACTTATATTTTTGCATAACGTATTTGTATTGCAGGTGCATCATCCAGCTGAATATTTCACGGTCCCATACGTATGGCATACGTGTGGAACCACAAGCATCAGATGATGGTCTATTACAATGCAGAGGGGAGGCCGATAGGGGAGATCATGCGGAAGATGCATTCTTTTTTTGGAGAGCTTATGAGGCGGTCGGACATTATTCTCGTAGAGCCCAAAGACTGGCATTTGATGGATGCTGCCATCAGAGATCGGATATGGGAGGAGATATGGGTAAGTACTTGCATCTTAGTTATATTTATGCATTTTATATGTTTACACTATATATGTTTGATTAAAATAATTTTGTAACTGATTTTTGATAAATTTGTACAGAGGAGGTATGACTTCCTCAATCACGAGAGAGCTCGAGATATCCGACTGAAGAAGATTTGAGAGTTATACCAGGGTTACAAGGTCAAGATCCACAAAGGATGGCTCGAGCACCGACCAGATACTCCGGAGGAGCTTATTCCCTAAATACAGGACTATCCTCTGAGTCAACGAGAGAGGATGGCTAGACACTGGAGGAGCCAAGAGTTGGAGATAAAATTTCTAACTTTTGAATTTTTCAATATGCTTAAAATTTTATTTAATTTTTTTTAAATATTTATTATTTATTTGAATACTTATTAGGCTATATTTCGTTAGAACTGGAAGAACCGTACAGCCCAGGAGTATACGCACACTCTAGGCCGTGAGTCTATGACCAATCGTGTGCATAAAGAGGTAATTAATTCTAAATCTTACTAGATAAATTAAATTCATATTTTTTTATCATCTTTCTGATAAATTTATTTTTTATTATAGTTGATAAGAGATGGAGTGATGCCCAGCCATAGCGATATCTTCCGATCCAGCTGCACGGACAAGACGGGCAGGTCGATGAACGTCGTGATTGGGTGTATTTTTGTAAGTATTAAATATATTAGTATATATGATTAGTATTATAGCATTTTTTATAAAATTTTATTTTAATTTATAATTACAGGATCAGTTAGATGCGCTCGTGAGCGAGCGCTCGGATACCTCTGGGCCCCATGACCATCTATCTCAGGTCTTGGGGCCTGAGCACTCTAGGAGGATTCGATGCAAGTTCAGACACATGCCGATGAGCTATTGATCCAAGGCGAGCGTCTTCTTACAGACTTTCGATGTCATCAGTCGGAAGGAGCTTGAGGAGGCATTGGCATGGGTAGATCATGCTACGACGTGGGCAGATCGGGCTAAGGAGCGCGTATCTCATCTGGAGGACATCGTGAGAAACATGATGTCGACGCTCAGCATGCATTTTGGAATAATGGGCTTCGAAGATATGTTGGCCTGCATTCCAGCTCCAACTTCAGCTCCGACTCCAGCTTCGGCGTCGGCTCCGACTCCAACTCTAGCTCCAGCTCCAGCTCCGACTTCGGCTCCCGATGACGACGATGATGATGTAGATTTAGAAAACTTTTGATGTATTTTATTTTTTTAAAAAAATATTATAATAAATTTTATTTGATAATAAAATTTTAGTATTTCAAAATAATTTATATGTTTATTATATTTTCTTATGTTATATCTATATTTATTAGGTAAAATATATAAAAAATAAAAATTTTAATTTTTTTAATTATTCAAGATTTATGATAGTGATTTTATAATCATTGTCATATCCGTGTCAATCGCTGCCATAGGTCCGTAGTGCAAATGATGCTAACCACTGCATTAGATCTATGGCAGTGGTTAGAAAATCGCTGCTATAGATTATCTATTATAGCAGTTATGTAACCGCTGTTATAGATAATCTATGGCAGCGTAATCATTGCCATAGGTCGATATATTACAACGGTTTATAAATCGCTGCAATAAGCTATCTATGGTAGTGATTCAAACAACCGCTGCAATAATCGTTGCCATAGAATTACGGCGATGGCTGCAGTAGCAACGGTTAGAAAACCGCTATCATAGCTTATGGTAGTGATTTTTTAGACTACGACAGTGGTTACGAACTGCTATCATAGCCCTTTTCTATAGTGGTGATTGGTTGTTCTAATTACTCTTTGTGACTTTCTAGATTTTTATTTTGTTGGGTATATTCATACAAGATGTATATAATCCGTTCCTCTTATAAAAATGAAATGCAAGAATTTTAAATGGAAAAGGATATTTGTTAGTTTAAGAATCCTCTTAGACTTATATTTATATTTTTTTATTTTTAAATTTGAAAATTGCTCTCTCCCTTTGCCTTAGTACTACAAGAAGATGTGTATAAATTAATCAAATGCTATATATAAAAAATTTTTCTGATAAATTTACTAAAATAGTTTTATGATATTCTTTTATGCGATGATGATGTGATTGTTGGATAATTATTTTCATTTAATTACTATTTCATAAACATATAAACACTCACAGATGATTGGATGCTCTATCAAGGATAGAGAAGGGTTGTGGTGAAGATTAGAATAAATAACTCAAAGTTAATTGATATATACTATATAGCTTTTTATTTTGTGGCAAAAATATATTCTAATAAAATATTTTATCTTTTTTCTGACAAATTATATGTGCATGCATATATTGGCAGCTTACAAGTTTCAACTCTTACATGGTGCTCTTTATGATATCTAGCATCATATACAGTTTTACCACATGTGATTGCAACAATATATACAACAAGGAGAGGCTCGGAAATATTTTGTTTCTCAAATAGAGTATAACTTGATAAGCCAATAGCTTAATGCCTGATTGGCCTGTTTAGTGGGATCCTTCAAGCATGTTTGCATCATGCAAATATATAGTTCCATCTGATACGACCTTAAGGTCCCATATGATATATGATTCAATATAACTTACACGATAGCCTCAAATTAGGGTCATATGTGCTGAAACAGCTGACGCGCGTGCTCCATATATGAATTCATGATGATTTTGTTTTGCTATATATGTAATGAAATCAATGTAGTCTATGTGTTTTTTTTTTTTTTTTTTTTTTTGATGGTATACTATTGTTTATATATGAAGAAAGTAATAGTAATCATATTCATAATGATTTTTTCTTCAGCAATCGTAATTTATATTTGTCTAGTGAATGAGGAAACTTTGCAAGATCATCAAGTAGAAGGAAATAATAGTTTCCCAAGATTTCCACTCTCCAAAGAGCATGCATTTAACATATAAACATTGTGCCAACAAAAGTCAGCTTACATCCAATGCATATTAGAATATGTGTGAATGAATGGCGTCAGTGTGTTATGACAGATATTAAAATCCTAGCTTTTATCCATTATCAATATTTTAAAAAAAACTTACATAAGTGACACTCAATGGCCATGTGAATGTATATTCTCTTCTTGGCAGTATGATCGAAAACATGGGACAATTCTAGTCTTTAGAGGAAGACTCCATGCCATTTTTCCCCAGACTCCAACTGCACGAGCCACCACCCATGCATATGAAGACATGTATACTCTCTCTTTCTTCACATATATTCAGAAATTTCACACATTTTATATACTAAATACTTGATCTCGATCGCCAGCTTAGAAAAGCTCATTGCCTCCCTCCTATTGGGTGTGGTGTCGGCCATACTAATGACAAAGTGTGCTATAGAAAAGAGGTTGTGGTGCTCAAGCTGAGCCACACAAAAGCTAACATACAATATGGATATCTTTGTTCCGTAAAAGTCCTTTACCTGTTGAATTATACAAACTATTGAAGATACTCAACAATGATTTATCGAATCAATTTGAAGCAAGCTTGTCCATCGATATCTATACATAGACATGCAATAAGAGTACTTACTAAATTATGATGCTGTTAGGTTCTACGTATCCAAATCAGCCATATACCGTAGAGTATGCAACAATTTATGCATATTTGGTAGCAAACAGAATATGATTACTGTTGGGAATAAATCCCGCTCCCACCGACGTTCAGTCTGATGTTTAATCTAATGTAACTGATAATCACGGAAGAACTTCAATCGAAAATTCTTTCTCCAGCGGCTGAACCCCACCAGACTCCTTCAACAGCCAAATTTCTCCAAGAGCCGAACCCCTCCCGAACTCCACCAGCAGTCGAACTCCTCCAACAGTCGGATTCCTCCATGACTTCTCCTTCAGTCGGATTCCTTCAAAAGCCGAACTCCTTCCAGACTTCTCCTTCAGTCAGATTCCTCCAGGACTTCTCATTTAGTCGGATTCCTCCAAGAGCCAAACTTCTTCTGGACTTTTTTTTCAGTCGAATTCCTACAGGAGCCAAACTCCTTCCGGACCTCTCCTTTAGTCGGATTCCTACAGGAGCTAAACTTCGGAACTCCTTCCGAACTTCTTCTTTAGTCAGATTCCTCCAAGAGCCGAACTTCTTCCTAACTTTTTCTTCAGTCAGATTCCTCTAGGAGTCGAACTTCTTTCGAACTTTTTCTTTAGTTGAACTTCTCCACCAGTCGGACTTCTTCTGAACTTCTCCATCAGTCCAAGTCTATCCAGATTTCTCCAGCAGATTACTTTCAGATTTTAAGTAGTATTCCTTCTGGATGATCCCCTCTAGCCGTATTCCTTTTAGGAGTTCGAACTCCTCTAGAATTGACATATGTCAAAGCTCTTCAACCAACGCCTGCTTCCTCCGAACTTTGACTATTAAATCTCAACGAACGGACGACACCTCTCTCCATAATAAATTTCATGTGGCCCCGAGCGACCCACTATCGGATGGTTACGGTAATAAATTTTACGTGGCCCCGAGCGGCTCACTACCGGATGGTTATGGCTATACAGGCTTGTCCATAAAAAGGACCCTCCAGATATGTTTTCTCTAAGCTCTCTTCTCCTTTTCAAAACTCTGCTGAATTCTTTCTTGAGCACTCCATTTCTGTTGATTAGAAGAGTTGACTTGATTATCAGAGGATCCTACTGGAGCCACCACCACTGACTTTGGATGAAACTTTATTTTGTAGGTCATCGACGGCGATCTCTTCTTCCTCAACTCTAGCTCGATCCAATATCAATCAGATTCTGCACCAACAGGATTGGCACTGGAGAAAGAAAATCTCCATTTCTAAAATTTTTTTGTTCTTAAAGGAGTGCTCAGCAGCGATATCTCTTCTTCCTCTCTAAAGTTCTTTTCGAAAAAAATGCCTCCCAGAAAAGCATCGATCCGATGATCAACGACCTCTACCGCCAAATTTCTTTCAGATTTATCTACTCCTGCTTTAGCTCTAGTAACTTAAGCGCCACCTGTAGCCATGGGGGATGCGGGGCAGTTCAACCTGCTAGTTCAGTAGGTTCGCAATCTCATAGAAGCGGTGTAGGCCATATATCGTCAGGCTTCAGCATTAATTCGGCTGGAGCAGGCTTCTCCGGAGCCTCATTATTCGATCAAGGAATGGTCAACTTGGGCTAGCCGATCGGTGACCTTCGAAAAGAAGAAGCAGAAGGTGGAGAGCCCTTGCTCGGACCATGGCTCGATCCAAGGGGGAGCTTTGCTTTCATCCTACCAGAAAACTCTGAAGATCAATGATCGTGAAGATCTTCTGAATCAAAGGCTCCAGAAAATGAGCTGACGAATCAAAGAGCTCCATCATACTTCCTCCTCATATGGTAATAATATTTGCACTGACCCTTTTTTTTCAGAGAATTATGTAAGAGTCTATTCCGTCGAACTTCAAGCTTTCCCAATTTGAAAGCTATGATGGAATCTCTGATTCAATCGATTACCTGAAGGCCTTCCGGACTATAATGCTGCTCCATGGTGCATCAGATGCCATCTTATATCCAGTTTTTCAATCTACCTTAAAAGAAGCAGCAAGAAACTAGTACTCAGTATTGAAGTCGGGTACGATCTTCTTCTTTGATCAGATAAGCCATCAGTTTGTAGCTCACATCGTTAACAGCCGATGTCCATGCTGAGGTTCAGATTTTCTAATGAATATCAAGCAGAAGAAGAAAGAATCTATCCAGACTTATATCATCCGATTTAATGCTATTGCATTGGAGGTTCGGAACCACTACTACAAAAAAAGGCTACGATAGTAGTTTATAACAGCTGTTGTAGCCCAAAAAATTACTCTCATAGGCTATAGCAGTGATTTACTAACCGCTACCACGACGGTCATCGTCGTAGCTCTATGGCAATGGTTGTTCTAGTGGTTGTTAGAATCGCTGTCATAGATTGCCTATTGTAGCGGTTTATAAACTACTGTAATAGATCAACCTATCATAGTGATTATGTAACCACTGTCTATGGCAGTGATTACATAATCACCACCGTAAATAACCTATGGCTGTGATTTCTTAACCACTGCCATAGGTCTAATATAGCGGTTGGCATCGGACCTATGACAGTGGTTAGCATGGATATAGTAGCAGTTATACAATCATTGTCATAGATCTTAAATAATTAAAAAAATAAAATTTTTATTTTTTTATATATTTTACTTGATAAATATAGATATATAATATAAAAAAATATAATAAACATAAAAATTATTTTAAAATACTAAAATTTTATTATAGAATAAGATTTATTATAATATTTTTTTAAAAAAATAAAATACATCAAAAGTCTCCTAAATCTACATCATCATCATTATCATCATCACCGAAAGCTGGAGTCAGAGTCGAAGCTAGAGCTAGAATGTGGGCTAATATATCCTCAAAGTCTGTGACTCCAACACACGTGCTGAGCATCGACATCATGTCTCTCATGATGCCCTTCAGATGAGATGCATGCTCCTCAGCCCGATTTGCCCATGTCGTAGCATGATCTGCCCATGTCAATATCTTCACAAGCTCTTTTCGATTGACGACACCGAAAGTCTGTGAGGAGACGCTCACCTCGAACCAGTAGCTCATCGACGTGTGTTCGATTTTGCATCGGATCCTCTCAGAGTGCTCAGGCCCCAAGACCTAAGATAGATGGTCATGGGGCCCAGAGGTATTCGGGTCCTTACGAGCGAGCACATCTAACTAATCCTGTAATTATAAATTAAAATAAAATTTTATAAGAAATACTATAATACTAATCATATAAACTAATATATTTAATACTTACAAAAATATGTCCGATCGCGACGTTCATCAGCCTGCCCATCTTGTCCGTACGGCTAGATCGAAAGATCTAGTTACGGCTGGGCATCACTCTATCTCTCATCAGCTATAACAAAGAATAAATTTATCAAAAAGATGATAAAAAATATAAATTTAATTTATCTAGTAAGATTTAGAATTAATTACCTCTCTATGCACACGATTGGTCATAGACTCGCGGCCTAGAGTGTGTGTATACTTTTGGGCTGCACGGTTCTGATGGAAGGTAGCTTAACAAGTATTCAAATAAATAATAAATATTTAAAAAATATTTAAATAAAACTTTATGTATATTAAAAAATTTAAAAGTTAGAAATTTTACCTCGAACTCCTATCTCCTCTAGTGTCTAACCATCCTCTTCCATTGACTCGGAGGACAGTCCTGTATCCAAGGAATAAGCTCCTCCAGAGTATTTTATCGATGCTCGAGCCATCCTCTGTAGACCTTGTAACCTCGGTACAACTCCACGATGTTCTTCAGTCGGGCATCTCGAGTCCTCTCGTGATCGAAAAAATCATACCTCCTCTACACAAATTTATCAATAATTAGTTATAAAATTATTCTAATCAAATATATATAGTGAAAATATATAAAATGCATAAATATAACTAAGATGCGCGTACTTACCCATATCTCCTTCCATATCCGATCCCTGACGGTAGCATCCATCAAACGCCAGTCTTTGGGCTCTATGGGAATGATGTCCGATCGCCTCATAAGAACTCCAAAAAAAGAATGCATCTCTCGTACGGTCTCTCCTACCAGCATCCTCTCTGTGTCATACTGCACCATCACCTGATACTGGCGATTCCACATGTGTGCCATACGTGTGGGACCGTAAAATATCCGGCTGGATGATGCACCTATAATACAAATATGTTATACAAATATATAAGTGTACACAAACTATATAAAAAATAAAGTTGTGCTAATATAATAAAAATATACACACAGATGCCTACGATAGTAGAGGCTCAGCTACCGGTGGACTAGATACCGTCGATGGAGTAGATGTCGTTGGTGGAGTAGATGCCGACGATGAAGGTTCCTAAGCAATTGATGTCGAGGTGGACGGAGTATGCTCCGACTGCTCCTCGGATGCAGAACTGCGCGTAATCCATCGAGAGATAGAGGTGAAAGCTAGATGGTGTTTCGATGCCATTGTGACCTATAACGTTAATGAATAGTAATCAATATAACATCATAACATATCAAATTCTATTCGCTCAGAAGTTGAGCCGGCTCCATGCCTGGGACAGTCGGTTTCATGCCTGAGACATCCGACTAGAATTCTCCCCCAACCAGCTCGATCACGGCCCAAGCCGACTCGACTGCATATTCGAGCTGGCTCGGTTGTATGCCATCTCCTCAATCACTCCCTCTCTTCCTCTCTCGATCTCTCTCGCCGGCGATGGTGGTGAGGCCAAACCCCTTCAAATTTTTCCATCTCTCGATCTTCCTCGCCAATGAGGCCATACCCCATCCCTTCCTCTTTGACTCTCTCGATCTTCCTCACCAGCAAGGCCGGACCCCATCCCTCCTAGTGATGCCGGCGAGGTCGGACCCCCTCCCTCCCTCTCTCGCTCTCTCGATCTCCCACTCTTTCTCTCTCAATCTCCCTCATCGGTGAGGTCGGATCCCCTTTCTTCCAATGATGGTGGCGAGGTCGGATCCCTCCCTTTCTCTCTCAAGTATAGACTGTTAGATATATATGCCCTAGAAGCTAGAATTGGCTGACACTTGTAATACACTTCTAGGAGCAAAATTATAATTTTAACTATAATTAATAAAATAAATTATTTTCTATCACATATGTGTATTTAGTGTCTGTGATACATTCTTTGAGTTAATGATAATGATAATTCATATTTTCAAGAGTTGAAAATTTAAGACATGAATAATCATTATTAACTCATAAAATACTTCTGACCATAGGATCATCACGAGGATGGTGATCGATCTGAAAAGTTGGTGTACAATTGCTTCTCTTTAGTAGATGAGTCTTGAGTCTATGGTGTGGAGACACCGGAGCGAGAGTATAGGTACTCGTTAGAGAATGAGGGCACTGAGCGTGACCACCTCGAGTAGTCATTAGGAAGTCTACCTTCTCGTCAATGACTGACTCGATGCTGCAGTGGTGTGTCTGGTTCTTTGACCTGAGGTGCATCGATAGTTCACCTTGAGGGTGTTATAGTTTGACTACACCATAACTCGATCTCCTAGCCATATGGAATCCTGAGGTGTATGTTGGCTATAGCATGTTCATTGTAGGAACTGGATTGCATCAAGATGGAATCTATCTACCTCGGTGGTAGAGGAGCAGCCCTATGATGATCATGAGAATCAAGTCCAGAAGCCCATGGCCATGGCAGAGTGAAATAATAGAAAGAGTTTCTATTTAGGTTTTCACATCGGACTTGAATCGAATGATTACATCATATGACAGAAACTAGGGTTTGACGAGTTCACCTTAACCCTAATCTGATCGGGGCTCAAGATAGAAGAACTTAATCACACATAGGTAGCTGCACCAAGAGGTTCGCATTCAGCTCTGATGGGTTGCCACCATATACTGCTAGGTGTCACTGGTGGATTTTGGGAGCAATTAGAATGATTTAGATGATCGATCATTCTAGCTGTTCGAATCAGAAGAGTTCTGATCCATCGAAAGGAGTTTCGATGATGTCGATGATAGAGATCATGACATATCCCATTACCATACAGAACTGAACCTAACTGGGTCACACAAATAAGGGTTTGAATCTGGTGATCATCAATTGAACTGATCCAGTTCAATTGATCTGAATGAGATTCAATTAGGTTCAAGAAAATCGTGCTAGCACTCGATTGAACCTAACGTTCTTCTTTTACTATCATAAATAGTTGTCCTGACTGAGCCAAAGGAGTTTGTGCTCGATCAGAGGCCTTCACTTGGTCTGACTGGAGCCTGTCCAGGTCAGAAAAGGGTTGTCTTATTTTGTAAGATAATACCTGCCATTTTTGGTCACCTGCCATTTCTCGTCCTTTGACTTTGGTCAAAAGTTGACCTTTGACTGGTCAAATGTTGACCATTGACACTTTGACTTCTGTCCATGTGTCATGCACCTATTGGAGAGCTGGTGGGGGCTTGTCCCCCTGCCAGAACCTGGCAAGGAGGAGGGCGCACGCCACCCTTGGCGTGTGCCCAAGCTGGAGGCGCCCAGGAGTCCCTGTTGGATAGGGACTCCATCTCCTTTTTGGATTCCGATTAGACTCTCCTAAGAACCAACTTTGACTGGTCTTAGGCACCATCTAAGGATGAATCCAAGGGACTCTATTCCCACCAATCAGATTTAGATCTGATTTCACAAAGGGTTGTGATTGGTTGGGAAGAAGAGGAGTTGGATCACGCATAGTCTATAAATAAGACCCTGCGCCCAACTCAAAAAGGAGAACAATTCTCCATGCCCCAAGGCTGCCTCTCTCTCCTCCTCCATGCCAAGTCCATCTTCTCCCTCTCCTCTCCATGCCCAAAGTAGTTTGGGATCTCAAGTTGGTGCAATCCAGATGAGAGAAAGGCGACAGAAAGCTAGAAGGCTGCGCTGCTGCAAAGGACAACTGCTGATCTTCGAAAGGTATTTTGAAGATCCTCCAAATCAGATTCAGATCTAATTTTTGGAGATGTGATAGAGAAGAAGAGGATCTCTAGATCCAGCCTGAGTGGATATTGATAGAGGCCAGGCACTTGCGTGGCTAGATCCAGAACCTTCCGCTGCTTACAGGATCATCAACGGGATAATAGGATTACCCTACATCAAGGATAAATTAAATTTAATTTAATTTATTTAAATTTTATTTTTTATTAGAATAATAAAAATTAGATCTAAAATATTCTAGATCTAATTAGATCAAAGAAAAATTTTTGAAATATATCTCTTGATCCGATCAGATCTGAACGAACCTGGATCCGAAAAATCAGGATTTTCCTTCAACTGGTATCAGAGCCAAGGTTCTAAAGTATTTAGATCTAATTTTAAATTTATTTTAATTAAAAAATAAGTAATTTTAGATGTCACATGAGATGTGATCAGATCTAAAATCAGAAAAAATTAAAATTAAATGATTTGGATCTAAGATTAGAAAATATGCATGACTAGTTCTAAAATAGAATAGTTCTATAGAATAGTCTTGCATGTTTATAATTTAATTTGATTAAATCATATTTTAGATCTATTTATTTACTATTTTTTGATATTATAATTATTATAATAATATCTAAAAAATAGTAAATAAAAATTATTTAATTTTAAACATCATATGAGATATGATTGATGCATGTCTAGACTAGTTGTAGAATAGTTCTACATAGTTGTCTAGATTAGAGTTTATTTTGATAAGATCAATTTAAATCTAATTTTTTAGATTATTATGAGATAATTTAGATCTGAAAATATGCATGATTCGATACATGAGATGTATGCAAAATATGCCATGATTAGATCTAATTTGTATATGAGATATATGATATAGATCTAAAACAGATATATGTGCCCTAGAAGCCAGAATTGGCTGACACTTGTAATACACTTCTAGGGGCAAAATTATAATTTTGACTATAATCAATAAAATGGGTTATTTTCTATCACATATGTGTATTTAGTGTCTGTGATACATCCTTTGAGTTAATGGTAATGATAATTCATATTTTCAAGAGTTGAAAATTTAAGACATGAATAATCATTATTAACTCATAAACATGCTCCCGACCATAGGATCATCACGAGGATGGTGATTGATCCGGAAGGTTGGTGTACAATCGCTTCTCTTTAGTAGATGAGTCTTGAGTCTACGGTGTGGAGACACCGGAGCGAGAGTACAGGTACTCGTTAGAGAACGAGGGCACTGAGCGTGACCACCTCGAGTAGTCATTAGGGAAGTCTACCTTCTCGTCAATGACTGACTCGATGCTGCAGTAGTGTGTCTGGTTCTTTGACCTGAGGATGCATCGGCAGTTCACCTTGAGGGTGTTATAGTTTGACTACACCATTACTCGGTCTCCTAGCCATATGGAACCCTGAGGTGTATGTTGGCTATAGCATGTTCATTGTAGGAACTGGATTGCATCAAGATGGAATCTATCTACCTCGGTGGTAGAGGAGCAGCCCTATGATGATCATGAGAATCAAGTCCAGAAGCCCATGGCCATGGCAGAGTGAAATAATAGAAAGAGTTTCTATTTAGATTTTCACATTGGACTTCGAATCGAATGATTACATCATATGACAGAGACTAGGGTTTGACGAGTTCACCTTAACCCTAATCTGATCGGGGCTCAAGATAGAAGAACTTAATCACACAGGTAGCTGCACCAAGAGGTTCGCATTCAGCTCTGATGGGTTGCCACCATATACTGCTAGGTGTCACTGGTGGATTTTGGGAGCAATTAGAATGATTTAGATGATCGATCATTCTAGCTGTTCGAATCAGAAGAGTTCTGATCCATCGAAAGGAGTTTCGATGATGTCGATGATAGAGATCATGACATATCCCATTACCATACAGAACTGAACCTAACTGGGTCACACAAACAAGGGTTTGAATCTGGTGATCATCAATTGAACTGATCTAGTTCAATTGATCTGAATGAGATTCAATTAGGTTCAAGGAAATCGTGCTAGCACTCGATTGAACCTAACGTTCTTCTTTTACTATCATAAATAAGTTGTCCTGACTGAGCCAAAGGAGTTTGTGCTCAATCAGAGGCCTTCATATGGTCTGACTGGAGGTTGTCCAAGTCAGAAAAGGTTGTCTTATTTTGTAAGACATTACCTGCCATTTTTGGTCACCTGCCATTTCTTGTTCCTTTGACTTTGGTCAAAAGTCTGACCTTTGACTGGTCAAATGTTGACCATTGACACTTTGACTTTTGACCACATGTCATGCACCTATTGGAGAGCTGGTGGGGGCTTGTCCCCCTGCCAGAACCTGGCAAGGAGGAGGGCGCACGCCACCCTTGGCGTGTGCCCAAGCTGGAGGCGCCTAGGAGTCCCTTGTTGGACAAGGGACTCCATCTCCTTTTTGGATTCCAATTAGAGTTCTCCTAAGAACCAAGTTTGACTGGTCTTAGGGCCCATCTAAGGAGGAATCCAAGGGACTCTATTCCCACCAATCAGATTTAGATCTGATTTCACAAAGGGTTGTGATTGGTTGGGAAGAAGAGGAGTTGGATCACAGCATAGTCTATAAATAAGACCCTGCGCCCAACCCTAAAAGTGAAGTCAATGAGATTTCCCATGCCCCAAGGCTGCCTCTCCCCTCCTTCTCCATGCCAAGTCTCTTCTCCCTCTTGCTCTCCACGTCCAAAAGTGTTTTGGATTTAGTTGGTGCGATTCAGATCAAGAGAAAGGCGATCAAAAGCAAGAAGGCTGCGCTGCTGCAAAGGACGACTGCTGATCTTCAAAAGAGTTTTGAAGATCCTCCAGATCAGATCCAGATCTGATTTTTGGAGGTGTGATAGAGAAGAAGAGGATCTCCAGATCCAACCCGAGTGGATACCGGTAGAGGCCAGGCGCTTGCGTGGCTAAGATCCAGAACCTTCCGCTGCAATCAGGATCATCAACAGGGTAATAGGATTACCCAAATCAGGTAAATTAAATTTGATTTAATTTATCTTATTTTATTTTATTTATTAAAATAATAAGAATCAGATCTGAAACATATCAAGATCTGATTGAGATCAAGAGAAAAATTTTTGAAATATATCTCTTGATCTAATCAGATCTGGACGAACCTG
>QRFJ01000619.1:1173486-1332991 GCA_006176705.1 Cocos nucifera
CGGTTATAACTGTCACTATCAGTCTGCTACAGGCTCCATCTATAAAAAGGGATCCTTCAGATATGTTTTCTCTAAGCTCTCTTCTCCTTCCCAAAACTCTGCTGAACTCTTTCTTGAGCACTCCATTTCTGTTGGTTAGAAGAGCTGACTTGATCGTCGAAGGATCCTACCGAAGCCATCACCATCGACTCTGGATGAAACTTCATTTTGTAGGTCATCGACGATGACCTTGCCTTCCTTGACTCCAGCTCGATCCGACGTCGATCAGATTCTGCACCAATAGGATTGGCACTAGAGGAAGGGCCTCTATTTTTGAGGTATCCTTATTCTTAAAGGAGTGCTCAGTCGATCCTATAGATCTTCTTCTTCAAGCTTTATCTCCATCCTCTCCCTCAATCCCAAGAAATGCCTCCAAAGAAGGTGACTATCTGAAGATCTACTGCTTCTACCATCAGATCTGAACCAGATCCATCTATTCCTACTCCATCGTCGGTGCTTCAACCTCCATCGATGGCCATGGTAGATCCAGAGCAGTTTAACCTACTGATGCAGCAGGTTCAAGACCTCACCAAAATGGTGCAGGCCATGCGGCAACCTCCGATGGTGGTTCTACCAGAAAACCTGCTATCAGAATGCCAGAAATCGATCCCAAGGAGCGCTTGGGCTAGCATACCCATCACCCCTAAGAAGAAGAAATAGAGAGTAGAGGATTCTCGTTCGGATCATGATTCTTCTTCGAAAGAGACCTTTCCTATCTACAGCTGGAAGTCTTCCAAGATCTACGATCGAGATGATGTCCTCGATCAAAAACTATGAAAGATGGATCGATGGATTGAGAAACTCCACCACGTCGCCCCAACTCACCATGATGATATCTGCACCAATCCCTCTTTCTCTCTCCAAATTATGCAAGAGTCTATTTCACCGAGCTTCAAGCTCTCCCAATTTGAAAGCTACGATGGAACCTCTGATCCGATCGATCACCTGAAGGCCTTCCAAACCATAATGCTGCTCCATGGTGCATTAGATGCCATCTTATGTCGAGCTTTTTTGTCTATCTTAAAGGAAGCAGCAAGAAACTAGTACTCGACATTAAGGTCAGGTACGATCTTCTTCTTTGAGCAGAAGAGCCATCAATTTGTGGCTTACTTCGTCAGCAGCCGACATCCGCATCGAGGTTCAGATTCTCTGATGAATATCGACAAGGAGAGAAAATCTATCTGGACTTACGTCATCCAGTTTAATGCTGCTGCATTGAAGGTTCAGAACCTAGATCAGTCTATTACAATGGCCGCACTTAAGGACAACCTTCAGAAGAATGATTTATTGTTCTTCTTAGAGAAGAAGTACCCCAAAAACTTTGCCGATCTGCTAGCTCGAGCTGAGGGATATATTCGAGTGGAAGAAGCCTTCAAATTGAAAGATGAGGAAGCCACGGAGAGCGGCAGACAAGCGAGTCTAACAAACCCATAGCTGATAGAGGACCAAATGAAGTTCGGCCATGCTTACAGACTCCCCTCGAATGCAAGTGAGCCCGAACTCCTCCTCGAGCTCGTCGTCAAAGAAGTTCCGACAGAAGGGCGCGAAAAAGTTCTCCCCCTAGAAGAAAAATTATGATCTCTTCCAAACAAGCGCAATCGAAGTAAGTACTATTTATATCATCATGATTATGGCCACGATACTGAAGAATGCATTCAGCTCCAAGACGAGATCGAGAAGCTCATCAGGAGAGGCCGACTGGATCGATTCCTCAGACACCAGTCTGAAGCAAGTGAAGACTGGCCGAGGGCACTATCGCAGTCAGAACCATCAAGGAGGGAAGAACAACAAGAAGATCAGCCGCCTCTCAGCATCATCAATACTATCTCTGGAGGACTTAGTGCTTCGATGAGCCACCATCTCTCTGTTAGATATATGTGCTCTAGAAGCCAGAATTGGCTGACACTTGTAATACACTTCTAGGGGCAAAATTATAATTTTGACTATTATCAATAAAATGGATTATTTTCTATCACATATGTGTATTTAGTGTCTGTGATACATCCTTTGAGTTAATGGTAATGATAATTCATATTTTCAAGAGTTGAAAATTTAAGACATGAATAATCATTATTAACTCATAAAATGCTCCCGACCATAGGATCATCATGAGGATGGTGATTGATCCAAAAGGTTGGTGTACAATCGCTTCTCTTTAGTAGATGAGTCTTGAGTCTACGGTGTAGAGACACCAGAGCGAGAGTATAGATACTCATTAGAGAATGAGGGCACTGAGCGTGACCACCTCGAGTAGTCATTAGGAAGTCTACCTTCTCGTCAATGACTGACTCGATGCTGCAGTGGTGTGTCTGATTCTTTGACCTGAGGTGCATCGGCAGTTCACCTTGAGGGTGTTATAGTTTGACTACACCATAACTCGATCTCCTAGCCATTACGAAATCCTGAGGTGTATGTTGGCTATAGCATGTTCATTGTAGGAACTGGATTGCATCAAGATGGAATCTATCTACCTCGGTGGTAGAGGAGCAGCCCTATGATGATCATGAGAATCAAGTCCAGAAGCCCATGGCCATGGCAGAGTGAAATAATAGAAAGAGTTTCTATTTAGATTTTCACATTGGACTTGAATCGAATGATTACATCATATGATAGAAACTAGGGTTTGATGAGTTCACCTTAACCCTAATCTGATCGGGGCTCAAGATAGAAGAACTTAATCACATAGGTAGCTGCACCAAGAGGTTCGCATTCAGCTCTGATGGATTGCCACCATATACTGCTAGGTGTCACTGATGGATTTTGGGAGCAATTAGAATGATTTAGATGATCGATCATTCTAGCTGTTCGAATCAGAAGAGTTCTGATCCATCGAAAGGAGTTTCGATGATGTCGATGATAGAGATCATGACATATCCCATTACCATACAGAACTGAACCTAACTGGGTCACACAAACAAGGGTTTGAATCTGGTGATCATCAATTGAACTGATCCAGTTCAATTGATCTGAATGAGATTCAATTAGGTTCAAGAAAATCGTGCTAGCACTCGATTGAACCTAACGTTCTTCTTTTACTATCATAAACAGTTGTCCTGACTGAGCCAAAGGAGTTTGTGCTCAATCAAAGGCCTTCACTTGGTCTAACTGGAGCCTGTCCAGATTAAAAAAGGGTTGTCTTATTTTGTAAGACAATACCTACCATTTTTGGTCATCTGTCATTTCTCGTCCTTTGACTTTGGTCAAAAGTTGACCTTTGACTGGTCAAATATTGACCATTGACACTTTGACTTTTGTCCACGTGTCATGCACCTATTGGAGAGCTGGTGGGGGCTTGTCCCCCTGCCAAAACCTAGTAAGGAGGAGGGCGCACGCCACCCTTGGCATGTGCCCAAGCTGGAGGCGCCCAGGAGTCCCTGTTGGATAGGGACTCCATCTCCTTTTTGGATTTCGATTAGACTTCTCCTAAGAACCAAGTTTGACTGATCTTAGGCACCATCTAAGGAGGAATCCAAGGGACTCTATTCCCACCAATCAGATTTAGATCTGATTTCATAAAGGATTGTGATTGGTTGGGAAGAAGAGGAGTTGGATCACGCATAGTCTATAAATAAGATCCTGCGCCCAACTCAAGGAGTATCTAAAATTGAATTAAAAATTCCCACGCCCCAAGGCTGCCTCTCCTCTCCTCCTCCATGCCAAGTCCATCTTCTCCCTCTCCTCTCCATGCCCAAAGGTGTTTGGGATCCAAGTTGGTGCAATCCAAATGAGAGAAAGGCAACAGAAAGCTAGAAGGCTGCGCTGCTGCAAAGGACAACTGCTGATCTTCGAAAGGTATTTTGAAGATCCTTCAAGATCAGATCCAGATCTAATTTTTGGAGACATGATAGAGAAGAAGAGGATCTCAAGATCCAGCCTAAGTGGATACCGGTAGAGGCCAGGCACTTGCGTGGCTAGATCCAGAACCTTCCGCTGCTTACAGGATCATCAACGGGTAATAGGATTACCCTACATCAAGATAAATTAAATTTGATTTAATTTATTTAGATTTTATTTTTTTATTAAAATAATAAGAATCAGATCTGAAATATCTCAGATTTGATTTAGATCAAAGAGAAAAAATTTTAAAATATATCTCTTAATCTGATCAAGATCTGAACAAACCTGATCTGAAAAATCAGTTTTTTCCTTCACTCTCGACCTCAGAGCTAGAAGAAGCTTACCCCAAATTGAAAAGACCCATATGAAATAGAGGAGGTCATCCGACTTGGAGCTTATCGCTTGAAGGATGTCAGAGAAATAATGCTTCCATGACCTTGGAATTCAGAAAATCTGAGAATGTGCTACCAGTAATTTTTCTTCAATAAAACTCCTCCATTTTAACATTATTATTTCTTAGTGCAAAAACTATGTGATGATAGAAAAGAAGCAATCGAAAGTGGCTATGTTAGGAATAGGAGGAGAACCTCATCCTAACATGAGCAAGTCGAAGACCTTCGATTATTTAAGATAGAAGGAGGAGAGAGGCTCATTCAATGGTCCATCTGTGCTCTTAGTGCCATGTTAGAAATAGGAGGAGAACCTCATCCTAATATGAGTAAGTCAAAAACCTCTGGTTATTTAAGATAGGAGGAGGGAAGATGCCTATACAACAGTCCTAATGTGCCTCTACAATTCGTTAGGAACAGAAGGGGAAGCTCGTCCTAACATGAACAAAGTCGAAGGCCTCATTCATTTTAGATGAGGTGAGAAGAGAGGCACTGACTCGACTGAAGATAAGATCATCTCCGAGCTTTAACCTCGATCGAAGATAGGATCTTCCCTGAGCTACAACTTCAACATGAGATAAGATCTCCTTCAACCTCGATCAGAGATAAGATTAATAAGATCTCTTTCGAGCTTCAACCTCAATAGGAGATAAGATCTCTTCCGAGTTTCAACCTCGATTGAAGATAAGAACTCCTCCGAGCTTCAACTTCAACAGAAGATAGGATCTCCTTCAACCTTAATCGGAGATAAGATCTTTTCCTATCTTCAACCTCAAAAGAAGATAAGATCTTTCCAGAGTTTCAATCTCGGCTGGAGATAAGATCTCTCCAGAGCTTCAACCTCAACAGGAGATAAGATCTTTTCTGAGTTTTAACCTTAGAAGAAGATAAGATCTTCTCTGAGTTTCAATCTTAATGGGTGCAGAATCCAAAAAAAAACTTCGGCAGTCGTCTTTCTTGTACTCACTTTCTTCGAATTTCGAACTCGAGAGTGAAAAAACTATTATTGAGGATAAATCCCACTTCCGTCGAAGTCTAGTATGATGCTTAACCTAATGTAACTGATAATCATGGAAGAGCTTCGATTGAAAATTCTTCCTCTAGTGGTCGAATTCCTCCAGACTTCTTTAGCAGCCAAATTCCTTCAGGAGCCGAATTTCTTCCAGACTCCACCACCGGCTGAACTCCTCTAGCAGTCGGATTTCTCTAAGACTTCTTCTTCAATCAGATTCCTCCAAGAGCCAAACTTCTTTCGGACTTCTCCTTCAGTCGGATTCCTTCAGAAGCCAAACTCCTTTCGGACTTTTTCTTCTATCGAATTTCTCCAGCGGTCGGATTCCTCCAAGATTTTTTTTTCAGTAGGATTCCTATAGGAGTCGAACTTCTTCCAGATCTTTTCTTCAGTCGAATTTCTACATGAGTCGAACTTTCGAACTTCTTTCGGACTTCTCCTTCAGTCGGATTCCTCCAGGAGCCACTTCTTTCGGATCTACTTCAGTTGGATTTCTCCAAGAGGACTTCTTTCGGACCTTCCTCATCGGTTAACTTCAAGAGATTTCAAATTTTCAGGAGTCAAACTCCTTCCGGACTTCTTCTTCAGCCGAACTTCTCCATCAGTCGAACTTCTTCTGGACTTCTCCATTAATCGAACTTCATCCGAATTTTTTCAGCGGATTACTTTTAGATTTTAAGTAGTATTCCTCTCGGATGATCCCCTCTAGTCGTATTCCCTTTATGAGTCCGAACTTTTCTGTAATTAACATATGTCAAAGCTTTTCAATCAATGCCTGCTTTTTTCAAACTTCGACTATGGCAACAGATAAATCTCATGTGGCTCCGACGAATGGGCCACATCACAATAATGGACACCTCTCTCCGTAATAAATTTTACGTGACCCCAAGCGGTCCACTATCGGACGGTTACGACTATACAAGCTTGAGATCCTCCAATTATATTTTCTTTTAGTTCTCCTTTTCTTCTCAAAATTCTGCTGAATTTTTTTTCGAATACTCCATTCCTATTGGTTAGAAAAGCTGACTTGATTGTCGAAGGATTCTGTCAGAGCAATCACCATCAACTCTGAATAAAATTTTATTTTACAGATCATCGATGGCAATCTTTTTTTTTTCAACTCTAACTCGATGTAGTATCAATCAGATTCTACATTAACAATCACATTCTTTTTACATGGGATAAAAAAAGACCATTTTCTCATTGGCTTTCAACAACAGCTTACATCCGCTTTGAGGATGATTACATATAGTTATGGCATCCCTCTGTGTGTGCGCGTGCATATTGGTGCTTGGCAACGGTCTGATATGGGCTAGCTTGCTCTAAGTACTGTACTTGCTGAAAAATTAAAGCAAACACAAATGAAAAATCTCAATTTGTTAAACCAAAAGGTCTCACGGAGAGGTTAATCCAAAAGGAACTCGCATGCGTCCCATCAAATGAGTGTACATGCATGGGCACGGATGACACCACATTTGTTGTTCAGGGATTAAGACTTGCATGATATTGATAGATGTAGCCATTTGTCACCAACTAGCTTTACTCTAAATTCCAGGTGTATGGTTCCAAGTCCATGCCCGGCTGACCTCCTCCACTTCGTTTCAGCCGAGTGGCTCATGTAACCAGCAATGTCACTATGGTGAGGCAGTGTTGAAATCTATGCACCGGGCTGAGCCTTTGTTTTCTTTCCAGCAACTTTCATGACCCACTTTTTCTTATCTCCCACCAACTTTTTCTTAAAGAGAGAGTGCTTGTTCTCACCATTAATGACACCAACGATTTTCTTCGTGTGGTGACGCATGGAGGAGATTTTGATGGGTAAAAGTTGGTAAATAAGAAGCAAAACTATTGGAGGGAAGAGCATGTCATTTAGGTGAGGTCTCGTACGTTGCTTCAAAGTACTTGAAAACTCTTCAGGGCCAATGTACATTTGACTGGACCGCCAGGTCTAAGGACAGGACAATTCTCGCACTGTTTGCACGTGCGCCGTGCCCAGTGCACACGTGCCCCTACCTGCCATTCTTGGGGCCGGGGACCCTGGCCTAGCCGTACGTAGTAGGCTTTGAGACATAGATCATGTCTTGGGGTTTGTGCCACGCTCCGAACCTTGGGTCGGCGCGGTGCACGCGCCCGTGTCAGTATCCATGGGCCATGGGGTTCTCGTGCTTGCGGTACGCGCCCTCTCTTGTGCCTTTTGGACCTCCGGACCGGTGAGGTGAGAGATGGAGAGGAAAAAAAAAAAAAAAAAAAAAATATATATATATATATATATATATATATATATATATATATATATAGATAAAATTATTATTATTTTTATTTTAAGATTAAAAGAGAAAATCTAAGTTTGATCAGACAAAGTTTTCATTTAGGTCTAAATATACATAAATTTCTATCAACATCTAATATATTTTGATTAACAAATCTAGATTTTTAAATTTTATTTTTTATATTTTGATTGAATTTTTTTTATAAATATTATTTATTTGATCTTAAACTTCTTTTTAGATGATCGAAAATATCATGATCTAAAAATCTTATTGTGCAATCCTTCTATATTAGCTTGATAATGGTATTTTAATTTATACCCAAAATATGGTACATATATTAGGCTCATGCAAGTGTGCATATGTGGCTGCTTATTTTATTAGTTTTTAGATAAGACTCTCTTTTGGACACTTACATGATAAATTTTAAATAGATTCATAATTTATTTTTTTTTTTTTGAGATATGCAATATTTGAGTGTATAGCATGTTTTTTTAAAAATAATTTGAACAAAAGATCTCGTACATGTATATGCATGCCATGGACCTTGTTAATGTGAAAACCTAATTTTGTGTCATTATGATAGTTAGATATTTCATTCTTGCCTTGATGCATATAAATCTTTTACTATGCAAATTAAGCGCTTGAACAACTTGATTGGATGATCAATTTTGATTATTAAAGCAATTTTTACAAGAATAGGTGTGTGAATTGATGACCTATTTCTCCATAATTTAAGCTTTTAAAGTCTAGTATGTTATTGAAGGTTCTGAGTTCATATCCTCTTGTTATTTATTAAATCAACTTTGTTGATATTTTATTATTCAAAAAAAAATTTTATTCATATTTCATTATTTAGGAAAACAAATCTTTATTGATATTTCATCTTGTTTGTTATTTGGAATTCAGGAATACGCGTTAGGGGCTATTAAGGAACACATGTATGGTTCCCTCCTTTCCTAGCAATTTAAATTTCTAATCAAGTTCTTAGTTAACATGTAAAAGATTTAAAGGGAATCTCAACTTTTCTTTTCTATATATAGGTACACATAGGTGTAGAAAAAATTATACTCGTCAATATGTGATATTAGGTTCTACTTATGTAATGACATAGAATCTCATTAAAAAAAGCTAGCCATAAGGCAATAACTAGATTTCTTAATCTATATAGGTATTCAAGATATTTCTAGTATATAATCGATGTAGGATTAAACACACACTCATATAGACATACATACTCTTTTTATTTAAATTATGGCACTCTTGTCTAAGGGCTCAAACCTGACTATAAATATTAGAATCAGCATGAAAGAATCCATGCTGCAACACCTCTTAATTCACGCGGGTTATGAGCCGGCACATTCTTATATAATTTCTGATGATATAGAATCTTCTTAAAAAATATTAGTTAAAAAATATTATTTAGATTTTTTGATTTTATATAAATATTGAGATATCCCAAATATATAATCCATATGAGCTCCTAAGTTTCTCACCACTTAATTACTATTAGACATGATAGGTGTAGTGAACCTAGTTTTGGAACTAACTTTCCATGTTTAAGAATTCGTTTAGGCTTTTTTCAGTGGTAATTAAGCAAATCTGGTTCATCTAACTAATTTGCTAGTTTCTAACTAAAAAAAAAGAAGTTTAGTTAGCATTTATAGATTTATGAAGTACCTTCTTATTTATATTTCACCACTCCTACATCTAAGAGTATAGAATTGAGCATAACAAATACATGGATATATATATATAAAGTGGGCATCGTGGAACTCAAACTTGTGCACTGTAATCCTCAATCCAAGACTTTTATAATTTCGCACCAAGTAATGACCCTCATGAATATGTTTTTAAAAAAGGAAACTCCTTTAAAGGATACATTCGACATCTAAATTATTTTCATTACTGAAGTAAAATCATATTAATTTTGCATTATTTTATATATAAAACAATGATAATGTTAAGTGAAAAAATATCTTAATATGGTAAGAGACTATCTTATTATATGCAATCCTTTGTGAATTATTAAAATGATTGATATGGTTGGACAGAATAGACATCATAGATCATCCCTTTTCTAGGTACGTAGGTTATTTGGGGAGCACATGGTTATGTTTGTATTATGTCTCAACTTGTGAGGTAGATGACGCTAATGTACCATTTATACCATACAGCATGAATCTATTTTAAGCAAGCTATATTGGTTGTTTTAGTAAAAATAAGTGCTCTAACAAATTGGAGGTACTGGCATTGACAATATATATCATCCTCATTATCGTTGAAAACATTAATTGGCGACTTCTCCATCATCTGCCAAAAGAGCAGCTAATAAATGCCATTTTAATGATAAATTTTCCACACACAAACAAGAGGAGGTAATCCAAAATCAAGCAAAATGGTACAAGAAAACAGGAGTGTCTTATAAATCCCAACCAATCACTATAGCAATGGTGAGGTCATAGAAAGGATCATGCAGCATACACAATTAGTCAAATACATTCTAAGCTCAAAGGATATGACATTTGATTTGACTGAAAATTGACCAAGCGATTATTATATTGGTGATGCAAGCCTAAAAGAGCAATGCTATATATATATTTTTAAGTTTTTGGAATCCTTGGATGTGGAAGCGGTTGCCTCTTTTAACATTCAAACACAATGTTTTAGTTTTACCACCAAAAAGATAAGAAATGTAGAAGAAGATTCATGGACTCAGCCCTTTAGAAAACAATAAAGCTCCCGCAGAGTTCAACTACTAGCACATGGAATTTTCTTCTGTTTGTGGACATGGTTACCTGACCTTTCTTACCTTGACTTGGGTCCAAGGGAAAATAATAGGCTAACATCAAACCGTACACTAAAAGATTCAAGGAAAAAGTTCGTAGATGCTCATGCCGTTTCCAGGTAACATTGCTTTTTATATGGGTGGGTGTTCCTGCTCATCTTATGTAATTACTATGTTATACAATTTTCTTCGATGCAATAGAGTTTATTGCATCCATATCAAAAAAAAACAAAAAAAATCGTTGCTCTTTAAATAACACGTTTCTGTCATCACAGAAACCTATACAGTTGATCAGATCGTCCTGACCATATCTTAGGCTCTGTCTTCCATATATTTTCCTACTCTCTTTTTCTTATTCTTTTGGTTTGTCGTAATCCACCCCAGAAGAAGCATCCACGAAAGTAGCCCTATTTAAATGTGCACAAAGCTTATTTTTAATCCTTCGGAAGCTTTGTTAATCCTCATAATTTATTCTCCATTCTTCCGTAGACGTTAAAAGTTATTTTTTAGTTTACTTCCCTTTTCAAAACACGATACTGTATCTAGTTTTTTTAGACCCATTCTATTTTTATTTTAATTATTTTGAAATAAATAAATCATATAAGTTATTTATTTTTAGGAAAAGATAGATGATGAATGCAATAAAAGGTGGCAGGGGGAGGAGGAAATGAGTGGAGGAATCCCACGCACATGAGGCCTCCACGGGATGCCCGCAATTCCCGGTCATGTGCCTCTAGGGCGTGGGAAAGGCGTTACAGGGGCGCGTGTGGGTCCCGCCCCCCTCGAACCGGCCCCGCTCGAGGCCCGTCACGTGACATACCCCCCTATGGGCCCCACATGCTCTGTCGCGAACTCCCTCGCTTTCGCTTCTATTTTAACTCCCTTTTTAATCGGGATTAGCGCTAATCATCCACTCTCTTTATCCTATCTCCAACTTACAACTCCCATTGTCAACGCCCCATCCCAACCACAGTCAACATGTTGTACGGCACGTGATCTGGGTTAAACATCGTGGAGTAATCTTCACCGTCGGATCGATCTTGATGGCCAGCATTTCATTTGCCTCTTTCTCTGGTAGGTGTCCTCACCGTCCGATTGGTGAAGCATTCTGGAGTAATTTTGCTGGGGCGATTTATATAACGGTAGACGACGGATTTGAATGGGAAAAGGACGAGGGATTGTGTCGTTACGGGCGTTAGTTTCGTTTCGACGGCGTGAGAGTAACGCCGTTCTGCGGCGACGGAAAAGTAGGATAGAATAAAAGAAGGTCGGGGCGAGAGGGAGAGAGAGAGAGAGAGAAAATTAATAGCGCCATATAAAGATCTTGGAGGAGGCCCGCCGACCCGGCTGCTCCGCCGCTGTGCTCCTCCGGAGATATATCAATACAAATTTCTCTCTCTCTCTCTCTCTCTCTCTCTCTCTCTCTCTCTCTCTCTCTCTCTCTCACACACACACACACACACACACACTCGCACAGCTAGATTTCCTCGAAGTCCAGCCAAATTTTGCTGCATTCCGTGCCCTCGGCTCTCCTCCTCGTCCCCTTAGACTCTCTTTCTCTCTCTATAGACCTAGGATTCCGGAGAGATCGATCGTTGGTTTGGTTTGAAATCTCTTCGACAGTGCCGAATTCCGTAGAATTCTGGGTATTTAGCGGAGAATTCGACGGAAGACTTCGAGTTGGAGGTGGAGCTCACACCGGCAGCGGAGCTGCGAGCTCCTGCACAGTATACGAAAGACCGGATCGCTTCCACCGGTTTCCTGGCCGGGGGCTCGAGATTCGATCCGGAAGCCTTCTAACAGAAGGGATTCGCGATTTTTTGGGGAATTTATTTGGGTAAAGATCGGGGGATCTTTGTGCCGAAACAGTGGAAGAATTCTGTGCTTGGCGTGGAGAATTGTTGAAGATTAAAGATAACGTCGAAGAGTGCGGCGACGTATGAGGATGGAGCTTCAAGGTTTGGATATTATAAAGGAGCCTTCCTTTTTACTTTTTCTTTTTTTTTTTTTCTTTTTTCTTTTTTTTTTCCCGTTATTATTTAGCTTTTTGTTATTTTGAAGGTGATGGAATTTAAAATATTTCAGGTAAGAAAACAACTCACGATTTCCTTTCGCTTTACAACAAGGATTCCTCTCTCCAGAACCAGGATCCAAGGCCTTCTTCCCAAGGTAGTTGTGAATCTTTCAATATTTCGAATTAAAATGAGATCTCAGAATTTAGTTTACCCGCTTTCAATTTATTTCCAGTTTCTTACCTTAATTAACCCATGAATTATCATCATCATAATAAAATTGCGTGTTTACTTATTAGCTCTAATCCTCTCAAATTCCCCAGTAGAAAGTTTATTAGAAGACACTACGTTAACATCTAAACCAGGAGCTTCCCCTCTCTTTCTCTATGATGGGACATATTTGGAAGAAATGATTTCCGAATTAGGCAGCCAAAGTCGGCAGTGGCAGTTCTCGAATGACCAGAAAACGCAAACCATGGGCGAGCATTCATAGAAACAGTCTCAATTTTACTTCTTCTAGTCCCTGGCATCTCTTATCTCTATCCCACAGACTCTGGCATTTTATGATAATTAATACCGGAAAGAAACATAATGCATGGGTCCATCATGGCCGTCGACCTTTTTTTTTTATCAAGCCATACGATCGGGGTGCCCAGTTCACAGTCACCGTTTGATCAACGTGATCACATTACTTATATCGTTCTTTTAATCGCAGGTTGCTTTCTAAAGACGCACGACTTCTTAAAGCCGCTGGAGCGGGCCGGGAAAGGCCACCGCGACGAGGCGGCGAGCGGCGATGTCGCCGTCGCCTGCGTGGGTCCCGCCGAGGGAGGCCATGCGGCCTCGGTGGAGCGCGTGCTCCCTGGTGGCATCGGGACGTACAGCATCACCCACGTGTCTGACCCTTCCCCGTTGGCCATGGTGAAGCCGGAGCGTGGCACGTGCCGCGGCGTCGACGTCGACGTCGAACGGAAACCGGAGCCCTATTACGCCAACGGCGGCACTTACGCCCCACGGTACGCCACTGGCGCCCCCTTCGCGCTCTGGGACGAGTCTGCCGCGAAAGACCCCGCCCCCAGAGGTAAGATCCCATCGGACGGCCTTGATCGGTCCTCGCAGGTGGTTTTATTTAGGATGGCATTCCGTTACCGTTATCTCTGACGGGATTCCGGGCAATTAAAATAAAAAATATCGTAATAACAATATTATTATACTATGATGATAACGAACGACATGACGAGTAACCCTCACTACTTACTCCATTTGCAAAAGTTGGTCGGTGGGACCGCATTCACGTGACGTATTTTCTCCAAAGGAGGAACGGATGTGGGGTTTGCTGTGGGGGAAGGTAAAATAGAAAAGGTTGGTGGCGCACACGGAGGCCACGTGATTGACACGTGCCGTCACGAGGAGATCTAGACCGGTCTCCAACGTGAGTCCCGTACGTGTCTCCCGGCTCGCCCCGGAACTCAAAACTCTCGGCCCCAAAACCGAATTGAAGTCGCTGTCGGATCCGGCCCCGTGGACCGTCCGATGCTCCGATTGTGATATAAATATTTTTTAAACAAAAGACGGATGGCGCAGGGTACTGACCTCCGCCTATCTGGCGCTCGTTAGCGCGAGGCTATTAAATTTTTTGATCAGTGTTATTTTTTTTTGGGCATAATATTTCAAGTAAGACGGGGAGTCGCTTAGGGCGTTGTTTTCGTTTTCCCGTGCGTCGCAGGACAGTGGCAGTCGTCATTCGCCGCCTGCGGCAGCGGCAGCGGCAGCGGCAACTTTGGATCTCCTTCGGCCTCCAGGTCGGTTCGCCTCCTAGCCTCTCTCCATGGCTGCTGATTCTCGTTGTTCGAGGGTTCTTGTTTCCTCTAGGGCTTTGTTCCGAGATTTCTAGGGTTCCTGAGAGTTTTATGTGGGCTTTGGAGCAGGCATCACCTGGCGCCGGAGAAGCCGCGATTCATGGAGTCGGCGTCGAGATCCAGCAGGGGCTTCGATGATGAGGACGACGACGAGGAGGAGTTCGGCAAGAGGGAGGGCTCCTCCTCGCATAAAGGTCGCTCCTTTTCTTTTCCTTTTCTCTCCAGTTTTAAATTTATTGGTTCTTTCCTTCCCTTTTCCCCCGGTTGTTTGATGCGCGCCACGGGAGCAAGTTAGCGTTCTGGTTGAAAGTCGGCTAACGTGCGCCGGTGGTCGTTGGCTGAAGATTGTACGAGGCCTTGGGTTTTCTTTTTAAGAAAATGATTTTTGAAGAATAAAAATCCAATTTTTCGATTATTCATCGTCTTATTTTAGCTAAATTCATTTTTTTACGCTTGTGGAATGCGGAAATTATGCTACCGCGATTGTGCTTTTGTTTGGGAATGAAAATTCCTTATAATTTTGTTTATAGCAGAGTTGACCGTGAAAGTAGATGGGAAGGGCAAAGGGGGCGACAACGATCAGAGGCCCAACACTCCGAGATCAAAGCATTCTGCCACAGAGCAGCGTAGAAGGAGCAAAATAAATGACAGGCAAGTTTGTTTTGTATGAAAGATCCTTTTCTCTGTTATTTGACTTTTTATTTCAAAACGTAAGTTTTAAATAATGTAGTTTTGTTTTAATTTTGAGGTAATTTTCTTTCGTGTTTTACTTTGTGCATTTCTTTGGTTGGTGCACTGGTTTACTATATGATTTTTGGCCAATTTGCGGTCCAATAGATTATAACGTGGAGATCAAAGTGTTTAGATACTGGTAGTATGAATATTTAACTTGAACTTGGTGAATCTTTACTAAAATAAGACTTCAGACTTTCTGACTTCAACTTTCCTGTTTGGCTAGGCAAGTTTCTGAACACAGTTGTCGAAAACCTCGACAATGTTTTACTTCTTTAATCTTTTTGTTCTATGCATATTTATGCTAAAGATGCTTAACTATGCTGATTTTCTTTTCTTTCTTTTTTCCCTTTTTTTTCCTGGTTAACTGATTTACGATAAGCTTAGTTGTTTTCATATGGAGTTATTGGTAAATTTATTCTGTTTATTTTTTTTCTCATTCTATCGTTTTCTTATCTATATGAAGCCCCAAAGACTTGGGCCTTCCTATGTGTATCTATCTATGGTTCTTATTATGATGAAGGGTGATTAATAATAGACCCTCAGAGCCTGAGAAACACTGGGGATGTGCTAAAATTTCCTTGATGGTGTAAGAAGTGAAGATAAAATGTTATTCTGAATGTAAGTTTGAATTTAGGGAATGAGGAATCAAGAGGGGAGGACAACGACATTAGAGCACCAATTATCTTTTTTAAATACGAAAAACGGGAGTGAATTAGATCACCTATAACTGAAGAAATCTTGATTAGACACGAATTGGAGGAAAAAAAAAGTCTAATTTTGCAGTTAATGAGCTTTTATAGGCATAAGCAGATAATGCGTAACTTGAGGAGAGCCATTCTGCTTTACCTTTCTACAGCAGGCTTTATGTAAAGAAACTCTCAGATTATGGGCATCCACATGTACATAACCCATAGGAATAAAGATACCCATAAATGAGCTTCTTAATGACCTTTCTTCAGTGTTATCACCGATACATGGGATACTGAACCAAATCTTTTGTTGAGCTTCATTTGAACTTTAAGGATGTGCAGGTGTTTTTTTTTCCTTCTTCTTTCCATCAAATCCTTGCTTTTCTGCAACTTGTCCTTGAAGAATATCTTCCTTACCGCATACTTGACATCAGAGTGGTTTTTTGATTTATCAATAAAGAACATATCATGACTGAATTGATTCCTTTCACATGCATCAATGTTGTAATTGTTGTCGTTTGCACTAAAATCATTTTTCTTCAATGTTTGAGAATCATTTTTTGACCTCTTTAAAATATTTCATATCAGAGACTAGTATTTCGCAAGACAGTATGGTTTGGTTTTAGTGATTTTCTGTTGGTAAAACATCCAATAGATACATTAGATATCACAGCCATGTATTTATTTTCTCCAGGGACAGACATTCATGAAGCTGTTGTAATTTTTTAAAAAAAAATTAAAATAGAAGCTGAGATGGGAAAGGATAGAAACTCAAATAAAGGGAAATTACTTATTATTAAACTATACTAATGTCAAGAGGTCGGTGGTAATCTAAAATGAAGAGAAGAATAAATTGTTTGTCATTGTATTCATGACACTTACTGAGGTCTTTACAATCTTCAGCGAATGGTGCTATCACTAGTACTATAGGATGGGCAGTAACATTGTGGATCCTGCATAAGTACAGAAAAAGTTGCATGATGTACTAGAGTGGAACATGAAGATCAATGCAACTTTGCCTCTTAATAAGGCATCATGCTGTGTCTGATGATGTAGATGGTATGATATCAAGATATGAAGAAACTAAAATACAAAAGGAATACAAACGCCCAGCAACAACCTCACATATAAGGTCCTCCTAATCTCCAGCATTCAACAAGTATGCTGTCTGAGGTTTGATTAAGGAATAGATCCGAGCTGAATCCCCCCCCACCTATATGTTTCATATATTATTCATATATATTGGGCTAGAAGAAAGTCACAACCTAGGTTTGTTGTACCGGTCGATACCATACGTTACACAGTCTTGTAATGCATCGACACTCGCCGTCTTATTGTACCACATACCAAGATTGTAATATGATGGTACTGGCACAGGGTTTAGTACCGAAAATGGTGAATCTTGGTTATATTTGTTGAATGTTGGCCATGATCCCTTTGTCTTTAATGCATCACATTGAATATCATATTTAACTTGTTCCATGTAAAAAGCACATTGAAATAACAGCTCAATAAATGACCATAGCTGCATGAATTTGCCAATACCAAATGATTGTGTTAAGTTGTTATCCATCATGATGCTTTCATGAAGATAGCCAAATAAAAGCCCAAATTTTTTATAGATTAGGGTTGTCTCACTTGTTCCTAGAAGGCAGGACATCTCAAACCCTTAGAACTAATGAGTTTTACAAAGCTGAGAATTCAACTTTAGGAGCTTGGCACCTTTTTGAGATAATTTTTCAGTTATTAGACACATGAAGCAACCCAACCATTTCACCTATTCTATGTTTTTTAAGCTCTTTTTTTTCCCTTCTAATTCATGTGAGGAGGTTGGATACGGTGATTGTTTGCAACCTCCACATTTATTTACTCCCCTGATCACTTTTGTTAAGCTACTTGATAATTGGTGGTAGCTGTTGCATCCTAGCTCTTTATTCCCAAATGGTATTTGAAGAAAACTGCTGATATCTTGATCCCTCTATGTATTTGTACACTGATTTACACCAGCATTTAGTTAAACTTGAGAACTGGATAACAAACCAAAGCATCTTTCCTTTTTGAACCTTCTTGATCTTGTTTATGTGGCGTTGGTGACTGCACCATTAAGCATCCCTCTTTAAGGTTTTCATTTTCCTTTTCTCCTGTAGAAGGGAGTGGAACTGAACCACCACATTCTCAAGTTCCGTAAGTCCTTTTCGCATATCTAAGTCCAATGATGCAGTCAAGATATTAAATGGCAGAAGGCGAGTGATTTATAATTGAAAAACTTGTGCAGGATTGCAGGGTACAAATTGATTTGGGTGTTTGTGAAGGGGAACATTTTTTTTTTTTTTAAGTAGATAAATCAGGAGATGAAAATGATGAAAGTCAAAATATAGAAGTGATGAATGATCAAAGTATCCCTGGGTTTTGGGTATTAGGCGATGCTTGCAAGATAAGTTGGGAAGATAAATCCCTGAACTTGGAGGGTGCAAAACAGAATTATCATTATTTATGATTAGGTAGACATTTATGCGTGTGAGGCTCTGAACCATGATATGGACTTTGCATACTTTGGCTTTATGCGGTCTACCACTTGTTTGCGATGCTACTTGTTTCGGATAAATACTAATGTAATTGCATTTTTTTTTGAATGTAACTGTTTGGTATACTCAGAATGGACCATGAACCTGTCATGCAGATTTCAGATACTTAGGGAACTTATACCGCATAGTGATCAGAAGAGAGATAAAGCATCATTCCTTCTGGAGGTATGTGGAAACATCCTAAGATTGTTCAATTGTATTGTTCCCCCCTTCTGCAATCAAAATCTTTGAAAGTGCATAGATCTTCATATTGCTTTGCATATATCCTTATATTCGTCATGCAGGTTATTGAGTACATTCGGTTTTTACAAGAGAAAGTACAAAAGTATGAGTCCTCAATCCCGGGATGGAATCAAGATAATACCAAGTTAATGCCATGGGTAATGTGCTAAGCTTTCTCTATATGTATATAGGCCGAGTGTGCATGCATTGTTGCATCGGATATTCTGTGGTGAGTAGTATTAATAGGTGATGGGGTAAGATACCTATTTGTATGTTCTTAGATACAGCTTAAGATAATTTTACTTAATTTTGCATGCTTAAGTGCAGCCACCTATTGGTGTCTGCTGATACATTATGTGTTTTGGACATATCCACTTGAAACATGGGTGGATGTGGTCTGGATGCTCCATATTCATATATATTGCAACTTTGCATGAGGTAAACTATGTACACGCACCAGGTAAACTATGTATATATTCAAAGCAAGTAAAAATATCATTGTTGATAGGAACTGCTAATGTCTTGAAAGCTACGTAGGGACAACGTTATGATCTTCTGTTTCTTGTACAGGATACTATGTTTTAAGCTTATTTTCCTGCAAAAGATTGCATTCTAAAACAATTGAAAACGTTAGTACTCATAACTGTTAATGGGGACATGAGATTTTTCAAGTCTGCAAACAAATTGAGTCAATCTAAATTTCCTGTAGGGTTTATATTCTTATATTATCTGACAATGGTCTTATAATGCATGTTATTGGTGCCTTTTATTGTTGTTTTGGTTTTCATATGATTTATTAGTATTTTTAGAACTTTGAATACAGATGCATTGTAATATTATGCTTCTGTTATGATTATATTGCCATTTTTGTAAAGTTTTGTAGTTGTTACCTCCAGCCTGAATGCCTTATTTAGTGAAATGGTACTTAGTGAATAATGTATTTTCCTGAAATAAATAACTATCATATTTAGACCAAGTTAAACGAACAATTTTGATGAAGACTGAGTGTTCTTTTAGTCTCTTTCTTGGTTCTGTATTCATACACAAGTATTAGACTGTCTGTTAGATTGTATTTTTTTCCAACACTTCTAGGTGAACTTTTAGCTGGTCCCAACAAATAATTGGATATCTTAATCATTTCTGCAAACAAAAAGAGTTTTTATTGATTTTCACTTTTTGGTTTTTCTTTTGGCAGGTAAAAGTCTATTTTAGATCATTCTGGAAAAATGCACGGGTATCAGTCATTTAGAAAACTTAAACAAAACTGGACATTATATGCATCCTTGTCTTTGGAAATTTCTTATGGTGATATTCTTCTGTTTAGAGATCTTATATAACCATCCCTTTTCTCACCTTTGCAACAGAACGATAACCAATCTCCTGGAGATGGTATATCTGACCCCTCTCAAGTCATGAAAAATGGTTCTGCCCCCTCTGGATATATGTTTTCTGGGAGTGACAATAGCATCCCCATTGCACCAGCAATGGTCTCAACTGCACAGAATCCAACTGATTCTGATATGGCTGCTGGACTTTCTTACAAAGCAATGGAAACTCCTACAAATTTTGCGAGTAAGATGGCTGTTACACCCACTCTTTTGCAGCCAAACTTGTATTTCTTATATTGGAAGAGAAACTAGTATTGCTCAGTCACTGCAGAGGTTGGTTTCAGATGCAGATAACATGACAACCCAGGTCCAGCCACAATGGTTACGACCGTCTGGTAGTGCTGACTGTGCTGTCAGTGGTGAAATATTGAATGAACAAGAGCTGACGATCGATGAAGGGATGATAAGCATGTCTAGCGCCTACTCCCAAGGGTGCGTAATCAATGAGTTAATTTTTTTAAATCTTTGTTATTATAATCTTTTGGATATCACTACATTTCTTTCAGGATTTGTTTCGTTAGTATTTCTTTCTGTAAGCTCTTTACTGATTTATCTGCATATTCCTAGTTGTTGGAAAGATGCTCTTGTAAGTGTCATGCATCTAAATCTGAAGCCTTCTTCGTACTTCTTTTGCCAAAGTGTAATGATATTCTGTTTTTATCTAAGAAGTTTAACAATTTTTCATCTTTTTTTTATTCTGATGAACTTAGCTTCATGCTATTGTGCTTTAGGAATTTAGGCATAAATAAGGCAATCTTTGCCAAGATCGTCTTTACTTGATCTTTTACTATTCATGCACTTTTTTTATCTGCCTCTGGATGGGATGGACATAACTGATATCTTTATAGAGATAATACCAAGTTGTCTTCTACTCTGTTTTTTTCCTTTGTTCATTATATTCATTTTTCTTCTTACAAATTTGAATTCCCACGGATCAATGCTAGTTTGTCAGTTAACAATTCCAACATAGTTGTTCATTGTTTAGAAGGTTTTTCGGATATATCCATCCATTGAATGGCAGGTTTCATGTCGAGCTTGTTTAGGAGCGTGATAATTATTAGCTCTAGTTTCTTAACTCGGAAGCTTTATAAGAACTTATCCCATGCTAAAGTTACCATATGATTTTTTGATTTTGTTGGTATAAGACAGGCTGCTGACTACACTAACTCAGGCACTACAGAGCTCAGGTATAGATCTGTCTCAAGCCAGTATCTCTGTGCAGATCAACCTTGGCAAGCGAGCAATTAATAAGAGACCTGCTGCCACAGTGACTAGTTCCGGTGCTGAGGTATATGCTTTTTCTTCTAATGAATTTTGTGACTTGTATTTACTTTTGTCATACCGAATTAGAGAGGGGTCATATTGGATCTGTTTGTTGAGCAGAATTAATATTTCACTTCCATCTCCCAAAAGGAAGTGCAGACATCTTAGACGGTTCCATTTCTACAATCCTGTCAACTCACACTAAACTTTGCGGCTTGGCCAATTGTTTGAATCTACAACTTGATACAATTGTTTGAATCTACGACTTGATACAATTGTTTGAATCTATGTATGTATGTAATTACCTCTTTATCCCATAGATTATGTCAGTCCATCAGAACTTACATGTATGTTTGCAAATTATCTCTTTATCTGATAGATTATGTCAGTCTATCAGAACTTGCATCGGAATATTCGTTGCAGAAAATGTCGGCATGGGAGGTTCTTTGAGCATCACAACATGAGTCACCACTAATATTGATTCATCATCCAGTTAGCTGTTAGGTGATTCATTTAATGGATAGAGTCCTTTTCTCTAGCTGAATCAATAGGATGATTGTATCGTCATTTTATAATCTTTATGAAGTCCTCAAGCTCTTTAAATATATTTTATTAACACTATAGTTCATAGGACCAGAAAGTACCCGGTCAACCTTGCTCTCTCTTATGCTTCCCTGACCTATGCTGACTTGCATCACCCCAAATCTCTGGAGTCCATGTTTCAGCGATAGGTTTGAGAAGTCAGGGTTCTAGGGGCCCCAACTTAGAGCTTTATTCTGAGTGATAAAGTTCCATCACTCAAAATGTATATTTCCTTTATTTCTTGAGCTCATTTAGTTATTATTTTATCCTGAAGTACCCAATTCAAATGAAAAATGAACCCTTGCCTCCTCGTAGATTTAATATCATGTTTGTTTGATCATGTTTGAAGTTGCTATTTACAAATATTTCAGCCTGGAGGTGCTTTCAAAAGCATCCTCATTTATCTAATATTTTGTAACTCATGGTTGTCGATGCTCAAATTCACCTCATCTCTCTTGGTGGCAGAGTATTATCACTCATATGTTTTAACCTTTACTCTTGATACCCATGTCTGGTTAAATTTCTGATATTATTATCAAGTGTCATAATGTAACAATGCTAACACAGTAACACACAGATGAGTACTGGCAAAGCTGTAGGTCTCAAGTCTTGTTACTGGCATTCAGGTTATCTTTTTTTTTGGTAAGTCAAATCTGTTTGTGTGTTGTAGGACCATGGAGACCCTGTATCTGGTAATCAAACAATGGGACACTCTAGGGTGGGGTGCAGTGTCGAGGAATCTTCGCAAGCAGCAAAAAGACACAAAGCCGACAACAGCTAATGCTACCGTCCTCTGGGTTTCATATTTTAACCGTGTCATGTCGCTAAACGCCTCTGATGAATGTATATTCTGTTTGGCCTCTACGGCTTCTATGGACAGACAAAAGCTGTGGGTATTCTTTCATTTCTGTCTTACTTTCCAGAAGAGGCTTCCATTACAAATTGCGAAGCTGCTTTTCTTACAGGCTTCCATGCATATGAGAAGTCTCTGCCGGAGGACCCCAGTTGTAAGGTTATTGGATAATCTCTAATGGTGTTTTGATGGGTATTATATGTGAATTAGAAAATTTATTGGGTCGGGACTCTACGCTCGGCAATGTCATGTACCGTATGAGTGGATTTTGTAGATCAGCAGATGCATCTCGATATATGCTTCATGGATCTCCGTGTCTGTCTGCTCCCTCTTGGCCGTTGTTGTGGTTGACAGCCGTGCATTACGGTTGTATTGGTGGTGACTTGTCTTGGAAGAGCACTTAGTCGTCTACGTAGTCTTTTTTTTTAATTTATTTGATGGAACTTTGAACGTATTATTTGTGAGATTTTGAAGACCAGGTGCCAAAGGGAGCTGGGTTTTCTTTTTCATTTTTTATTTTTTTACCATTTTTTTTAATAATGGGGAAAGGGAAACCGTGCATGGAGTCGGCCGATCAGGATTTCTTATAAAGATTGAAAATTAGTGTCCCCTGGGAAAAGGAGATCGGAGTTGCATATGATAAAAAATTTGCCGAACATGCGTGAACAGGCCTTATACGGAAAGCTTAAAATGCCTAGGATCTCTGCGGCCGGCTCAGATCACAGTTTGAGCTTTGATCATCAAATTGATCTAATTTGATTTAATTTCAATCGGTATTCTAAAATTAAATTTGAAATGGTTTATGAAAAAATCAGTTTAAATCTATCTAAAAAAATTGGTTCAGTTTATTTGATTGTGGGCTATCAGGTTTTTATCAAGATGTAGGGAATAGGCTAAATAAGCTTTAAGACAATCCATGTTGAGTTGGTAGCTTACAGGATTGGCTGGATGGATTCGATGGACAGTTTTTGGAACATGGCAACCTTGCATGGTGTAGAGCTAGAGTGGGAAAAGAGGGGTCCAAGGGGAGGCATAGAGCTAGAGTGGGTAAAGAGGGTCCAAGGCGAGGCATAAGCGGAAGCTGGAGTAAGAAGAAGGGAGGCACGAGTCGTAGCCTAAGTAGGAGGGGATGGGTAGGTGAAGCCAAAGCCGGCGGAGTAGGAGGGCGGGGAAGGTACGAGTCAGTGGCGCTGAAAGCCAGAGAGAAGAACGGTTTGGGGGGGGGGGGGGCGTATACAACAGGAAATTTGGAGATTCAAGGCCTTGGGGGGAAAAAGTAGAGTAAACCGAGATACTAATTAGTAAAACCGATTTATGTGGTTCGGTTTAAAATTATTTCTTCAAAACTTAAATCAAAACTAAATTGATTTTTTTTGGTTTCTAAAATTTTTTAATTAAAATCGAACTAAATCTAAAAAAATCAGACCTAAATCGAATCGGATCGATTTTGCGGTTGACCATTTGATTGCACACCTCTTTCTTCCATTCCTTTATATTCGTATGCTTCATTTACCTTTAGGGTCAAGAGAGGAGGAATGGATAAAGTTGAAAGAATGGATGGCTTTCGTTCATCATTTGGTTCAAAAAGTTACAGGAAGGATGGATGAAATATAAGATTCTTCATCCATCCTGATCCATCAATTTGCATCCTTACAATTTGGAAGGATGCAAGAAAGGATGGATAGAGCATTAATGGATAAATTTTTGCATAGACAAAATTACCTCACATTAATTTTTTTGATAAAACTATAATATTTCTTCACTTTTTTATTCATATTATTTTTATATATTTTTATATATACTATTAATCATATACTATTAAATTTTATTACTAATTATTTTAAATTTAGTATATAATTTTGATAATTATAATTAAATAACTAAAATTATCTTTAATTTTCTCATTTTTGTTTATTATTTTTAATTAATTATTTATATAATATTAATTAATTATTAAATTAAATTATAAATTAATTAGTTTTTTATATTATTAATAAAATAAATTATTAAATTAAATTATAAATTAACTAATTATTTATATAATTAACTTATTAATAATTTAATCATAAAATTATTTACTAAATTAAATTAAAATTAAATATTTATATAATTACATGTTATAATGATTATAAGTTTATATGTTATTTACTTATTTAATATAAATTAGTATTATAAATTAATAATAGTAATACTTTTTTCAAAGGATAGTTTACTAAAAATGTTATATAAATATCATCAATCCTTTCATTCATTCCTCCTATATCAAATAGAAGAGGAAATTATTTTTATCCGTCTTTCGATATTTCATCAAATATATGAAAGGATGGATAGATCTTTCATCCATTCTTTCTCCTTCATCCATCATTCTTTCAATCTATCATTCGTACCAAATAGAGCATTAAAGGACACAGCTAAGTTATTCCAAAAGCTTCAACTGGATGTTCGATTGGATTAAATGTTTGTGATCTAGAGATATGCTGGACTAGATCATACCAAGACTTTTGCATTTCTGTATGATGTAAATTTTGCAAGATTTTTGTATGATGTAGTTTCTTGGAGGCTGTCGGGTTGGCTAGGATTATCGGAACAAATTTATATAAAATTTAAAATGAAAGAGTTTTAGAATGATTATTAACTATTATCTATAAATGGTTTGTTTTACTAAAATTGATCACTCGTAAATCTTTAGGAAAAAAAAAAAAAAAGGTTCCAGCAAAAAGAGATCCTCTCATTTTCCATCAAACGTTTCATATAAATTATATAATATACTTATTCGATTAAGAAAATTCTCGCAAACAAGCAATCTTTAAATAAGGTGCGCAGATGGAGTGCTTTTTGAGCTGTAGAATGTTAGACATTGTTGTTAGGAACCTTTAAATGTGATCGGGAGAAAGACTTGTTTTCTCATAACAACGGAAGGGCCAAAGAGGAACAAAGTTCGCATTGAACGTGTCGAGGAAAAGAAATAATTAAAATAAAGTAGTTGTAAAGTAAAGTGAGTTCAAATATGGATTGGAGTCAAAATGGGAAGTTTTCCATTATAATTGCAAAAAGATTATTATCTTTTTTTAGGCTTTCTCTGAAAAATTAAAAGGCCTGGGATCTCTCTCACCCACAGAGAGAGAGACGCTCGTTATGCGCTCTTTCCAGACAGCTTTCTTAATGCTTTGAAGGACAACAATGTAATTTTAAGAGAAACAAACAGAAGGGGTAACGTGAGCCTTCCGTGCTGATAAGAAAGAAAATTATTAGAAATAAATTTCAAATTTAGAATGGGGTCAAAAATAGGAAGGTTTGCATTATACTATTGAATACTTTTTTTTTTTTTTTCAAGCCCGTGTAGAGCCGCTAGTTAGCCTTGTTTGAATTAAGAAAGCCACGATCTCTCTCGCTCTCTCTCTTTTTTTTTTTTTTTTTTTTTTTTTTTTTTTTGGGGGGGTAGAATCTCTTTCCGCCTTTTTGGATTGTCGCTGATCTTCTTGTCGCTTTCCCTAATTGCAACAAATGCTATCCTTAGCCAATTTATTTTATAAGCTTGAGAAATTCTTTGTATATTAGGCTGCATAGCCTCTGTTTTCTAATGCGCATTTAATGCTGATAGTTTCATTTTTTTTATTTAAAATTTTGAATAATAAAAATATATATATTTTTTAAAAAAGTTATGACATTATGTGGCCATATTATGATATCTTACGATAAAATCATAACATCTTATCATAATTTTTTTTTAAAAAGTAATTAAAAAAATAATATTTTCATCACTAAAAATTTATAAAATTTTTAAATAATAAAAATATCTTTTTTTTTATGATATCTCATGTAGAAAGTCCTAATTTGAACGTAAGATATCATGATATGACCGTAGAATGTCATATTTTTTTAGAAAAGAAGTATTGTCGCCATTCAAAATTTCAAACAAAAAAGTAAAATTGTAGATATATATTAGGCTATATAGCCACTACTTTCTGATACGCATTTAATGCCGGTAGTTTCATTTTTTTCGTTTAAAATTTTGAATGACAAAAATATCTTTTTTTTTCTAAAAGAATTATAACATTCTATGATCATATTATGATATCTTGGCACAAAATCATGACATCTTGTCATAGTTTTTCTTAAGAAGTCACAAAAAAATAATATTTTTATCATTAAAAATTTATAAAATTTTTAAATAATGAAAATATCTCTTTTTTTATGATATCCCATGCGAGAATTCATAATTTGAACGTCAGATATCATGATATGACTGTAGGATGTCATAATTTTTTTAGAAGAGGAGTATTTTCATCATTCAAAATTTCAAACAAAAAAGTAGAACTATAGATATTAAATACGTTGGAAAGCGATGGCTACGTAGTACAATCAGATAAGATAGTGTATTTTTTCTATATCATGTGCGGGGTGCGTAAAGAATTTCTCCATAAGTTTTTGTTGCTGAAAGATCACAATTCTTGGGATTATTTGGATCCCCTTAGGACAACTAAACTTAAGATAGGTTGGAAATTAACAAATTCCAAAATTAATTTCTCCGCATCAAATATAATTGGACATGGATTTTCTAATTAAATGATATAAGTGTTAGAGTTTTTGAAGAAAACTTAAAATTTTTCTTCTATCTCTCCAAGATTACTTAAAGGAATTTTAATTTCAGTTGGAAAGGGACAAACATATTTTTGTTTTTATATAACTTCTTTTCTTGCCCCCATTTACTTAGGCCTTGAATGGAAGTGAATTTTACATCACAAGTGTACCGGCCTGGCCCGGCATGCACGCCAACGCGTAAACTCTCTTTTCTAGTATTTTAAAAAAAAATACCTTAAAATATTATCGATATATCACATGGAATGGGGTTTCGAAATTCAATTATGTTAGTTTTGATATTGCTCATATTATTTCTAGACTTAGTTGATATGCTAATAATCTTAGTAGAATTTATTTAAGTGCTCTAGAAAGAGTTTTTACGTCTACCTCTAACTATGTATTTCTTCTTGATAATAATATCATTTCTTAGAAATTAGCTAAACAAACCATGCTAGCCAGAAGTACAATAGAAGCCAAACTTATTACTTTTGATTCTTTCTCACTCTGAAGCCAAATGGCTTAAAGATCTTTTGTTAGAAATTTCTTTGACTTCATCTCCCATTCCTCCTATTTTGATCTATTGCGATATAATAGTTTTTTACAAAAAAAAAATAAACTTAAAAATTCTAGAATAAATTATATTTTTGGTTTTTGAATTAAATCAGATTTTTTGAAAATATTCAATTATCAAGCAACATGTCAGTACTAATAGGTGATGCTGTATAGATAACATGGCATATGAATGATGATGTGTTATCTATTTTAGAATTTTTTTTAAAGTATTCAACATCGAGTGACATGTCAACCCCCATAAATGACGTACATAAATAATATGGCACATGGATGATGATGTGATATGAATGATGACATGACATCTGATGTGGAATTTTTTTTGAAAATATTTAATCATCAAGAACATGTCAGTGTCTATAGATGATATGGCATATATGATGTGACATGGATGAAGTGGCATTTATTGTGAAATTTTCTGAAGGTGTCCAATCATCAAATGACACGTAAGCACCTATAGATGATGTGGTATATGTGCGATGATGTGGTATGTCTTATGATTTTTTTTTAAAAAATATCCAATTATCAAGTGATATATCAGCATTCATATGCCACATCATTATTCATGTCACATCATCGCCTTTATATCATAAATTACATTTTGCATCCTTTAAGTTTCACAAATATTCTTATATGATCCTTGTATTTTAAAAAATTTTGAAATAGGTCCTTTGATTTTTAAGTATGATTTAGTTTAACCTTTCCAGCATGGTGGCAGATGAGGTAATGATTCCAATGTAGGCCGAATCATTGGATGTATTTAAAAAGCCAAAAATAATAGTGGTATTCAAAATCTGGAGGTTGTGTCCAGATCTAGAGATGGCCTCAAAGTAAATCAAGTTCGAGGATATGAAGATCGTTATTGCGGCAACAACTAAAAAGTATGTAGGCTCGGTGTTTTCAGTTTCACTATTATCGAGCTCATTGCCATCATTGAATTTTTTTTTTTTGAAATAGAGTAGGTTAGTAACCGTGGACTATGCAACTAAGAATCTCAAACATGTTCTTAGGCTGAAGTAGCATAGGCGAGCCAAAAGAATAAATATATCAAAAATAAAAGTTATTTTCTCTCTTTTATTTATCATCTTTTGCTTTTCATTCTTTTTAAAATTCTTTATGTTTGCTTTGTATATATCCATTATATATGTATGATGGGATATTATATAAGAGTGATGATGTAGGTTTTTTCTTGTATATGTTTATATATGTTTTGATATAAGATAAGAGGAGAAAGAGGATGGGTTAAAAGTATGATTGAAGATGGAGTGAAATTACACTACTATAAAAATGGCCTAAGGCAAAACCGCTGCCATAGTAATAAAAGGTGGCATATATTCTTATAATTTAAAATAATAACGATGATGGTAATTTACCAGTGACAAGGCCATGTATTGGGAAAACCAAACCCGAGCTAAACTAGCAAAGAGATTAGTAGTTCCAGGTACTCCAATTTTAGCAGAATTAATCACTCCTTGTTGAGGAGCATCGAAGCTAGAACATACAAGCAGTCCATTTACAACACAAATAAACTAGTTTTACAGGTAGTTGAATGGTTGCACCGAAAATGCATGGATGCAGATTTGGTAGACAAAAAGCTCTCTAGCTTCAAAGAAGCAAAAGAAGCACAAGAAGAAGGAAGGAAGGACGGATTCCACAGCCCAGCACCCGCCTCCATTCTGCATCCACCTGCCTTTGTGCTCGTGGACGCAGTTCCGTCGGAACCCCCTTGAACGACAAAAACATGAACAAATTTGAGCATGCCGAGAAGACTAAAACATCCAAGGCACAATTAATAAAGGATGAAGTAACACAAATCATGCTGTAGCCCAACAATAATTTCGACCCTCCGCCATTTGAAGGAGGGCATAGGTTTTTATTTATTTATTTTTTTCCAAAAAAAATAGCCATTCTTAAAAAAAAAAAATATATATATATATATATAATATGAGAAATAGTTTAGTAATTAATTTTGAAATAGAAAGTTACATAATTGACATATAACTTTATTCGCTTCCTTGGTCCGTATAATTTTAGTTGAAAAGGCTTCAATAATTTATGGATACCTAGGGAGTGGAAAAATCAGTTGAGTGGGGAGGGTTGGAGATCGATCCAAGCATAACATGGGACTCCAAGATCCTTTCCCAAAACTTAATCTGACTTAATTTTAACCTGAGCTCCTCAAACCAAATCCAACCTGTTCTCTTTTTTCTGAGCTCAGATTTTGAATCAGGTTTATGCAAGTTGAATCAGGTCAAGTTAGGATCCAGTTGGATCAGTTTAGCCAAGTCACTTACAAATATTCTCATACCACAAGACTAGTATAAAAGTATAACAAAATAAACTAAGGATTGCAATGTGAGCATAACCTGGATCCTATTTCAAATGAATATTATCGAAGCATTCGAAAATGGTGATGCGTCTAACATGTGATATTATATATTGATGGGTTTGGATTATAGTTGCTTAATACCCGACGAGTCTGCATTTAAGATTGAGAGGGAGGGGGTCCGACCTCACCGCCATCACTGGGAGGGAGGGGGTCCGACCTCACCGACGAGGAAGATCGAAAGAGGGAGAGTGGAAGATCGAGAGAGCAAAAGAGGAAGAGAGAGGGTCTGGCCTCGTCGGCATCCCTAGGAGGGATGGGGTTCGACCTTGTCGGTGAGGAAGATCGAGAGAGTGAAAGATGGAGGGATGAGATCCGACCTCGCCGGCAAGGAAGATTGAGAGAGGGAGAGAGAAAGATCGAAAGATAGAAAAGTTGGGAGGAAGGGGTTCGACCTTACTGCCGTCGTCGATGAGAGAGATTGAGAGAGGGAGAGAGAGAGTGATCGAGGGGATGGCACATAGCCGATTCAGCTCAGATCGTGATCGAGTCGGCTAGGAGAGGACCCTAGCCAAATATCTCAGGCACGGAGCCTGCTGTCTCAGGCACAGAGCCGACTTGGCTTCTGAGCAAATATAATTTGATATATCTCTCTAAGGTTCCAACTTTAAGCCCTAAGGTGCCACCATCATCTACTTTGTTCTTCTTTTAAATTTCTGGATTAACACCAAGGTTTGCGCAAGAGATCGGATCTACGACTGTTGCTCATCCTTAATTATTTATGAATGTAATTCATGTTGTAGAATTTATTACATAACATTTTCTGGATGTTTATATTATGTTACTTTTATTTATTGCATTACATAACGATAGACCCGTCAATTGATTAGTGTACATATTAGAGACTATTTATTGATGCTATACTAATATTATTGTTTAACATGTTATATTGATTAATGTTCATTAATGTTGCAGGTCACGATGGCATCGAAACGCCATCTAGCTTTCACCCCTGTCCCTCGGTGGGTTATTCGTAGTTCAGCATTCGAAGAGCAGTCGGAACATACTCCGTCCACCTCGACATCGTCTGCTCAGGGACCTCCACCGTTGGCATCTACTCCACCGGTGGCATCTACTCCATCGATAGCTGAGCCTTTACCGTCACTCATATCTGAGGCACATGCTACTATGCAGGCATCTGAGTGTACGTTTTTATTATATTAGCACAACTTTATTTTTTATATAGTATTTGTACACATATATTTGCATAACGCATTTGCATTGCAAGTACATCATCCAGTCGGACATTTTGCGGTCCCATACGTATGGCACACGTGTGGAACCGCCAGCATCAGGTGATAGTCTATTACGATGTGAAGGAAAGGTCGGTAGAAGAGACTGCATGGAAGATGCATTCTTTTTTTGGAGTGCTTGTGAGGCGGTCGGACATCATTTTTGTAGAGCCTAGATACTGACATTTGATGGATACTGCCGTCAGGGATTGGATATGGAAGGAGATATGGATAAGTACGTGCATTTTAGTTATATTTATGCATTTTATATGTTTACACTATATATGTTTGATTAGAATAATTTTGTAACTGATTTTTGATAAATTTGTGCAGAAGAGGTACGACTTTTCCGATTATGAGAAAGCTCAAGATGTCTGACTGAAGAAGATCGAAAAGTTATACCAAGGTTACAAGGTCAAGCTCCACAGAGGATGGCTTGAGCACCGATGAAATACTCTGAAGGAGCTTGTTCCCTAGATACAGGATTGTCCTCTAAGTCAGTGGGAGAGGATGGTTAGACACTGAAGGAGCCAGGAGTTCGAGGTAAAATTTCTAACTTTTGAATTTTCAATATGCTTAAAATTTTATTTAAATATTTTTTAAATATTTATTATTTATTTGAATACTTGTTAGACTATCTTCCGTTAAAATCGGAAGAACCGTACAGCCTAGGAGTATACGCACACTCTAGGTCGCGAGTCTATGGTCAGTCATGTGCATAGAGAGATAATTAATTCTAAATCTTACTTGATAAATTAAATTCATATTTTTTATCATCTTTCTGATAAATTTGTTCTTTGTTATAGTTGATGAAAGATGAAATGATATTCAGTCATAGCGAGATCTTCCGATTCAGCCATACAGACAAGACGGACAGGCCAATGAACACCGTGATGGGGCGTATTTTTGTAAGTATTAAATATATTAGTATATATGATTAGTATTATAGCATTTCTTATAAAATTTTATTTTAATTTATAATTACAGGATTAGTTAGATGTGCTCGCGAGCGAGGGCCCGAATACTTTTGGCCCCATGACCATCTGTCTCAGGTCTTAGGGCCCGAGCACTCTGAGAGGATCCGATGCAGGCCTGAACACACGCCGATGAGCTACTGATCTGAGGCGAGCGTCTCCTCACAGACTTTCAGTATTGTCAATCGAAAGAAGCTTGAGGAGGCATTGCAACGGACAGATCATGCTACGATGCGGACAGATCGGGTTGAGGAGCGCACATATCATTTGGAGGGTATCGTGAGAGACATGATGTCGACGTTCAGTGCGTGTTGTGGAGTTATGGACTTCGAAGATATGTTGGCCCGTATTTCAGCTCCAGCTCCGGCTTCCGGTGATAATGATGATGATGTAGATTTTGAGAATTTTTTATGTATTTTATTTTTTAAAAAAATATTATAATAAATTTTATTCGATAATAAAATTTTAGCATTTCAGAATAATTTTTATATTTATTATATTTTTTTATGTTATATATCTGTATTTATCAAGTAAAATATATAAAAAAATAAAAATTTTATTTTTTAATTATTCAAGATCTATGGCAGCGATTTTATAACCGCCGTCATATCCATGCTAACCACTGCCATAGATCCCTGGTGCAAATGGTGCCAACCGCTGCATTAGACCTATGGCAGCGATTTCTTAATCGCTGCCATAGATTATCTATGACAGTGGTTATATAACCGCTGCTATAGATTGATCTATTGCAGCGGTTTATAAACCACTGCAATAGACTATCTATGACAGCGGTTCAAACAACTGCTATAACAATAATTGTCATAGAGCTACGGTGATGACCGCAATAGCAGCGGTTAGAAAACCGCTGCCATAGCTTATGATAGCGATTTTTTGGGCTACGACAACGGTTACGAATCGCTGCCATAGCCCTTTTTTGTACTAGTGTTAGCAATATAATAATATATTATCTATATAATTTTTCTTATTTTTAGTTTATGTATTACCTCTTTGTATTAATTTTAATTATTGAAATTATATTAGTTTAAATTAAATTATATTTGTCTAATTAGAGATTTTTTAAAATTATATAGCAATAACTGAGATCCTAAGAAGATCTATTTACTCTAGTCAAAGCAAATGCCTAAGATTCTTAGTTGTATAATCCATAATTATTGACCTATTCTTTTTCAAGAAAAAATTCAGCAATGATAGCAAGCTCGTTAATGAAGAAATTGAGAACACCAATCTCGCATACTTTTCCATTATCGCTGCTATATTTATAATGATGGTCTTCATATCTTCGAATTTGATTTGCTTTTAGACCATCATCGAGTCTGAACCTAGCCTTCCTATTTTGAATATTACTGTCATTTTTGGCTTTTTAAATGCATCCGATAACTCGTCCTATATCAAAATCATCATCTTCTTTGGTAACATGCTGGAAATGTTAAACTAAATCACACATGAAAATCACTAGACCAAATTAGAGATTTTTTGAAATATAAAGACTATATAAGAATATTTATGAAACTTAGAAGATGAAAATATAATTTATGGTATATAGATGATGATGTAGCATATGAATGATGATATTGCATATGGATGCTAATATGTCACTTGGTGATTAGATAATTTTGAGAAAAAAATTCATAACACATGCCACATCATAACCCATATGTCATGTCATTTATACCATATCATTTATGGATGCTGACATATCACTCGGTGATTAAATGCTTTTGGAAAAAAATTCTTTAGCAAATGTTACGTCATCACCTATATATCACATCACCTATGAATGTTGATGTGTTATTTGATGATTGGATCCTTTCAGAAAAAATTTCACAGTAGATGCCACATCACTCATGCTATGTCATCGCCCATGTACCACCTCATCGCCTATATACTATGTCATCTATGACTGTCGATGTGTCACTTGGTGATTGGACATTTTCAAAAAAAAATTTACTGTAGATGCCATATTATCACCCATATATCACATTATTTATGTCACGTCACCTATGAATACTGACGTATCACTTAGTGATTGGACACTTTTAGAAAAAAAATTTACAGTAAATGCCACGTCATCACCCATGTCATATCTATAAAATAAAATTTTTCATCCATTATGCCACATCATCACTTATACGTCACATCATCATTTATAAAGCATATTATCTTCCTCCGACAAATTTTATGATGTAAGCACCAATTATTGTCGACCGAAATTTTTGGTGAGAGAAAATGATCAAAATCTGGAGAAAAAATTATATTAAAATGATTTAAAAGGTATAGTGACTAAACTTTAACTTTTTATAGTTTATGAATCTTTTAAGAAAATCTGACTTAGTTCAGGAACATATACATAATTTATCCTAAATTCTAAAATAAGCAAACATTCAAAGTGAGAAAAAAGTATATGGGAAAATAAGAAATCCATAGCATTATTTCATTATCTCATGTAAAAATTGATAATAGTCTTGCTGATTAACTTACTAAAGGCTTAAATAGTATTAAAATCCTAAACTCATTAAGGGGAATGAGATTTAACTTATAATAGGCCTTCCAATATTAGAAATCGTATATTTGTGATAGGAGACCCTTAGGAGGAGGTTCAATATGACAATAACAAACTGATTGGTTGACCAAAAAGCACATATTATTATATATTTATAGGGGTCTTCACTCGACTTTATCGATTAGTGCTCTTATATAAATGTTAAGAAAGAATATAGCTTCCAATGAGACCTAAAGAGATATTCTCAAGATGTGACTTTATACACATTCCTAGAGGGTTCATCTATATGAGAGCTTCTATATATACGACTGCGGCTAAAGGCCATGAGCAAATTCTAGGTGCTCTCATGAACAATTAGATACATGCGTACGGCCAATAAATGCGCAACTCCATAATAGATCTATCGGTATTATGTGTGTGGTAGTTGAAGTTTGGATCAAATGAGTGTAGTTCAAGATTTGATTCACTCCGACTTCTTGAGATAGAAACTATCTATATTAAGTAAGGTTAAGGCATTTCACCTATTGCATAGTATAAATACTCAGTAATAAAGTTATAATTATTTTAATTTTAAAATAATAATAATTATTTATTTTAAGATTTTGAGTTTTGAAAGGAATTGTTAAAATTTTGGAAAGAAAACTCAAAATTTTTCTTCCTTCCAAAGTCACCTAAAGGCTTTGTTATGATTTTAGTCCCATATTAGAAAAAAAAAGTATCTTGTGTTTATATAACTTCTTTTCTTTCTGGCCTTTACTCGAGCCTTGAATGAAAAAGGGTTTTATACCACATATGTGTGCATTGGCCCAATGCACGTCCGGACTTAGGTAGATGATGCTATGATGATTTTTATTCTTTTTTCTATCATGTTTTATTTATCTTTTAATTTTTATCGTTCTTTCTCTTTGTGGTCAAATGGTGAAATGACTATTTTCTTGACCAGATATATTCCATTTGATCGGTTGCTTCCCTTCATGGTCAACCGATCAAATGACCATTTATTGGCTTCTTCTCATGATCTATAAAAGACCGCACATTCTGATCTTTGGGGTATCCAAAAATCAGCGATATCTCTTTCTTCGAGAGTTTCATCCTCTGCAAATTCTCTTTTTCTTCTAGTATTTTCATCTCTCTTTCTTCCTCCTTTACTTTTTGAGCTCCAAAAAATGGTATCCCTATCGTATCGCGGGATAGAATTTCTAATGACGCGGACACGAGGATCAGATTGTCTTAGGATAATGCTTAGCATGCTTCTAGGTCTTCTTTTTTTTTTCTTCTTCTTCTCTTCTGCTTCTTAAATCAACAGATGAATCCAACCAGATCTTAGACAAATCAATCTTTTGATCTTATCTTTTATGGTACTGGTTGAATAAATCCTACACTCCTTTTCACGTGATTTACCAATAACAATAAGAAGGAAAATCATGAATCCCATCCCCAGGATGTCTGTGTAGGAGTAGCGTATGGAAGTGCCTTCCTTGCTAAGTAGGATATAAAGCAACCGTGGAGGTGGCTTCGACTAACTAAAGTTTTTGAAGAAGACCGCAGAGAACAATGGAATGACTCATGTATGGTCAAATATCCATTGGGATCCATACAAGTGAAGGTGGTATGATACCTTAGAAGCCATAAAAACGTCTCTGCACGCTTCTTACCGAACAACTAGTAACTACGAGCATTTTTGTCTCTCATGCCCTTTTATGTCTGTAGATTTTTATTATGTCCGTTAGATCACAGTCTTTGACTTGCATTAGGCCAAAAGTTGGTCTTTAATTTGTTGACCACCTTGACCGGTTAAGTGATGATAGTGATAGCAATTTCCCTTGGGTTAAGCTCGACCATTCCTTCATCATGCGATACAGAAGTTTGAGATTTTAGAGTTCAGCTTCCTTCTACTTTCTCTCCTTCTCCCTTTTTCCTTTGTTTTCTTTCCCCCTACAAGAATTCATCAAACAACCACAGACCTGCCACTGCTCTCCATCCCTCTCCTCTCATCTGCCAAGCACTCATCTCTGCATTCCTTCCCTCCCTCCCTCTTCCCTTTGCAAGACCTTGAAGCTCATAAATTCTCCCTAGTTCTAGCCCAAGATCATTAGCTACATTTGGCCACAGCTCGTAGCATTTCAAGCCATATTATTTGGGGAGGAGGGGAGAGAGGTGTGCAAGTATCTTTCACCAAATCACAGCTGGTGCAAACTTAATTCAAAGTTTAAATCCTGCTCTCCGGTTTCAGACAGCATGAAAAAAGATGAGCATGCTGAAGCATCTTCCTAAAAGAATATCTCCATGTAATTATCAAATAGACAATAATACAGAGATACCTGATATCACCGAAAGAATCTTTACTAAGAACTCAAAATAAGATTAAAATAACTGATAGATTTGGCCTTTTCATGTCTTCTTAACGAAGAAAAAAAAAATTCGAGGAACTTAATTCTATTATTAAGGGAGGATGCAATCTCTTCACAGAAATTGTTAACTCCTGCATCAGAATGAGTGAGCAAACAAGACCATCTTCTTATAACGTTGAACTACGGGAGATTGATAGAATACGGCTTACCAACTTGATATGCTAATCCATTCAAGAATTTTATTTTAGAAAGTGGTCAAAGTCGCAAGCCAAAAGTGAAAATCCTATGGTATCAGGAAAGTGGGAAACAGACTTGCACTAAATGGCATTCGAAATTAACGCACACGCTTCAAGCTCTAGGAACTGAAACAAGAAATGGCATCTAAGAACAAGAACACCTCATCCATGCCAAGCTCCTGAAAATTTTCAATTCTATCAGCAAGGGGAATAGGTTTCCCCAACCGTTGAGAACAAAGGAAGTGAATTTTAACTTTTTGGAGTATGAAATCCATGAACCACCAGCAATACAAGCAGAACCAACAGTACAATAATCCAACCCGCTTCCCAACTCCACCCCAATAAGCAACATTTTTTTTTTTTCGATGTTCATTTTTAAGCTTAATCAACGGGCACAAACCAATTCCTCTTCTTCGACTTTCAAACCAGTATCAAGAGCCAACCCAGATCACTAATTAGAGGATCCCCAGAAAATAGAGAAGAAAACTGTCAAAAAGATCGAAACTTTCCTAGGTGAAGAGGTAGAACAGAGCAGAGGAGCGGCGAACTCACATGACCTGGCGGTCGGCAGCCTCGGCGACGATGGGCAGCCTAGGGACCTGGCCCAGGAGGCAGGAGGTCGATCCATATACCAAGGAGACGAGGAGGAAGAAGAAGACAGTGCTGTCGACGCTCTGGAGGAGATCCAGGGCGAGCCCTTGGTGCGGATTAAAGGTGCGCTCGAGGAGGTCGGGGAAGATGAGGAGGACGTCGAGGACGATGGCCTGCATGGTGTTGAAGCGGACGTAGCGGCTGAAGGAGGAGGGGTTGCGGACGACGGCGAAGTAGAGGGTGAGGAAGAGGAGGAAGCCGTTGAAGGGGGAGGAGCGGAAGAGGCGGATGGCGGGGAGGAGGGGCTGAAGGAGGACCTGGAAGGCCGGGAACTGGGCCAGGACGTACCGACCGTACTGGACGCCGTCGAGGAAGGGGTAGAGGTAGCAGGCGGCGGCGAGGATGCGGTCAGGGGGGTCCGCGCCGGAGCCGCTGTTCTTCGCCCGGGCGGCGACGGCGGTGCGCGGTCCGCGGCGGAGGAGGATGTGGGGATGGGGGAGGGAGAGGGTTTTAGGGGAGAAAGAGAAGGAAGGGGGGAGAGGGCGAAGAAAGGAGGAGGAGAGGAGAGAAGAAGCCATGGCTGCTCTCTCTCCCTCTCTCTCTCACCGTTAAAATGGTAAATTTTATATTAGATATGGCTAGGAACTGGGGAAGGATTTTTTTTCCAGGGATTGGGATGGGAGGCCAGAATGACCGCCACGCTCACGGGCTCCTCGTGCTGAATGGAAGTGGCCGCGGATCGGGTTGGATCGAGCAATATCCAAAATCCACTCTATTAGAAAAAAAAAATTATATTTATATCTGTCCCATATTTATGATAAAATAGAGATGCAAAAATGGATTGGATTACATAGGATATACCCAAAATCTCTCTTTTGATAAAAAATTCCTTATGATCTCTCTGATAAAAAAAGAAGTAAAAAAACAAACAAAAAAGATGATCAACAAAAAATATTTTTTTTTAATTTTTTTCTATCTTTTCTTTGATTTATCTATAGGAGTCTTTATTAGATGGGAGGCCAAAAGTTTGGAGTAAATAAGAAAGGTTAGATGATAATTAAGGTTTTGTCGGAGCAATAGACACCACTCTCTTCCCCTCCTCTGGGCTCTTAGCCCATAACCCCAGTTGATGAATGGACGAACGACGCTCGATTCGATGAATGGAACCCTAGTTGCCCTCCTCCGAGCGAACGGTTCCAATCTCGCTTCCTTTTTGCCATCAACACCCTCCTCGTCTATCACCAAGCCCTCGCTGGGCTGTCGCTAGGATTTGGGTGCGAGGTGGAGAGAGGAAGTGGGGACCCATCGGGTCGCCACTAGGGTTTGGGTATCAAGATTGGAGAAGGGAGTGGGGATTCGGATGGCTAGAATTTTGTCGGATGTTATTTGAACGAGAGAGATATTTTATTTAAACGAGAGAGAAAGATATTATCAGGATGGGGCATACCATTATCTGTATCCAATCTAAACCTATACTTTCGAATATTTTTTAGAATCTCTATCCATCCTGCCTCTTAATCGGGTTAGATAAAACCTGCCTTATTTTGGTCAGGTACCCAATGGATCGAGAAAAAATGCCACGCTTAGTGCTAAAATCTGACAAAGTCAAAAATAAAGATTTGAGTTGGGTTTTGATTGATAAGAAATACAGCCATAATTTAGTAAGAATGGCAGCGAACCAGATATGGAGGCAAATTTCTATGTCCACTTCATAATTAAAAATTTTGTAATCATATATGTTATGTATCCATCTTGGATCAGATCAGATTAGACCAAATAAAGTTGATGATCTAGATTGGGTTAGATCAGATAGATAAGATGGGTTGAGATAAATAGATAAGATGGATTGGATTAGATTAGGTAAAAAATTTATCATGCAAATGTTCTAAATAAGTATAACTTTGGAAGGAGGACATTGAGATTGTTGCATATCTGTTGTTCTAGTGTCCGAAAGCATTACAAGTGTGGCGCCTCTCTAGTGCTAGTTTGGCTTTTACCCAAGGAGATGTGTTTGCCTAGGCCTTCATTCATGCCTTGCAGGTGGAGATGAGCAGTGCCCCCCTTAGACCCTAGGGCATAGTGGCCTATATTGCACATTAGATTTGGCTTGTTAGGAATGGCTAGGTGTTTGGGGGCTAGAGGCCGACTGCTAGGTTCATCTTGGAGAAAGCCTTAGTCCAGGCTATTGAAATTACCGATTCCACTTGTGATAGAGTAATTTTGATAGCTCAAGACACTCGGGACTCTCTTTCCATTCTTCGAGTGTACCATCAGATTTTCATCTCTTGGGTATCTCTATCTCTTGAGTTTTCTTAAGATCAACTTTGATGGCAATATGATTGGTGGCAGTAGTGGTGTCAGTTATTTGTTCGTGCGCCTAATATGGAGCTCATGGCGGTAGGTGGTAGTCACATCTTTGACACTTCAATTCCTGGAGTTGAGCTAAGGGCAGTCTAGGCAAGTATCACCTATTCAAGGCAAATCTTAAGAGCGGAGCAATTGATTATTGAGGGGGATTCTACTATGGTGATTTGGATGGATTCAGAGTTTAGCAAAAGCGATCCACACTCATCCTCTCCTATGCAATGTTCGAAGGATGCATATGAGGTGCATATCTTTGTTGGTTAGGTATGTCTATTAAGAGACGAATAGTGCGGCAGATTGGATCACTTCCTAGATAGCTCGGTACCCAGGAGATACTTTATAGACCAAGGCAGCGGCTTCTCCAATTGGATTTAGAAATATTTGATTTTCTGATTTTATTTGATGTACTCAAACTAGACTAGCATGATCAATTCGGTTCTATCAAAGGGATTTTTGTTTTTTGATTTTGTTGGATGTACTCATACTAAAATAGTATGATCAATTTGGTTTTATCAAAAAAAAAAAAAGAATTTAAATTAAGCCTACATCTGGTTGGATTTGGAGCAGACATATTATTATCCACATCAGATCTGAACCCACTTCGGATATTTTGTCTAGAATCATGTCTCAGAGTTAAATGGATCGGATATAATCCATCTCGTTTGGATCAGATGGGGTGATGGATCGGCTATAATTGCCATCTCTATAATTTATTCAAAAATAAGTTTAGGTTTAACATTTGATAACTTCACCGGACCCAACCTGATTTTCTATAATAAGGCCCCTAAGCCGTATCTAATATGTGATCTAAGGTTTGTGACTTTTGTTGATTTTGAAGTTGAATCGTTCATCATAAGGACATGGACCCTAGGCAGCACCGATAGTTGACACCGGTAGAGCCTTGGACCAATCGAATTCTAAACTCTACCAAAGACAGACGAACTAATTAGTTGCTTATATTCGCAATCACTACATTAGAATTATTACATGCATATAAATAAGCCTCTCTCGCACTCTTTAAGGATCAAAATATGCAAAAGAAATGCTTCCATGTCAAGGTTTTTGAGTTAAAATATTTTGAGTTGGGTTAGGTTTTGGTTGATAGCTCGATCAAATTAAGTTTGTTAGGGATAAATCCTGCTTTCATCGAAGTCCAGTCTGATGCTTAGCCTAATATAACCGATAATCATAGAAGAGCTTTGATTGAGAATTCTCCAGCAGCCGAGCTCCTTCCGAACTTGTTCGGTCGGATTCCTCCAACAGTCGAACTCCTTTCGGACTTCTCCTTCGGTCTGATTTCTTCAGGGGTCAAACTTCTTCCAAACTTCTCCTTCAGTCGAATTCCTCCAGCTGTCGAACTCCTTCCGAACTTTTTATTCGATCGGATTCCTCTAGAAGCCAAACTCCTTTTGGATTTCTTCTTCGATCGAATTCCTTCAAGAGTCGAACTCCTTCCAGACTTCTCCTTCAATCGAATTCCTCCAAGAGCCGAACTTCTATCGGACTTCTCCTTTAGACGGATTCCTCCAGAAGTCGAACTCCTTTCGGACTTCTCTTTCAATCAAATTCCTCCAGCAGCCAAACTTTTTTTGAACTTTTTTTTTAGTCAGATTCCTCCAGGAGCCAAACTCCTTCCGAACTTCTTCTTCAGTCAAACTTCTCCACTAGTCGAACTTCTTCTAGACATCTCCATGAGTCGAACTCCATCCGAATTTTTCCAGCAGATTACTTTTAGATTTTAAGTAGTATTCCTCCCGGATGATCCCTTCTAGCCGTATTCTCTTTAGAAGTTCAAACTCCTCTAGAATTGACATACGTCAAAGCTCTTCACCAACCAACGTCTGCTTCCTCTAAACTTCGACTATTAAATCTCGACGAATGCAGACATTATGACAACGGTCACCTCTCTCCATAATAAACTCTACGTGGCTCCGAGTGGCTCAATATCGGATGGCTACGGCTATCACTATCGGTCTGCTATAGATAGCACCCCTCTCCGTAATAAATCTCATGCGGCTCCGAGCAGCCCGCTATCAGATCGCTACGGTTATCACTATTAGTCTGCTACAGATGGTGTTCTTTTTTATAACAAACCCCATGCGGCTCCGAGCGACTAGCTATCGAACGGCTATGGCTATCGCTATCAGTTTGCTTCGAGCTCCATCTATAAAAGGGATCCTTCAGATATATTTTCTCAAAGCTCTCTTCTTCTTTCTAAAACTCTACTGAGTTTTTTTCTGAGCACTCTATTTTTATTGGTCAGAAGAGCTGACTTAATCGTCAGAGGATCCTACCGAAGCCACTACCACCGACTTCGGATGAAACTTTATTTTGTAGGTCAATGACGGTGATCTCTTCTTCCTCAACTCCAGCTCGATCTGACGTCAACAAGATTTCGCACCAACAGGATTAGTGTTGGAGGAAGGGCCCTCTATTCTTGAGATATTCTTATTTTTAAAGGAGTGCTTAGTCGATCCTGTGGATCTTTTTCTTTAAGATTTATCTCCATCCTCTTCCTCGATCCCAAGAAATGCCTCCAAAGAAGATGACTATCCAGAGATCTACCGCTTCTACCATTAGATCTGAGCTAGATCCATCCGTTCCTGCTCCATCGTCGATGCTTCAACCTCCTCCTCCATCGACGGTCATGGTAGATCCGGAGCAGTTTAACCTGCTGATGCAGTGGGTTCAAGGCATCACCAAAATGGTGCAGGCCATGCAACAGTCCTCAGTGACGGTTCCATCAAAAAATCGACCATCAGGATGTCAGAAACTGATCCCAAGGAGGAGTACTTTTTCTAGCATACCCGTCGCCCTTGGAAAAAAAAAATAGAGAGCAAGAGGATCCTTGTTCAGATCATGATTCTTCTCCGAAAGAGATCTTCTCCATCTACAGTCGAAAGTCTTTTAAGATCTACGATCGAGATGACGTCCTCGATCAAAAACTGTAGGAGATGAACCAGCGGATTGAGAAACTCTGCCACATCATCCGACTCATCATGATGACGTTTGTGAAGGGAAATCCTGATTTCCCGATCCAGGTTCGTCCAGATCTGATTAGATCAAGAGATATATTTCAAAAATTTTCTCTTGATCTCTATCAGATCTTGATATATTTCAGATCTGATTCTTATTATTTTAATAAATAAAATAAAATAAGATAAATTAAATCAAATTCAATTTACCTGATTTGGGTAATCCTATTACCCTGTAGATGATCCTGATTGCAGCGGAAGGTTCTGGATCTTAGCCACGCAAGCGCCTGGCCTCTACCGATATCCACTTGGGTTGGATCTGGAGAATCTCTTCTTCTCTATCACACCTCCAAAAATTAGATCTGGATCTGATCTGGAGGATCTTCAAAACTCTTTTGAAGATCTGCAGTCGTCCTTTTGCAGCAGCGCAGCCTTCTTGCTTTTGATCGCCTTTCCTTGATCTGAATCGCACCAACTAAAATCCAAAACACTTTTGGACGTGGAGAGCAAGGGGAGAAGAGACTATGGCTTGGATGGAGGAGGAGGAGGGGAGAGGCAGCCTTGGGGCGTGGGAAATCTCTATTGAATTCACTTAGGATTAGGGTTGGGCGCAGGGTCTTATTTATAGACCTCTTGTGATCCAACTCCTCTTCCTCTCAACCAATCACAACCCTTTGTGAAATCAGATCTAAATCTGATTGGTTGAAAATAGAGACCCCTGGATTCCTCCTTAGAGGGCGCCTAAGACCAGTCAAACTGGATTCTTAGTAGAACTCTGATTGGAATCCAAAAAGGAGATGGAGTCCCTTGTCCAACAAGGACTCCTAGGCGCCTCCTACTTGGGCTCACGCCACCCTTGGCGTGCGCCCTTCTCCTTGCCAGGTTCTGGCAGGGGGACAGGCCCCCACCAGCTCTCCAATAGGTGCATGACATGTGGTCAAAAGTCAAAGGGTCAATGGTCAACGTTTGACCAGTCAAAGGTAGACTTTTGACCAAAGTCAAAGAACAAGAAATGGCAGGTGACCAAAAATGGCAGGTAATGTCTTACAAATAAGACAACCTTATTCTGACTTGGACAACCTCCAGTCAGACCATATGAAGGCCTCTGATTGAGCACAAACTCCTTTGGCTCAGTCAGGACAACTTATTTATGATAGTAAAAGAAGAACGTTAGGTTCAATCGAGTGCTAGCACGATTTTCTTGAACCTAATTGAATCTCATTCAGATCAATTGAACTAGATCAGTTCAATTGATGATCACCAGATTCAAACCCTTGTTTGTGTGACCCAGTTAGGTTCAGTTCTGTATGGTAATGGGATATGTCATGATCTCTATCATCGACATCATCGAAACTCCTTTCGATGGATCAGAACTCTTCTGATTCGAACAGCTAGAATGATCGATCATCTAAATCATTCTAATTGCTCCCAAAATCCACCAGTGACACCTAGCAGTATATGGTGGCAACCCATCAGAGCTGAATGCGAACCTCTTGGTGCAGCTACCTGTGTGATTAAGTTCTTCTATCTTGAGCCCCGATCAGATTAGGGTTAAGGTGAACTCGTCAAACCCTAGTCTCTGTCATATGATGTAATCATTCGATTCAAGTCCAATGTGAAAATCTAAATAGAAACTCTTTCTATTATTTCACTCTGCCATGGCCATGGGCTTCAGGACTTGATTCTCATGATCATCATAGGGCTGCTCCTCTACCACCGAGGTAGATAGATTCCCATCTTGATGCAATCCAGTTCCTACAATGAACATGCTCATAGCCAACATACACCTCAGGGTTCCATATGGCTAGGAGACCGAGTAATGGTGTAGTCAAACTATAACACCCTCAAGGTGAACTGCCGATGCATCTCAGGTCAAAGAACCAGACACACTACTGCAGCATCGAGTCAGTCATTGACGAGAAGGTAGACTTCCTAATGACTACTCGAGGTGGTCACGCTCAGTGCCCTCATTCTCTAACGAGTACCTGTACTCTCGCTCCGGTGTCTCCACACCATAGACTCAAGACTCATCTACTAAAGAGAAGCGATTCGTACACCAACCTTCCGGATCAATCACCATCCTCGTGATGATCCTATGGTCGGGAGCATGTTTATGAGTTAATAATGATTATTCATGTCTTAAATTTTCAACTCTTGAAAATATGAATTATCATTACCATTAACTCAAAGGAATGTATCACAGACACTAAATACACATATGTGATAGAAAATAACCCATTTCATTAATTATAGTCAAAATTACAATTTTGCCCCTAGAAGTGTATTACAAGTGTCAGCCAATTCTGGCTTCTAGGGCACATATATCTAACAATCTCCCACTTGTCCTAAAGCCAATTGGCTACAAGTCTAAGTCCCATCTTCTCAAGGTGGGCTTCGATCTTCTGCTGGCCCAACGGCTTTGTAAGTGGGTCTGCCACATTATCTGTGGAGTTGACTCTCTTGACCTCAACGTAACCTTTCTCAAGGTAATCGCGGATGAGATGGTATCACCGTTTGCTAGGAACTCTTCCAGCACAAATAGTCTGCCAGATGTCGACTTTCGATCATCTATATCGGACATGAAGTCCGAGTCTGTGTATCCCTGGACTTGGAGTTCTCCATTACCAAAGACCAACATCATATCCTTAGTTCTTCTCAAGTACTTAAGGATACATTTCACAGAAGTCCAGTGTTCTTCACCTGGATTTGACTGATATCTGCTTGTGACACTCACAGCATGGGCTATATCAGGTCGTGTACATAGCATGGCATACATGAGGCTCCCTATTGCAGAAGCATAAGGGATCTTGCTCATGCGTTCTATTTCCTCAGGTGTGCTGGGGCACATCTTCTTGGAAAGATGAATACCATGTCTGAAGGGTATTAATCCCCTCTTAGAGTTTTCCATACTAAACCTCTTTAGTACTTCCTCTATGTACATCTTCTGTGAAAGTCCTAGCATCCTATTCGGTCTATCCCTATAGACCTTAATTCCTAGAATAAAGGATGCTTCACCTAGGTCTTTCATGGAGAATTCCTTAGACAACCACATTCTTGACTGATGTCAACATGGGAAATATCATTCCCAATAAGGAGGATGTCATCCACGTACAATACGAGGAAGACAACAGCGCTCCCACTGACCCTTTTGAAAACACATGGTTCCTCTTCATTTTTGATGAAACCAAACTTTTTGATCACATCATTGAAACGAGTGTTCCAGCTCCGAGATGCTTGCTTAAGTCCATATATGGACCTTTGCAGCTTGCAAACCTTGTGATCAGTATCACTGGATGTGAAACCTAGCGGCTGTTCCATATAGATATCTTCCTCAAGATATCCATTTAGGAATGCCATTTTTCACGTCCATTTGCCATATTTCATAATCGAAATAGGCTGCAACAGCAAGCAATGTGCGGATGGATTTTAGCATAGCTACTGGAGAAAAGGTATCCTGATAGTCAATGCCTTCGCGTTGACTATAACCTTTTGCCACTAGTCTAGCCTTGAATGTCTCCACATTCCCATCTGCACCAATCTTTCTCTTGAAGATCCATTTACACCCAATAGGTACTATACCTTCTGGTGGATCTACCAAGGTCCAGACTTGGTTTGAGTGCATCGAGTCAATTTCTGACTTCATTGCCTCAAGCCATTTCTCGGAGTCGATATCTGATATCGTCTCGTTGTAGGTTTTGGGATCATCACCATGAGCACCATTACCTACGAGGAACATTTTCTCTACTTTCTCTGAAATAATACCTAAGTATCTTTCAGGGGGACGAAAAACTCTTTCCGATCTACGAGGTGGAGGAGGTAGTGTTCTTATTGGCTCAACCTGATTTGGTTCCAACTTGGTCCTTAGCTCGTTCTGCTTGTGAGACTTTCTCATCAAGCTTAATCTGCTTTCCAATGCCGCTATCTTGAATAAACTATTTTTCAAGAAAGATGGCATGTCGACTCACAATCACATTGTGGTCTTCTGGAATGTAGAAATAGTATCCTAATGACTCTTTAGGATATCCTATGAATCGAGCTCTAAAGGACCTAAACTCTAACTTGTCCACTTGTTGTCTTTTGACATAAGCTGGACAACCCCAAATTCTGAGATGACTCAGACTTGGTTTCTTACCGTGCCATATCTCATACGGTGTGGTAGGAACGGTTTTAGAGGGAACCCTATTCAGTAAATAGATTGAAGTTAATAATGAATGTCCCCAAAGAAAATCAGGGAGGTCTGTGAAGCTCATCATGGATCGAACCATATCCAATAGAGTCCGATTTCTCCGTTCTGAAACCCCGTTGAGTTGAGGTGTTCCTGGTGGAGTCCATTGAGAGACTATGCCATTTTTCCTTGAGATAGTCTAGGAATTCTCGGCTAAGGTATTCACCTCCTCGATCTGATCGATCGAAGAACCTTAATGGGTTTTCCAGTTTGTTTTTCTACTTCATGTCTGAATTCTTTGAACTTTTCAAAGGCTTCAGACTTGTGTCTCATAAGATACACATACCCATACCTAGACAGATCATCGGTAAAGGTAATGAAGTAGACAAAATTGCCTCTAGCCGGCACATCGAAATGGGCCGCACACATCAGTATGTACTAGGGCAAGGAGATCTGTGGCCCTTCTCCCCATGTCCAACAAAAGGGAGTTTAGTCATTTTGCCTTGAAGACAAGATTCACAAGTTGGATATGACTCAAAAGTCAATGGACTCAATAGCCCATTTTTCTCCAATTTGTTAATCCTATCTTCTGCTATATGACCTAATCTCAGGTGCCATAGATATCTGTCGTTTGGACTATCCCTAGGTCGTTTGGCATTCACGTTTTGCTCGATAGTTAAAATAGGTACATCAATATGCAACTGATAAAGACCATTAACAAGAAAACCATTTGCAATTTTATTTCTTTCATAAAGAATGTTACAATGGTCCTTAAAGAAGGTGATCACATAACCTTCTTGTGCTAAGCATGAAACAGAAATCAAATTCCTGCTAGCTGCAGGCACATAATAACAGTCTTTTAAAACTAAGTCTAAACCAGATGGTAATCGAAGAGGGTATGTTCCCACGGCTACTGCAGCAACTCTTGCTCCATTACCGACGCGTAGGATCATGTCTCCATCCCTCAGCCTCCTGCTATCCTCAAGACCCTGCATAGAAGTGCACAGATGAGCACTAGAACCAGAGTCAAGCACCCAACTGGATGCAGAAGAAACCATAAGGTTAGACTCAATAACGAGCATACCTCCAGAAGGACCTTCCTTCTTATTCTTTAGGGTGGCCAGGTAAGTAGGGCAGTTCTGCTTCCAATGGCCGTCGCTGTTGCAATGGAAATACTTTCCTTTGCCATCGACCTTCTTCTTTGGTTCTGCCTTCTTCTTCTTTGATCCTTCTACCTTTTGCTTTTTCACAGACTTCTTTTTCTTTCCATAAGACTTTCTTTTGGAAGAAGTCCGTGTATTACAAGTGTCAGCCAATTCGGCTTCTAGGCGCACATATACTAACAATCTCCCACTAGTCCATAAAGCCAATTGGCTACAGTCTAAGTTCCATCTTCTCAAGGTGGGCTTCGATCTTCTGCGCCCACGGCTTGTAAGTGGTCTGCCACATATCTGTGGGAGTAGTGACTCTTCTGACCTCAACGTAACCTTTCTCAAGGTAATCGCGGGATGAGATGGTATCACGTGTTGCTAGGAACTCTTCTCAAGCACAAATAGTCTGGCAGAGTGTCATTTCGATCATCTAATATCGGACATGAATGCCGAGTCTGTGTATCCCTAGACGTGGAGTGTCTCCATTACCAACAGACACATCCATATACCTTAGTTCTTCTCAAAGTACTTAAGGAATACATTTCAAGAAGTTCAAGTGTTCTTCACTGGATTTGACTGATATCTGCTTGTGAACTCACAGCATGCGCTATATCAGGTCGTGTCACTAAGCATGGCATACATGAGGCTTCCTATGCTGGCCACGAAGCATAAGGGATCTTGCTCATGCGTTCTATTTCCTCAGGTGTGCTAGGGCACTCTTCTTGGAAAGATGAAATACCATGTCTGAAGGGTAATGTAACTCCACTCTTAGGAGTTTTCCATACAAACCTCTTTAGTACTTCTCTATGTACATTTCTGTGAAAGTCCTAGCATCCTTCAGCCCATGGCCATGGCAGTGTGAATTAATAGAAAAGAGTTTCTATTAGGGTTCCACATCGGACTCAAATCGAATAATTTATTCATATGATAGGTGTTAGGTCTGACGGATTACCTTAACCTTGATCTTGTCGAGGATCATGATAGAAGAATCCAATCACAGATAGCTACATCGAGAGGTTCGCATTTAGTTCTGATGGATTGCCACTATATATTGCTAGGTGTCACTTCGACCATCGAGATGATTCCCATTTGAAGGGAAATCCTGATTTCCCGGTCCAGGTTCGTCCAGATCTGATTAGATCAAGAGATATATTTCAAAAATTTTCTCTTGATCTCAATCAGATCTTGATATGTTTCAGATCTGATTCTTATTATTTTAATAAATAAAATAAAATAAGATAAATTAAATCAAATTTAATTTACCTGATTTGGGTAATCCTATTACCCTGTAGATGATCCTGATTGCAGCGGAAGGTTCTGGATCTTAGCCACGCAAGCGCCTGGCCTCTACCGGTATCCACTCGGGTTGGATCTGGAGATCCTCTTCTTCTCTATCACACCTCCAAAAATCAGATCTGGATCTGATCTGGAGGATCTTCAAAACTCTTTTGAAGATCTGCAGTCGTCCTTTTGCAGCAGCGCAGCCTTCTTGCTTTTGATCGCCTTTCCTTGATCTGAATCGCACCAACCTAAGTCCAAAACTCTTTTGGACGTGGAGAGCAAGGGGAGAAGAGACTATGGCATGGAGAAGGAGGGGAGAGGCAGCCTTGGGGCGTGGGGTCTAATTTCATTAGAATTAGGGTTGGGCGCAGGGTCTTATTTATAGACCTCTTGTGATCCAACTCCTCTTCCTCTCAACCAATCACAACCCTTTGTGAAATCAGATCTAAATCTGATTGGTTGGAATAGAGACCCCTGGATTCCTCCTTAGAGGGCGCCTAAGACCAGTCAAACTGGATTCTTAGTAGAACTCTGATTGGAATCCAAAAGGGAGGTGGAGTCCTTGTCCAACAAGGACTCCTAGGCGCCTCCTACTTGGGCTCACGCCACCCTTGGCGTGCGCCCTTCTCCTTGCCAGGTTCTGGCAGGGGGACAGGCCCCCACCAGCTCTCCAATAGGTGCATGACATGTGGTCAAAAGTCAAAGGGTCAATGGTCAACGTTTGACCAGTCAAAGGTAGACTTTTGACCAAAGTCAAAGAACAAGAAATGGCAGGTGACCAAAAATGGCAGGTAATGTCTTACAAATAAGACAACCTATTCTGACTTGGACAACCTCCAGTCAGACCATATGAAGGCCTCTGATTGAGCACAAACTCCTTTGGCTCAGTCAGGACAACTTATTTATGATAGTAAAAGAAGAACGTTAGGTTCAATCGAGTGCTAGCACGATTTCCTTGAACCTAATTGAATCTCATTCAGATCAATTGAACTAGATCAGTTCAATTGATGATCACCAGATTCAAACCCTTGTTTGTGTGACCCAGTTAGGTTCAGTTCTGTATGGTAATGGGATATGTCATGATCTCTATCATCGACATCATCGAAACTCCTTTCGATGGATCAGAACTCTTCTGATTCGAACAGCTAGAATGATCGATCATCTAAATCATTCTAATTGCTCCCAAAATCCACCAGTGACACCTAGCAGTATATGGTGGCAACCCATCAGAGCTGAATGCGAACCTCTTGGTGCAGCTACCTGTGTGATTCAAGTTCTTCTATCTTGAGCCCCGATCAGATTAGGGTTAAGGTGAACTCGTCAAACCCTAGTCTCTGTCATATGATGTAATCATTCGATTCGAGTCCAATGTGAAAATCTAAATAGAAACTCTTTCTATTATTTCACTCTACCATGGCCATGGATTTCTGGACTTGATTCTCATGATCATCATAGGGCTGCTCCTCTACCACCGAGGTAGATAGATTCCATCTTGATGCAATCCAGTTCCTACAATGAACATGCTCATAGCCAACATACACCTCAGGGTTCCATATGGCTAGGAGACCGAGTAATGGTGTAGTCAAACTATAACACCCTCAAGGTGAACTGCCGATGCATCTCAGGTCAAAGAACCAGACACACTACTGCAGCATCGAGTCAGTCATTGACGAGAAGGTAGACTTCCTAATGACTACTCGAGGTGGTCACGCTCAGTGCCCTCGTTCTCTAACGAGTACCTGTACTCTCGCTCCGGTGTCTCCACACCGTAGACTCAAGACTCATCTACTAAAGAGAAGCGATCGTACACCAACCTTCCGGATCAATCACCATCCTCGTGATGATCCTATGGTCGGGAGCTGTTTATGAGTTAATAATGATTATTCATGTCTTAAATTTTCAACTCTTGAAAATATGAATTATCATTACCATTAACTCAAAGGATGTATCACAGACACTAAATACACATATGTGATAGAAAATAACCCATTTTATTAATTATAGTCAAAATTATAATTTTGCCCCTAGAAGTGTATTACAAGTGTCAGCCAATTCTGGCTTCTAGGGCACATATATCTAACAATCTCCCACTTGTCCTAAAGCCAATTGGCTACAAGTCTAAGTCCCATCTTCTCAAGGTGGGCTTCGATCTTCTGCTGGCCCAACGGCTTTGTAAGTGGGTCTGCCACATTATCTGCGGAGTTGACTCTCTTGACCTCAACGTAACCTTTCTCAAGGTAATCGCGGATGAGATGGTATCTTGGACCTGGTTTGCAAGGGCTATGGCGCCATTGTTGTCGCAGTAAAGAGGAATGGCTCTGATGGCATTACTCCAATTTCTGCAGCAAACTTCTTGTACCAGAATCTGCAGCCTCTGATGCAGCTATATATTCTGCTTCCATGGTGGAATCTGCTATCACAGTTTGCTTGGAACTCTTCCAGCTGACAGCTCCACCATTGCACACAAACAGACTTCCAGATGTCGACTTTCGATCATCTATATCAGACATGAAGTCCGAGTCTGTGTATCCCTGGAACTTGGAGTTCTCCATTACCAAAGACCAACATCATATCCTTAGTTCTTCTCAAGTACTTAAGGATACATTTCACAGAAGTCCAGTGTTCTTCACCTGGATTTGACTGATATCTGCTTGTGACACTCACAGCATGGGCTATATCAGGTCGTGTACATAGCATGGCATACATGAGGCTCCCTATTGCAGAAGCATAAGGGATCTTGCTCATGCGTTCTATTTCCTCAGGTGTGCTGGGGCACATCTTCTTGGAAAGATGAATACCATGTCTGAAGGGTATTAATCCCCTCTTAGAGTTTTCCATACTAAACCTCTTTAGTACTTCCTCTATGTACATCTTCTGTGAAAGTCCTAGCATCCTATTCGGTCTATCCCTATAGACCTTAATTCCTAGAATAAAGGATGCTTCACCTAGGTCTTTCATGGAGAATTCCTTGGACAACCACATCTTGACTGATGTCAACATGGGAATATCATTCCCAATAAGGAGGATGTCATCCACGTACAATACGAGGAAGACAACAGCGCTCCCACTGACCCTTTTGAAAACACATGGTTCCTCTTCATTTTTGATGAAACCAAACTTTTTGATCACATCATTGAAACGAGTGTTCCAGCTCCGAGATGCTTGCTTAAGTCCATATATGGACCTTTGCAGCTTGCAAACCTTGTGATCAGTATCACTGGATGTGAAACCTAGCGGCTGTTCCATATAGATATCTTCCTCAAGATATCCATTTAGGAATGCCGTTTTCACGTCCATTTGCCATATTTCATAATCGAAATAGGCTGCAACAGCAAGCAATGTGCGGATGGATTTTAGCATAGCTACCGGGGAAAAGGTATCCTGATAGTCAATGCCTTCGCGTTGACTATAACCTTTTGCCACCAGTCTAGCCTTGAATGTCTCCACATTCCCATCTGCACCAATCTTTCTCTTGAAGATCCATTTACACCCAATAGGTACTATACCTTCTGGTGGATCTACCAAGGTCCAGACTTGGTTTGAGTGCATCGAGTCGAATCTTCTGACTTCATTGCCTCAAGCCATTTCTCGGAGTCGATATCTGATATCGCCTCATTGTAGGTTTTGGGATCATCACCATGAGCACCATTACCTATGAGGAACATTTCCTCTACATCCTCTGAAATAATACCTAAGTATCTTTCAGGGGGACGGGAAACTCTTTCCGATCTACGAGGTGGAGGAGGTAGTGTTCTTATTGGCTCAACCTGATTTGGTTCCACTTGGTCCTTAGCTCGTTATGCTTGTGAGACTTTCTCATCAAGCTTAATCTGCTTTCCAATGCCACTATCTTGAATAAACTATTTTTCAAGAAATATGGCATGTCGACTCACAATCACATTGTGGTCTTCTGGAATGTAGAAATAGTATCCTAATGACTCTTTAGGATATCCTATGAATCGAGCTCTAAAGGACCTAAACTCTAACTTGTCCGCTTGTTGTCTTTTGACATGAGCCGGACAACCCCAAATTCTGAGATGACTCAGACTTGGTTTCTTACCGTGCCATATCTCATACGGTGTGGTAGGAACGGTTTTAGAGGGAACCCTATTCAGTAAATAGATTGAAGTTAATAATGAATGTCCCCAAAGAAAATCAAGGAGGTCTGTGAAGCTCATCATGGATCGAACCATATCCAATAGAGTCCGATTTCTCCGTTCTGAAACCCCGTTGAGTTGAGGTGTTCCTGGTGGAGTCCATTGAGAGACTATGCCATTTTCCTTAAGATAGTCTAGGAATTCCCGGCTAAGGTATTCACCTCCTCGATCTGATCGAAGAACCTTAATGGGTTTTCCAGTTTGTTTTTCTACTTCATGTCTGAATTCTTTGAACTTTTCAAAAGGCTTCAGACTTGTGTCTCATAAGATACACATACCCATACCTAGACAGATCATCGGTAAAGGTAATGAAGTAGACAAAATTGCCTCTAGCCGGCACATCGAAATGGGCCGCACACATCAGTATGTACTAGGGCAAGGAGATCTGTGGCCCTCTCCCCATGTCCAACAAAAGGGAGTTTAGTCATTTTGCCTTGAAGACAAGATTCACAAGTTGGATATGACTCAAAAGTCAATGGACTCAATAGCCCATTTTTCTCCAATTTGTTAATCCTATCTTCTGCTATATGACCTAATCTCAGGTGCCATAGATATCTGTCGTTTGGACTATCCCTAGGTCGTTTGGCATTCACGTTTTGCTCGATAGTTAAAACAGGTACATCAATATGCAACTGATAAAGACCATTAACAAGGAAACCATTTGCAATTTTATTTCTTTCATAAAGAATGTTACAATGGTCCTTAAAGAAGGTGATCACATAACCTTCTTGTGCTAAGCATGAAACAGAAATCAAATTCCTGCTAGCTGCAGGCACATAATAACAGTCTTTTAAAACTAAGTCTAAACCAGATGGTAATCGCAGAGGGTATGTTCCCACGGCTACTGCAGCAACTCTTGCTCCATTACCGATGCGTAGGATCATGTCTCCATCCCTCAGCCTCCTGCTATCCTCAAGACCCTGCATAGAAGTGCACAGATGAGCACTAGAACCAGAGTCAAGCACCCAACTGGATGCAGAAGAAACCGTAAGGTTAGACTCAATAACGAGCATACCTCCAGAAGGACCTTCCTTCTTGTTCTTCAGGGTGGCCAGGTAAGTAGGGCAGTTCCGCTTCCAATGGCCGTCGCTGTTGCAATGGAAACACTTTCCTTTGCCATCGACCTTCTTCTTCGGTTCTGCCTTCTTCTTCTTTGATCCTTCTACCTTTTGCTTTTTCACAGACTTCTTTTTCTTTCCATAAGACTTTCTTTTGGAAGAAGTCCGTTCCATAGCAAGAACTGAGCCTTTAGAACCTTTCATAGAAAGCTCAGCGGTAACCAGCATATTCATCAACTCGGCCAAGGAATTTTGAAGTTTATGCATGTGGTAATTCATGATGAATTGCCCATATGCATCAGTCAAGGATTGCAGAATAATATCGTTCTGCAGATCCAAGTCCAACTTCACACCGAGCTTCTCAAGCTCTTCCATGTCCTTGATCATTGTCAGACAGTGATCTTGGACTGACTGCCCATCACGCATCTTAGCCTTAAAAAGTCATTTCGTGACTTGATATTTGGCTGCGCGACTCTGTTCACCAAACATCTCCTGCAGGTGAGCCAACATTTGGCGAGCAGTCCCGATATCTTCATGTTGGCGCTGGAGCTCATCAGACATCGAGCCCAACATGTAGTATCTGGCCTTATTGTCTTCGTCAATCCATTTTTCCAGAGACGCTCTCTGTTCAGTGGATGGACGAGCTGGTAAGGTGGGAGGGTCCTGGTCCAAAACATGTGTTAACTTCTCTGAACCCAAAACAATTTTGTAGTTCCTGAGCCAATCTTTATAATTGGGTCCAGTCAGTCTATGTGTGTCTAGGATACGTGCCAGTGGGTTGGACGCAGACATTTTCCTGTAGAGAGTCAAAGATTCTAGTTAGATACTGTAATTTTGACTTGACCAATTTGTTTAGGGATTTTATTTTTAAACAAATTAGCTCCCACTATTTTCTCGGATCCCTACACTCCCTCTGTAGAGATGCGAAAATCTCCGCGATTGATGATTTCTAGTGGGTGGTGCGGTCTCACCAACTGACTCATCACCTCACCTAACAGTTATTGGTGATGGGTTAGCCAATGAGTGAACAACTCTTGTTCAATGATTCTCTAATCATGGTGCACCCAAACTTGGTCTCTAATTCATGAATCTCACCGTATCCGGAATATTGATCCACTCCTTAGTTAAGTCAGACCCACCATTTGCATAGACTGGGTTCCTAATTGGGTCTCTCACCGTATCCGGAAATATTGAGCCCAACTCATCCTCCAGCCCATAGCATCCAATGCCTAATAGACATGGTTGCGTCTTCCCGGTGCAACTGAGCCACTGTATCCAGCCGAGAACAATCAACCCCGGGAAGGGCCCGCACGTCTACAATGGTGGAAGACCTCGGACTTAATCTTTTCTTAGGGAGAATTGATTCAGGTCTCATTAAACTAGACTTGGCTTAGTCATAACAATTATGACTAACCTAGTGGCATGGGTCAGCTCGGATTATTGACCACCTCAGATCAGAACTGTGTCAACAGATATGGCCAGGTAAGTGAGACCGGTGGAAGGAATATGCCGTTAACTCGCACAAGAACGCATTCAGGTCGAGTAGCTTCCAATTAAAAACCAGTCGGTCGTCTGTGCCAAACTTACCTTAGACACCAAATTGTTGAGTCAGAACCAATTGGGTTAGCCTACAATCCAGACTCTAACCTCTGAGCCTAATTAGGTCTTGCTTGATCGTGACTCGATCTTGACCCAGACTTAATCCTATTAGGCTGGTCAATTTAAGCATTGTTGATCCCATCTAACCAACTCTTGATTCGGTTTGATCAACCGCTTAGACCTAATTGAGCTACCCAAGCCCGAACCCAGTATTATGAATATGTCTTAGATCTGAAATTCTCAATTTTAGACCTAATTAATATTCCATAAACTTAATTCTTAATTAAGTTGGGTTCATAAACAAAATATGCACAATAAATCCTAGGGTTTCAGGATCTAGGGTTTTGCAGAAAGTAAGTTTTGGGTTTCTGATTAAGGACGAACACGCAGCACCCCTACACGTCATAAGAACACCCCATCGAATGGGAAGAGAGGGCCTTTAAACCCTTCTTCGTTCTTATGACCGGACGGCCAAGAGGAACGCCTTAATCAGGAACATGTAAATCTACAAAACAGTTATAGATCTATATCATATATCTCATATACAAATTTAGATCTAATCAAGGCATATTTTGCATACATCTCATGTATCAAATCATGCATGTTTTCAGATCTAAATTATCTCATAATAATCTAAAAAATTAGATTTAAATTGATCTAATCAAAATAAATTCTAATCTAGACAATTATGTAGAACTATTCTACAACTAGTCTAGACATGCATCAATCATATCTCATATGATATTTAAAATTAAATAATTTTTATTTGCTGTTTATCAGATGTTATTATAACACTTATAATATCAGAAAATAGTAAATAAGAAGATCTAAAATATGATTTAATCAGATTAAATCAAAGACATGCAAAACTATTCTATAGAACTATTCTATTCTAGAACTAGTCATGCATATCTTCATGTTCTTAGATCCAAATCATTTAATTTTAATTTTTCTGATTTCAGATCTGATCACATCTCATGTGACATCTGAAATCACTTTATTTTCTAATTAAAATAAAATTAAAATCAGATCTAAACAATTTAGAACCATGGCTCTGATACCAGTTGAAGGGAAATCCTGATTTCCCGGTCCAGGTTCGTCCAGATCTGATTAGATCAAGAGATATATTTCAAAAATTTTCTCTTGATCTCAATCAGATCTTGATATATTTCAGATCTGATTCTTATTATTTTAATAAATAAAATAAAATAAGATAAATTAAATCAAATTTAATTTACCTGATTTGGGTAATCCTATTACCCTGTAGATGATCCTGATTGCAGCGGAAGGTTCTGGATCTTAGCCACGCAAGCGCCTGGCCTCTACCGGTATCCACTCGGGTTGGATCTGGAGATCCTCTTCTTCTCTATCACACCTCCAAAAATCAGATCTGGATCTGATCTGGAGGATCTTCAAAACTCTTTTGAAGATCTGCAGTCGTCCTTTTGCAGCAGCGCAGCCTTCTTGCTTTTGATCGCCTTTCCTTGATCTGAATCGCACCAACCTAAGTCCAAAACTCTTTTGGACGTGGAGAGCAAGGGGAGAAGAGACTATGGCATGGAGAAGGAGGGGAGAGGCAGCCTTGGGGCGTGGGAAATCTCTATTGAATTCACTTAGGATTAGGGTTGGGCGCAGGGTCTTATTTATAGACCTCTTGTGATCCAACTCCTCTTCCTCTCAACCAATCACAACCCTTTGTGAAATCAGATCTAAATCTGATTGGTTGGAATAGAGACCCCTGGATTCCTCCTTAGAGGGCGCCTAAGACCAGTCAAACTGGATTCTTAGTAGAACTCTGATTGGAATCCAAAAGGGAGGTGGAGTCCTTGTCCAACAAGGACTCCTAGGCGCCTCCTACTTGGGCTCACGCCACCCTTGGCGTGCGCCCTTCTCCTTGCCAGGTTCTGGCAGGGGGACAGGCCCCCACCAGCTCTCCAATAGGTGCATGACATGTGGTCAAAAGTCAAAGGGTCAATGGTCAACGTTTGACCAGTCAAAGGTAGACTTTTGACCAAAGTCAAAGAACAAGAAATGGCAGGTGACCAAAAATGGCAGGTAATGTCTTACAAATAAGACAACCTATTCTGACTTGGACAACCTCCAGTCAGACCATATGAAGGCCTCTGATTGAGCACAAACTCCTTTGGCTCAGTCAGGACAACTTATTTATGATAGTAAAAGAAGAACGTTAGGTTCAATCGAGTGCTAGCACGATTTCCTTGAACCTAATTGAATCTCATTCAGATCAATTGAACTAGATCAGTTCAATTGATGATCACCAGATTCAAACCCTTGTTTGTGTGACCCAGTTAGGTTCAGTTCTGTATGGTAATGGGATATGTCATGATCTCTATCATAGACATCATCGAAACTCCTTTCGATGGATCAGAACTCTTCTGATTCGAACAGCTAGAATGATCGATCATCTAAATCATTCTAATTGCTCCCAAAATCCACCAGTGACACCTAGCAGTATATGGTGGCAACCCATCAGAGCTGAATGCGAACCTCTTGGTGCAGCTACCTGTGTGATTCAAGTTCTTCTATCTTGAGCCCCGATCAGATTAGGGTTAAGGTGAACTCGTCAAACCCTAGTCTCTGTCATATGATGTAATCATTCGATTCGAGTCCAATGTGAAAATCTAAATAGAAACTCTTTCTATTATTTCACTCTGCCATGGCCATGGGCTTTCTGGACTTGATTCTCATGATCATCATAGGGCTACTCCTCTACCACCGAGGTAGATAGATTCCCATCTTGATGCAATCCAGTTCCTACAATGAACATGCTATAGCCAACATACACCTCAGGGTTCCATATGGCTAGGAGACCGAGTAATGGTGTAGTCAAACTATAACACCCTCAAGGTGAACTGCCGATGCATCTCAGGTCAAAGAACCAGACACACTACTGCAGCATCGAGTCAGTCATTGACGAGAAGGTAGACTTCCTAATGACTACTCGAGGTGGTCACGCTCAGTGCCCTCGTTCTCTAACGAGTACCTGTACTCTCGCTCCGGTGTCTCCACACCGTAGACTCAAGACTCATCTACTAAAGAGAAGCGATCGTACACCAACCTTTCGGATCAATCACCATCCTCGTGATGATCCTATGGTCGGAAGCTGTTTATGAGTTAATAATGATTATTCATGTCTTAAATTTTCAACTCTTGAAAATATGAATTATCATTACCATTAACTCAAAGGATGTATCACAGACACTAAATACACATGTGTGATAGAAAATAACCCATTTCATTAATTATAGTCAAAATTACAATTTTGCCCCTAGAAGTGTATTACAGGTGTCAGCCAATTCTGGCTTCTAGGGCACATATATCTAACAGTTTGCACCAATTTTCTTTCTCTCTCTGAATTATGTAAGAGTCCATTTCGTCAAACTTCAAGCTCCCTCAATTTTAAAGCTATGATGGAATCTCTGATTCGGTCGATCACCTGGAGGCCTTTTAGACCATGATGCTGCTCCATGGTGCATCAGACGCCATCTTATGCCGAGCTTTTCCATCTACCTTGAAGAAAGCAGCAAAAAATTGATACTCGATATTAAGACCAGGTACGATCTTCTTCTTTGCTCAGATGAGCTATCAGTTTGCAACTCACTTCGTCAGTAGTAGATGTCTGCGCCGAGGTTCGGATTTTCTGATGAATATCAAGCAAAAAGAGGAAGAAGCTATCTGGGCTTATATCATCCAATTTAATACTGCTGCATTGGAGGTCCGGAACCTAGACCAGTTTGTTGCAATGGCCGCACTTAAGGATGACCTTCAGAAGAATGATTTGCTGTTCTCCCTAGAGAAGAAGTACCCCAAATATTTTGCCGATCTGCTAGCTCAGGCTGAAGGATATGCCCGAGCGGAAGAAGCCTTCAAATTAAAAGATGAGAAAGCCATATGAGAGTGGCAGATGGGCGAGTCTAATAAATCCATGGCTGATGAAGGGCCGAATGAAGTTTGACCATGCTCATGGACTCCCTCCAAATGCAAGCAAGCCTGAACTCCTCGAGCTCGTCGTCAAAAAAGTCTCGACAGAAGGGCATGATAAAGTTCTTCCCCTAGAAGGTTTCACAACTATGCCCCCCTCAATGCCCCAAAAATGCAAGTATTGATGGAGATCAAGGAGCAATTACCGAGGTCTAAAAGAATGCGCACTCATCCTGACAAGCATAATCCTAGCAAATATTGCCTCTGCCATCGTGGCCACGACCATAATACTGAAGAATGCATTCAGCTCCAAGGTCGAGGAGTTCATCAGAAAAGGCTGGCTAGGTCGATTTCTCAGACGTCAGTCTGAAGCAAGAGAAGATCGACCGAGGGCACTGTCGCAGCCAGAACCACCAAGGAGGAAGGAACAATAAGAAAATCGGCTGTCTCTCGGCATCATCAATACTATCTTTGGGAGACTTAGTGCTTCGACGAGCTGCCATCTCTTAGCCTTAGAGCTAGAAAAAGTTTATCCCAAATTGGGAAGGTCTGTATGAAATAGAGGAGGTCGTCTGACCCGGAGCTTATCCCCTGAAGGAGCTCAGAGGAACAACGCTCCCACGATCTTGAAATTCAGAAAATCTAAGAATATACTACTAGTAATTTTTCTTCAATAAAATTCCTCTGTCTCAACATTATGTGATAACAGAAAAGAAGAAATAAAAAATGGTCATATAAGAAACAGGAGGAGAACCTCGTCCTAACTTGAGCGAGTCGAAGACCTTCGATTATTTAAGATAAAAAGAGAAGAGAGGTCCGTTCAATGGTCCATCTGTGCCCCTAATGTCATGTTAGGAACAGGAGGAGAACCTCATCATAACAAAAGCAAGTCGAAGACCCTCGATTATTTAAGACAGGAGAAGGAGAGAGGCCCGTTCAATAGCCCATCTGTGCCCCTAATGCCATGTTAGAAATAGGAGGAGAACCTCGTCCTAACATGAGCAAGTCAAAGATCTTCGATTATTTAAGATAGGAGGAGGAAAGATGTCCATTCAACGGTCCATCTGTGTTCCTAGTGCCATATTAGAAATAAGAGAAGAACCTCATCCTAACATGAGCAAGTCGAAGACCTCCAGTTACTTAAGACAGGAGGAGGGGAGAGGTCCATTCAATGGCTCATATGTGCCCCTATTGCCATGTTAGAAATAGGAGGAGAACCTTGTCCTAACATGAGCAAGTCGAAGACCTCTGGTTATTTAAGATAGGAGGATGAGAGAGGCCCATTTAATGATCCATCTATGCCCCTAGTGTCATATTAGGAACAGGAGGAGAATCTTGTCCTAACATGAGTAAGTCGAAGACCTCCGATTATTTAAGACAGGAGGAGGGGAGAGGCCCGTTCAATGGCCCATCTGTGCCCCTAGTGCCATGATAGGAATAGAAGGAGAACCTCGTTCTAACATGAGCAAGTCGAAGACCTCCGATTGTTTAAGACAGGAGGAGGGGAGAGACCATTTCAATGGCCCATCTGTGCCCCTATTGACATGTTAGGAGCAAAAGGAGAATCTCGTCCCAACATGAGCAAGTCGAAGACCTCCGATTATTTAAGACAGGAGGAGAAAAGAGGTCCATTCAATGAGCCATCTGTGCCCCTAGTGCCATGTTAGAAACAAGAGGAGAACCTCATCCTAACATGAGCAAGTCGAAGACCTCCGTTTATTTAAGATAGGAGGGGAAAGGTCCGTTCAATGGCCCATCTATGCCCCTAATGCCATGTTAGGAACAGGAGGAGAACCTCATCCTAACATGAGCAAGTCGAAGATCTCCGATTATTTAAGATAGAAGAAGGGGAGAGACCCATTCAACGGTTCATTTATGCTCCTAATGCCATGTTAGAAATAGGAGGAGAAACCTCGTCTTAACATGAGCAAGTCGAAGACCTCTAATTATTTAAGATAGGAGGAGGAGAGAGGCTTATTCAACGATCCATTTGTGCCCCTATTGTCATGTTAGGAATAGGAGAAGAATCTCGTCCTAACATGAGTAAGTCGAAGACCTCTGATTATTTAAGATAAGAGGATGGAAGAGGTCCATTCAACGATCCATCTGTGCTCCTAATACCATGTTAGGAACAGGAGAAAAACCTCGTCCTAACATGAGCAAGTCGAAGACCTCTAATTATTTAAGATAGAAGGGGAGAGGCCTATTCAATGGTCCATCTATGCCCCTAGTGTCATGTTAGAAACAGGAGGAGAACCTCGTGCTAACATGAGCAAGTCGAAGATCTCCGATTATTTAAGATAGGAGGAGAAGAGAGGCCGATTCAATGGTCCATCTGTGCTTCTAATGCCATGTTAGAAATAGGAGGAGAACCTCGTCCTAACATGAGCAAGTCAAAAACCTTTGGTTATTTAAGATAGGAGGAAAGGAGAGGCCCATTCAACGGCCCATCTGTGCCCCTAGTGTCATATTAGGAATAGGAGGAGAACTTCGTCCTATCATGAGCAAGTCGAAGACCTCCGATTATTTAAAATAGGAGGAGGAGAGAGGCCTATTCAATGGCCCATTTATGCCCCTATTGTCATATTAGAAACAGGAGGAGAACTTCATCCTAATATGAGCAAGTTGAAGACATTCGATTATTTAAGATAGGAGGAGGAGAGAGGCCCATTTATGCTTCTATTGCCATAATAGGGACAGGAGGAGAACCTCGTCCTAATATGAGCAAATCAAAGATCTCGTTCATTTTAGATGAGATGAGGGAAGAGGCCCTGATAATGGTCCTAATGTGCCCCTACAGTCCATTAGGAACAGGAATAGAACTTCGTCCTAACGTGAATAAAGTCGAAAGCCTCGTTCATTTTAGACGAGATGAGAAGAGAGATCTCGATAATGGTCCTAATGTGCCCCTACAGTCCGTTAGGAACAGGAAGAGAACATCATCCTAACGTGAACAAAGTCGAAGGCCTCATTCATTTTAGATGAGGTGAGAAGAGAGGCTCCAATAACGGCTCTTATGTACCCATACAGTCCATTAGGAATATGAGGAGAACCTTGTCCTAACGTGAACAAAGTCGAAGGTCTCGTTCATTTTAGATGAGGTGAGAAGAGAGGCTCCGATAATGATCCTAATGTGCCCTTACAGCCCATTAAGAATAGGAGGAGAACCTCATCCTAATGTGAATAAAGTCGAAGGCCTCATTCATTTTAGATGAGGTGAGAAGAGAGGCCCCGACTCGGCTGGAGATAAGATCTCCTTCGAGCTTCAACCTCTATAGGAGATAAGAACTCCTCCGAGCTTCAAATTTAATAGAAGATAAGATCTCCACAGAGCTTCAACCTCAATGGATGTAGAGCCCGAAAAAGAACTTCGACGGTCATTTTTTTTTACTTTCTTCCTTCAAATTTCGAATTCGAGAGTGGGGGGACTATTGTTGGGGATAAACTTCGCTTCCACCGAAGTTCAGTTTGATGCTTAGCCTAATGTAACTGATAATCATAAAAGAGCTTCGATCGAGAATTTTCCAGCAGTCGAGTTTCTTTCAGACTTCTTCTTCGATCGGATTCTTCCAGTAGCCAAACTCCTTCCGAACTTCTCCTTCAGTCGGATTTCTCTAAAAGCCGAACTTCTTTCGGACTTCTCCTTCGGTCAGATTCCTTCAGAAGATAAATTTCTTCCGAACTTCTCCTTCCGTCGGATTCCTCCAAGAGCCGAACTCCTTTCCGACTTTTTCTTGAATCAAATTTCTCCAATAGCCAAACTCCTTCTGAACTTCTCCTTTGGTCGGATTCCTCCAAGAGCTAAACTCCTACCGAACTTCTCTTTCAGACGGATTCCTCTAGGAGCCAAACTCCTTTCGGACTTCTCATTCGGTTGGATTCCTTTAGGAGCCGAACTTCTTTCGGACTTTTTTTCAGTCAAATTCCTCCAGCAGTCGAACTTTTTTCGAACTTTTTCTTTAGTCGGATTCCTCCAGGAGCCGAACTCCTTTCGAACTTCTCCTTCAATCGAACTTCTCCACCGATCGGACTCCTTCTGGACTTTTCCATCAGTCAAACTCCATTCGGATTTTTTCAGTGGATTACTTCCAAATTTCAAGTAGTATTCCTTTCGGATGATCTCCTCTAGCCGTATTCCCTTTAGGAGTCCGAACTCCTCTGGAATTGATATACGTCAAAGCTCTTCACCAACCAACACCTGCTTCCTCTGAACTTCGACTATTAAATCTCGATGAATTGGCACATCATGACAACGGACATCTTTCTCCATAACAAACTCCATGTGGCCTCGAGCAGCTCAGTACAGACGGCTATGACTGTCACTATCAGTCTGCTATATGCGGTGCCCCTCTCCGTAACAAATCTCACGCGGTTCCGAGTGGTCCGCTACCGGATGGCTACGACTGTCACTATCAGTCTACTACAAACGGCGCCTTTCTCCGTAACAAATTCCATGTGGCCTCGAGTGGCTAGCTACTGGAAGGCTATGGTTGTCGCTATCAATATGCTTCGGACTCCGTCTATAAAAGAAATCCTTTAGATACATTTTTTCGAAGCTCTCTTTTTTTTTTCAAAATTCTGTTGAGTTCTTTTCTGAGCACTCTATTTCTGTTGGTCAGAAGAGCTGACTTGATTATCGGAGGGTCCTGTCGGAGCCATCATCATCGATTCTAGATAAAACTTTATTTTGCAGGTCATCGTTGGTGACTTCTTCTTTCCCAACTTTAGCTCGATCCGACATCAATTAGATTTTACACTAATAAAATTAATATTGCATATCTGGTTAGTCAGCTTGGACTCAAGTTTTCTAATTTCTAGTTAATAGTCGTGAGCATGATATTTCTTGCAGGGGACCGTGACTTCTGGTCCACGAGGATTATAATATGAGGTTGCTTGAAGGAGTTGGGTGGAGTATTTTAGCGGTAGAAAGAACGCAAAACGAAAACTGCCTTGGTAGGCTTAGTCTAAGTAGACAGAATTAATAGAAAATGATCACATCAATATTTTAAATTAAAAATTTTACAATCATCTCAATACATCGCTTAATCATCTCAATGCACTGCTTGAGGTGGTCGAAAAATTTTTTCATGTTTCAAATATTGACCCGTGCTACGCATGGGATGATCAATCAGCCGTTCCTCTCCGTATCCCTCTTCTTCTTCTTCTTCTTCTTCTTCTTCTTTGGGATGAGCGAGTGTTTCACGGCGGTGTTCTGAGGCGCCCCTGTGGAGGAACCGGTGCCGGCGAGGACCTCGTGGCCATAATTGATGCAGCTGGAGGGGTCGCGGGACTGAGAGCGAGGAGAACCCGGAGCGGTCGGCGGAGGAGAATCGCAGAGGAGTGGGGGGAGTTCTCGGGACTCCAAGTCGGGTGGGAACTAAAAAAATAGAGGTGCCTTCGCAACGAGAAGCACGAACACGCAAAAAAATCTCCACGTGTCGAGCGGAGGCTTTTTATTAAGAAACTCCTATTTTAATATATATATATATATATATATTAAAATAGGAGTTTCTTAATAAAAAGAGTGTATATATATATATATATATATATATATATATATTAGATAGATTAGGTTAGATGTAGCATTTTTCGTATTATCTTTGTCTGTAGCATTTATGGTGAACAGATGCACCTTATCCTATTTATGGATCACCAGCACTCTTTTTGAGTATCTCTGCCCTATCTCCCATACAATTGTGGATTTCAAATGAAAGATAACAAGAAAGAGAGTGATGGGAAGGATTAGGCAATAACATGTTTGACGATGCTACTTCCCTATAAAAAAAAGTATGATCCAGAAGAAGGAACTTGAATTTTTATAAAAAAATAGAAGAATTACAATATAAGCAAAAGTAGAATTTAAATTTCATTTTTTTATTAATAAATAATAATAATGAGCTATAAAGTCTTTTTTTGGTAGAGTTTACAAGAAAAAATAAGAAAATCAAAAGCAATAGAATACGAAAAAAAATAAAGTACAAAAGTAGTCAGAGTTTTCGAAGATGAGGATCATCCTATGTAAAATTAAAACTAAACTAGTCGAAGATCCACGCATTGCGCAGGATGAATAATTATGACATATAATTATTAAATTTTTTTTAATAATATATTTATAATAAATATTCTTTAGTTTTTTTAATATATTATTTTATTTTATTTTATTTATTATATATATGATATATTTTATTTATTATTTTATAAAATAATATTTTATTTTATTTTATTTTATTTTTTATTCTCATACCTTCTATGCATCCATCGGTACCACTGTACCTTTCTATTGCCCCACCACGATTCTCCTTCTCTTTCGATAAATGCTGATCCTGATTGCACCCCCATCCTCTCTCTTCTTCTCATACCTTCTTCATACCCACCGATGCCATCCGACTCCTTATCACCCTACCATCACTCTCCTTCTCTCTCGATAAATGTCGATCTTGATTGCATCTCCTGGCACCCTTGTTGGTACCGCTGCTCCTAGCACCACCACTGAAGGAAAAAAGAAACTTTCTCTTTTTTTTTTATAAAATAATATTTTATTATTATTATTTCTTCTTTCTTCATGTTCTCATACTTTCTTCATACGCGTCGGTGCCATCCCACCATGGTTCTCCTTCTCTCTCGACAAACACCAATCCAAATCGTATCCCTACCCCCTCACTTCTCCTTATATCTTCTCCAAACTTTCGTGGAGACTATTAAATGCAGAGATTTGACTTTTAAATTGATAGAGTACAATGCTCTATTTGTGGATAATTTATTAGATTTGATCTGATCAGATTCGATGGATCGATTCAGATCTCGAAATATATAATTAAAAAAAAATAAAAAAAATATTTTTTAAAAAATAAATTAGAATGTCATTATTTTTAAAATTTTAAAAAATAATATATTATTTTTTAAAAATAATATATTATTTTTTAAAAATAATATATTATTTTTTAAAAATAATAATAACTAATATTTTTTAAAAAATAATATTATTATTTTTATAATATTTTATTTTTAAAAATAATAAATTTTAAAAATATTTTTTATCTCATATTTCTATCCTACTTTTATTTTTAAAATATTATTTTTAAAATTTTAAAATATTATTTTATTATTATTTAAAAATAATATTTTAAATTATTATGAATAATAAAATAATAATTCACATGGCACAACTAAAATCATATAAGATGTTGATAGAAATATTATTTTTAGAAAATAAATTAGTGTATTATTACTTTTAAGATTAGAAAATGATATATTATCTTTATAAAATAATAATAAATTAGTATTTTTAAAAATATTATTATTATTTTTATAATATTATATTTTTTAAAAATATTTTTCATCTCTTATCTTTTTTCTACTTTTATATTTAAAATATTATTTTTTTTTAATTTTTAAAATATCATTTTCAAATTGATGGAGTATCATGCTTTATTTGCGGATAATTTACTAGGTTTGATTAAATCTGATCTGATGTATCAATTCAAATCAAAAAATATATTTTCAAAAAAATAATAAAATATTATTTTTAAAAAATAAATTAGTATGTTATTATTTTTAAAATTAAAAAATAATATGTCATCTTTTTAAAATAATAAATAAATAATAATTTAAAATTTTTATTAATAATAAAATAATAATCCTCATAACATAGTAAAATCATCTGAGATGCTGATAAAAATATTATTTTCAGAAAAATAAATTGATATATTATTATTTTTAAAATTAAAAAAATGATATGTTATCATCTTTTTAAAGTAATAATAAATTAGTATTCTTTAAAAAATATCATCATCATTTTTATAATATTTTATTTTTTAAAAATAATAATTTTTTAAAATTATTTTTCATCCTTATCCTTCTTTTAATTTTATTTTTAAAATATTATTATTTTAATTTTTTAATATATTATTTTATTATTATTTAAAAATAATATTTTAAATTATTATTAATGATAAAATAATAATTCATGTGGCACAACTAAAATCATCTGAGATGTTGAGATTGTAATATTATAATACTCCATCATAAAATATTATTATATATATATAATAGATTAGAAGGCAGAGCTATTAAAAAAAAGTAGACGGATATTGGGAAGCCAGCTGCTGCACCATTCTCTTCTCTTCTCTTGATGCATAGTAGAACGAAAATGTAGAATATCAGAGGAATCATCCGCCGCTTATTTGAAGTTTCTTGAATTACTGCCGTCGACTCCCCATTGAGGATCACCATCCTAAGCTGCTCGAAGTCCCATAACAACCACTAAATTTAGCCTCAAAAGACTTTGCACCCGTTACTATGACTCATGCAAAATGAATCCTGCACAGCCTTGGGAATTGCATAAAGAAGTATCAAAATTAATCTTCACATGTCAAGAGGAGGGAGAGTCCCTCTAACTTGCAAAAACGAAGAGGGTGAGAAGCTTCAAGAGCTGCAAACTTCCCAATGCCTTTGGCAAGAATTGGAAAAATTCAAGGCTTCATTGAAGGAGAATGGTAGATTTAGAAATAAGTTGTGGTTGAGTTTAGCATGCTGAAAAATTCAGTAGCCAACCTGAATAACATTTAATGGTCTTTATCTTTGATAAACTACCATTAGTTGGGAATTGCAGCATGGAAGAAATGGAATTAGAGGTAAACACTCTGTGGAATTACAAGGAAATAATTTCCCAAGTTTGTTTGGCTATCAGGCAAGCACATAACATGTGCTTAATGTCTTCATTTTCACAACCAACATCACTGGTCAAATTAAAACCATCCAGCAGACCCCTATGAACAATAATTTCTTTGCAAGATAATCCATCCCGAGCTACCTTCCACCAAAAAATAAAAACTTAGGGGATGACCTTAAGCTTCCAAATTGCTGCAAATGTATTCATGCAAGACACCTCATGGACGGTACTATTAGATAACATCTTGCTATAAAGCCTTTATGTATGCTAGTGATGTCCACCTTTGCAAGTTAGTTTTCTATTCTAGTTAAAAAAGATTATAGCTTTTGTTGACGTAGAATCTGATCATCGTCGGACCCAGCTGGAGTGGAGGTGGGCGAGATCGCCGTCGGAGACCTGCAAAACAAAGTTCTGTTCGAAGTCGGTGGGAGGTGGCTTCGATAGGATCCTCTAACGATCAAGTCAGCTCTGGCCAAAAGAAATGGAGTGCTCTGGAATGAATTCAGCAGAGTTTAGAGAAGGAGAGGAGAGCTTAGAGTTAGCGTATCTGAAGGTCCTTTTTATAAGTGGAGCTTGATGGTGATAGCTGCAATTGCCTGATGGTGGGCCGCTCGAGGCTATACCAAGTTTGATGCGGAGAGGATGGTATCGTCAGATCGATAGTGACAGCCGTATCATCCAACAGTGGTGGGCTGCTCGAGGTCTGACGGAGTCAGTCATAGAGGGGGGCACCATCTGTAGCATCGCCTGTGGCAGATCGATGGTGATCGTTCGGCCAGATTTAATGACGGTAGCTCTGAGAAAGCGGACGTCGGTTAGTGGACCTCGGCATATATTGATTTCGAAGAAGTTCGAACTCCTGAAGGAGAAGCTCGAAAGAAGTTTGGCTCCCGTAGGCGTCTAGTTGGAGAAGTACGGCTAAGGCTCGGTCGCTGGAGAGTTCGAAAAGAGCTCGACCGTTGAGGAGTCCGGACGGCCGAAGGGGATGTTTGAGAGGAGTCCGGTTCCTGAAGAAGTTCGATCAAAGGAGAAGCTTGGAGGGAGTTCAGCTCCCACAGGTGTTTGGCCGAAAGAGCGCGGAGGGAGTTCGGCTCTCGTGGGAGTCCGACTGAAGCTCGGCTACTGAGGAGTTTGGTCGGATGAAGGAGTTCGGCTAAGGCCTGACCGCTGGAAGTACGAAGGAGCTCGACCGCTGTGAAGTTCGACCGGCTGAAAGGGTTTGACTAAGATCCGTCCGCTGAAGCTCTTTCGTGGATACTGGCCGCATTAGACTGCGCATCAAATTGGACTTCGACAGGAGCGGGGTTTATCCCCAACAATGTCCCCCTCCACTTTCGAGTTCGAAACTCGAAGGAAGAGAGTGCAGAAAAGGTGACTGCCGAAGTCCTCTTCTGGGCTCCGTGCTGGTTCAGGTCGAAGCTCGGGGGGGATCTTGTCTCTAGCCAAAGTTGGTGTTGAAGTTGAAGCCCGAAGGAGATCTCATCTCCAGTCGAGGTTGAAGTAGGTCTTGTCTCCTGCGGTCGAGGTTGGGGGTTGGGCTCCTCGAGAGGGGGGGCGATATTATCTCCAGCAGTCGAGATTGACTCGAAGGAGATCTCCTCTCCTGCAGCCGTGGTTAATACGGGTGCTCGGAAGAGATCTGATCTCTGACCGAGGTTGACGCGATCGCTCGAGAGAGATCTTATCTCTGATTGAGGTTGGCTCAGGCGCTCGGGAGAGATCTGATCTCTGACCGAGGTTGGCTCGGTAGCTCGGGAGAGATCTGATCTCTGGCCAAGGTTGTCGCGGTCGCTCGGAAGAGATCTGATCTCTAGCCGAGGTTGGCTCGATCGCTCGGAAGAGATCTTATCTCTAGCCGAGGTTGTCCCGCTCGGGAGAGATCTTATCTCTGGCTGAGGTTGGCTTGGCTACTCGGAAGAGATCTTATCTCTAGTCGAGATTTCCCGCTCGGAAGAGATCTGATCTTTGGCCGAGGTTGACACGGTCGCTCAGGAGAGATCTTATCTCTAGCCGAGGTTGGCTCAGGGGAGATCTTATCTTCCTATGGCCGAGGTTGCCTCCGGAGAGATCTTATCTCCTACGGTCGAGGTTGATGCTGACGCTCGGAGAGATCTTATCTCCTGTAGTCGAGATTGCCTTGGAAGAGATCTTATCTCCTGCAGTCGAGTTTGCCTCGGGGGAGATCTTATCTCCTGCGATCGAGGTTGCCTCGGGGGAGATCTTATCTCCTGCAGCTGAGGTTGGCTCGAACCCTCAGGGAAGATCTTATCTCCTGCGATCGAGGTTGCCTCGGAGGAGATCTTATTCTCTTGCGGTCGAGGTTGATGCGGACGCTCGGGGGAGATCTTATCTTCTGTAGCCGAGGTTGCCTCAAGGGAGATCTTATCTCCTGCAGTCGAGGTTGGCCCGGATCCCTAGGGGAGATCTTATCTCCTACGATCGAGGTTACCTCGAGGGAGATCTTATCTCCTGCAGCCGAGTTTGCCTTGGGAGAGATCTTATCTCCTGCGGTCAAGGACGCTCGGGGAAGATCTTATCTCCTACAGCCGAGGTTGGCCCAGACCCTTAGGGAGATCTTATCTCCTGCAGCCGAGTTTGCCTTGGAGGAGATTTTATCTCCTACGGTCGAGGTTGATGCGGGCGCTCGGAAGAGATCTTATCTCCTGCGGCCTAGGTTGCTTCAGGGGAGATCTTATCTCCTACGGTCGAGATTGATGCGGGCGCTCGGGGGAGATCTTATCTCCTGCAGCCGAGTTTGCCTCGAAGGAGATCTTATCTCCCTACGATCGAGGTTGCCTCATGAGAGATCTTATCTCCTGCAGCCGAGGTTGGTCCGGACCCTCAAGGGAGATCTTATCTCCTACGGTCGAGGTTGCCTCGGGGGAGATCCTATCTCCTGCGGTCGAGGTTGCTGCGGACGCTCGGGGAGATCTTATCTCCTACAGTCGAGGTTGCCTTGGAGGAGATCTTATCTCCTACAGTCGAGGTTGGCTCGGACCCTCAGGGAAGATCTTTATCTCCTACGGTTGAGGTTACCTCGGGGAGATCTTATCTCCTACAGCCGAGTTTGCCTCGGGGGAGATCTTATCTCCTGCAGTCGAGGTTGATGCGGGCGCTCGGGAAGAGATCTTATTTTCTACAGTCGAGATTATCTCGAGGAAGATCTTATCTCCTACGGTCGAGGTTGCCTCGGGAGAGATCTTATCTCCTAAAGCTGAGGTTGGTCCGGACCCTCAAGGAAGATTTTATCTCCTATGGCCGAGGTTGCCTCGGGGGAGATCTTATCTCCTGCGATCGAGGTTGATGCGGGCGCTCGGAGGAGATCTTATCTCCTGCAGTCGAGGTTGCCTCGAGGGAGATCTTATCTTCTGCAGCCGAGGTTGGCTCGGACCCTCAGGAGAGATCTTATCTCTTACGGTTGAGGTTGATGCGGGCACTCGGGGAAGATCTTATCTCTTACAGTCGAGGTTTCCTTGGAAAGAGATCTTATCTCCTGCAGCCGAGATTGACCCGGACCCTCAGGGGAGATCTTATCTCCTGCAATCGAGGTTGTCTCGGGGGAGATCTTATCTCCTGCGATCGAGGTTGCCTTAGAGGAGATCTTATCTCCTGCAGTCGAGGTTGGCCCGGACCTTCAGAGGAGATCTTATCTCCTACGGTCGAGGTTGCTTCGAGAGAGATCTTATCTCCCACAGTCGAGGTTGGCCCGGACCCTCAGGAGAGATCTTATCTTCTGCAGCCGAGATTGCCTCTGGGAAGATCTTATCTCCTGCAGCCGAGTTTGCCTCGGAAGAGATCTCATCTCCTACGGCTGAGGTTGATGCGAGTGCTCGGAGGAGATCTTATTTCCTGCAGTTGAGTTTGCCTTAGGGAAGATCTTATCTCCTGTGGCTGAGGTTGCCTCGGAGGAGATCTTATCTCCTGCAGCCGAGGTTGGCCTGGACCCTTAGGAGAGATCTTATCTCCTACGGTCGAGGTTGTCTCGGGAGAGATCTTATCTCCTGCGGTCGAGATTGATGCGAGTGCTCGGGGGAGATCTTATCTCCTGTAGCCGAGGTTACCTCGGAGAAGATCTTATCTCCTATGGCTGAGGTTAAAGGTCTTTGATTTGTTCGTGTTAGGACGAGGTTCTCCTTCTATTCCTAACATGACAGCCATTGATTGCTTCTTTCCTGTTATCACATAGTTTTTGCACGCAGAAATAATATTATTGAAAGGAAAGAATTTTATCGAGGGAAAGTTACTGGCAGCACATCCCCATTTTAGGGTCATGGGGGCGTTGTTCCTCCGGGTTTCCTCGGGCAGTAAGTCCCGGGCTGGACGACCTCCTCTATCTCATGCTGGCCTTCTCAATTGGAACAAGCTTCTCTTGGCTTTGACGCTGGGGGATGATGAATCGTCGAAGTACCAAGCTCCTCCCAAGGGTAATGTTGATGACGCCATGAGGCGGCCGACCTTCTTGTCATTTCTGGCTACGGCAGCATCCTTGGCCGATCTTCTCCAACTTTAAACTGGCGTCGAAGAAATTTACCCAGCCGCCTCTTTTTGATGAGCTTCTTAATTTTATTTCGGAGCTGAATGCATTCAGTGTCGTGGTCGTGGTCGCGATGGTAGAGATAATACTTGCTTCGATCGTGCTTGTTTGGGGGAGATCGTAATCCTTCTGGTCTTGGTAGCTGGTTCTTAACTTTTATGAGAATTTGAGTTCGAGGAGCGTTGTGGGGGGCGTAGTCGCGGAACCTTTCGGGAGGAGGACTTCTTCGCGCCCTTCTGTCGGGGCTTCCTTGGTGGCGAGCTTGAGGGGTTCGGGCCTTGCTTGCGCTGGAAAGGTCGTAAGCACGGTCGAACTTCATTCCATCATCTTGTAGAACCTGTGGGAGAACTTCATACCCCATTGTCGGAGCTTCCTTGATGACGAGCTCGAGGGCGAGTTCGACGGCCTTGCTCATGCCAAACTTCATTCCGCCCTCCTGCGAAATCTTCGTCGGAGCTTCCTTAATGGCGAGCTCGAGGGGGAGTTCGGCCTTGCTCACGCCGAACTTTATTCCACCCTCCCTGCGAAACCTTCATCAGAGCTTCCTTGATGACGAGCTTGAGGAAGAGTTCGGCGGCCTCGCTTATGCCAAACTTCATTCCGTCCTCCCGCAAAACCTTCATCGGGAGCCCCTTTGTTGGGGCTTCCTTGATGGCGAGCTCGAGGGGGAGTTCGGCGGTCTCGCTTACGCCGAACTTCATTTCGCCTTTCTGTGAAACCTGCGGGAGAACTTCATGCTCCTTTGTCGAAAATTCCTCGATGACGAGCTCGAGGGAGAGTTCGGCGGCCTCGCTCACGTCGAACTTCATTCCATCCTCCCACGAAACCTTCATCAAAAGCCCCTTTATCGGGGCTTCCTTGATGGCAAGCTCGAGGGGGAGTTCGATGGCCTCACTTACGCCGAACTTCATTCCGCCTCCTTGTGAAACCTGTGGGAGAACTTCATGTCCCTTTGTCGGAGATTTCTCGATGACGAGCTCAAGGGAGAGTTCGACGGCCTCACTCACGTCGAACTTCATTCCGCCTCCTACGAAACCTTCTACGGGAGCCTCTTTGTCGGGGCTTCCTTGATGGCGAGCTCGAGGGAGAGTTCGGCGGCCTCACTCACGTCGAACTTCATTCTGCCCTCCTGTGAAGCCTTCTAGGAGAGAACTTCTACTTTATTTCTCCTTCCTAAGGGTGATTGGTATGCTAGGCCAAATGCTTTTTCTTAAGGCCTATTCCTAGCATCCTCATGGTGGATTTGCTAGCAAAATCTCCGTTGGAAGCTGTCGTACGGCCTGCATCTTCTCGATGAGGCCACGAACCTGCTGGACCAGCAGGTTGAACTGCTCCACATCTACGGTGGCTTCAGACGGAACCTAAGCTGCAAGGGACTGAAATGGGAGCAGATGGATCTGACACGGAGGCCGTCGATCGTCGATTCGAAGCTCTCCTGGGAGACATTTTCTCTTCAGAAAAGAACTCTAGAGAGAAAGAAGAGAGATCTCCAAAGAGGAAAGAGAGAAATTATTGTCGAGCACTCCTTTAAGAACAAGAGAACCTCGGAGGTTTGGGGTCCTCCTTCTAGCCCCAATCTATTGACGCAGAATCTGATCATCGTCGGATCCAGCTGGAGTGGAGGTGGACGAGGTCGCCATCGGGGACCTGCAAAATAAAGTTCCATCTGGAGCTGATGGGAGGTGGCTCCGATAGGATCCTCTAATGATCAAGTCAGCTTTGGCCAACAGAAATGAAGTGCTCTGGAATGAATTCGGCAGAGTTTAGAGAAGGAGAGGAGAGCTTAGAGTTAGCGTATCTGAAGAATCCTTTTTATAAGCAGAGCTTGATGGTGATAGCTGCAGCTGTCTGGTGGTGGGCCGCTCGAGACTGCACTGAGTTTGATGCAGAGAGGATGGTATCGTCAGACCGATAGTGACAGTCGTACCATTCGATAGTGGTGGGTTGCTCGAGGTCTGATAGAGTCAGTCACAAAGAGGGGCACCATCTGTAGCATCGCCTGTAGCAGATCGATGGTGATCGTTCAGTCAGATTTAATGGCGGTAGCTCTGAGAAAGCGGATGTTGGTTGGTGGACCTCGGCATATATTGATTTCGAAGAAGTTCGGACTCCTAAAGGAAAAGCTCGGAAGGAGTTCGGCTTCCGTAGGCGTCTGATTGGAGAAGTGCGGCTAAGGCTCGATCACTGGAGAGTTCGAAAAGAGCTCGGCCGCTGAGGAGTCCGGACGGTCAAAAAAAATGTCTGGGAGGAGTCCGGTTCCTAAAAAGTCCGACTGAAGGGGAAGCTTGGAGGAAGTTCAGCTCCCGCAGACATCTGGTCGGAAGAGCACGGAGGAAGTTCGGCTCTCGCAGGAGTTCGATTGAAGCTCGACTACTGAGGAGTTCGGTTGGATAAAAGAGTTCGGCTAAGGCCCGACCGCTGGGAGTACGAAGGAGCTCGGCCGCTATGGAGTTCGGTCGGCTGAAAGAGTTCGGCTAAGACCCCTTCGTTAAAGCTCTTCCATGGCTATCGGTCGCATTAGGCTGCGCATCGAACTAGACTTTGGCAGTAGCGGGGTTTATCCCCAACAGCTTTCAAAATAGATATCATTAGTGAAAATAATCATAAAAACATTGAAATTTTATTTGAGGTAGATATCGACTTCCATATTAATTCTTTCTAATGGAAAGATTAATCTAGTGAAAGCCTTTATCAGAAAAGATCTACTTTGACCAATTCATTCCGAGACCCAAATTATTGAATTTGATCCTAATTGCTTTGTATGCCACGTTCTTATAGTGTGGTGCCTCAGGCTTCATGATCTTTTTTATTTTTTAAAAAAATTATAAATACTATATATGAATAATTAAATATTATCAATAATCTACGATATGTCTATCATCCCATTATATTCATGGATGCATGTTGTATCTTTCATACAAAAAAATGATTATTTTTTCTTTCGTAGCATTAACCATTAGATCGCATTTTGTACAACTTTCAAAATATGATATTTGCCTCATGATTGATGAAAGGGAGAGGTTGGGGAGCTTTGAAAGCTATGCAAATAGTGATCAAATGATTGACCTTGTGAAAGAAGATCAATCATTCTTTCATGTGAAGGATATAATCCAATGTTTGACGTTGCTTCTGCTTCATGAAGAGAGTATGATCCGCTCCTAAGGAAGGAATCCTTCAACTCGTTCAACATGATTTTTTTTTTAAAAAAATAAAAAATAATAGAAAATGTAGGATCTTGGTTTTATTTTCTTTTATTAATAAATAATAATAATGAGCTATAAAATCTTTATCTATGCTAATGAGTTCTGCTCTTGTAAGTTAGATTTAAATTCTAGTTGAAAAAAATGTTATAGTTTTTCTAAATAGATATGAGAAATAAAAATAATTATTTAAAAATTAAAATCTTATATAAAGTAGATCTTGATTTTCATATTGATTTTTTCTAATTGAGAGATATATTTGGTTAAAGCCTTAATTGAAAAAATTGCTTTAACCAGTTCGTTCGGAGACCCAAATTATGGAATTTCGTCTTGATCGTATGGTTTGCCACGATCTTATAGGGTGGTGCTACATCGTAGAACTCAAAAGTTGTTCGATTTTCAAAATCAGGAGATCTCAATCAAACACTAGAGGTTAGGGCCTCCGAAGTTTGTTGTGCGACTTGCATTTCTGATGTGATAGATCTGATTCCAATTTCTATCCATTCCTTTCCTACCATAGCTAGAGTGATCCATATTGAGTTTGATGAACTTTTTGGATCAAAGTAGAAGTAGCTAAAAGCTAGGTTTTTTAGTTTCTTATTAAAATATTTTTTTTGACATTTTCTCCATCTAAAAGCATTTTAGATGATGTTACCAATCTTCCTTTTTTCCCCCCCCCTTTTTTTTTCTTTTGCTTTCAAAGTCATAAAAACTCTTGTTTGAGGTAATGCCAAACATGCCCTAATTGAGGCAGGAACCAACATTTCAGATGATTCAAAATAACCTCTCGAACATTGATAAAACCTAACATGGGCCAGGTTTGATCAAAGATTTCAGCTTGAACCAGTTTTTATAACCATGCCAAGCGTGGTCAGAGTTCTGGTCCAACTCATATAATAACTTTTAAAGCTTCTTTAATTGCTGGGCCTGAAGGTGGGTAAGCATTGGAGCAGTGGGCCTTCTTAGAGATGGAGTGACAATGGGCTGCGTGTAGGACAAAGGTTTTTCAAATTGAACCGCATCCGGATCAACATTTCATTCCAAATACTAGTTTTGGGCGTATGCGGGTTCTAGATCATGTCATTGCTCTTTTTTTAAAAAAATAATTATTTTTAAATTAATAAATAAATATGATAAAATTATGTCCATTCAAATTTTTGATATTAGTTCATCTTTTCGGTTACATTATTTAATTGCAAGAGTAAATTTTCATTGCAAGAGTGGGCTTTAATCGCATCATTTAATTTACATATATGAGCTTCAATTCAATAATTTAATATTATAATAATTTTTTATTTAATTAAATAATATTTTATATATATTTTTGATCCACGTCGAATTCATAGATGATAAGTTTGCGCTTACGTGAATAGCTTAAATTACTATCCCACTTTCTCTCAGTTTCTGCTTTTATAGTATATGATAAATTAGTGTGTCAAGTATGAATAGAGCTTTCACCAAACTCATATCATACCTTTTCAAGTGTGTGTTGTTTTTTTTTGGGTTACCCCGGGGTTATGAGTTAAGATTGTAAGAGTGGTTGGAACTCTGGTGCTAGTTGGAGTCGGAAAGAATTCAAGTGAGCCATAAGGTCGATGTTGCATTGCTTTGGGTTGGGCCACACAAGAGTAGACCATGGATCAGTAAGTCCAGAAATGGCTCATGTGGATCATGGGAAGGTATTTCGACATAAACTTGGGTTGGATGGAGCATGGGCAATGGTTTCATTTATATGTTGTTATAGAACTTACAGGGTATTTGGTTGGAAGGAGTTGGGATCAGGAATATGAATGGGAATGAGAATTGGTGACTTCCATTTCAACTATTTGGTTGGGAGGAGTTCGATTCCAATTCCAATTCTGAGGTGGAATGAAAATGGCTCTATCTACTTAAAACTCAATTCTTATTCTTTCATTCAAATTTTTATTTTGATTTCAATTTTAATTCCGTTCACAAACCAAATACTTTAGAGAATTTGGCAATTTCAATTCTGATTCCAATCCATTCTGATTTTGATTTTGATTGTGAACCAAGTACCCCTTGATCTAACTCAAATCAAACCTAGATCGAGCCAGGTCGGCCCATTGTTATGACCATTAAATTTGCATGCATCCACTTGGGCATGCAGCGTTATGTGCTGACATGGCAATTTGTGTGGATCATTCATTCAGCGTGTGGCTAATAATGCATGGATCCTTGAATGCATCAGTTTTTCACATAGGAATTGGCCTTCCCTTTCAGAGTAGTTTATCGTTATTCAGCCGAGAAGGTAACTTTTGGTGTTTGAAGAATGGAGACATCACACCTTGCACTATTTTCCAAAGCACAGCCTCGTTATTTTTCCTTTCAGACCACATACATTCCCTCATTGCCCCCACCAATGGAGGTGTGACATAATGCAGTGTCCATCCATCTACATATACTTTCTTTAGAGGAACGAAGTCTCATACGATCGGTTGCATCATAATATATTTAGAAATTGCCGCGAACACGACATATATTGGCGCTGATGGGTGACATGCCTACGTTGAAATGTAGAAAACAAACTACCACTTGGTAGAATTCCTTTTTTTTTTTTTTTTTTTTCTTCCGGCTCTATGAAATTAGTGCAATTAATGATGCTATTACTTAGATCAAATCAAAGACCTTTACTTTCGTTCAATTGCCTTTTCACGGAGAACGTATAGGTAAACATTGCCAAAAAGGTTGACGAATTTGAGGATCGAAACTAGGGGTGAAAGTGGATAATATAATATTCATCTAAATCCATATTTATATTCCAATCCATCCAAATATAGATAAAAATTTAAGCATTCATCTGATATCCATATCTATATTCATATCGGTCAAAGAAAAATAGATATAGATACGAAAAGACAACTATTCAATCTGTATTTAAATATTTAATTTTTTTATAATTTTATATAATATTCATGAACTTTTAAAAATATATATATAATCATATTAATATATTATTAATTTAATTTACCACCTATTTAGTAATATTTTTAATTTTATGATTATAAAATTTAGTTATTCGACTTATATTCATATTTATATCTATGCTTTCGGTATTCAACTTATATCCCTATCCATTTAAAATAAATATGGATATAAATTTTTTATATTTGACTAATATCCATATCCATATCTATATTCATCAAATAAAATAAAATATTGATATGAATATACTGGTATTCAATCTAGTTTTAGCCCTACTTAAAACTAAAGCCCAGAGAAAGAAGGATAATAAAGAATTAAGCAGGTGCTTTTGGTTCACGACTGGGAGTTGGAATCAAAATCAAAATGTATTGGAATAAGAATCAAAATAGCTACATCCCCTAAAATATTTGGTTCCTAAATGAAATTAATTGGAACAAAATTTGAATATTATGAGAGAGTAGAAATTAGATTTTAGGAATTAGGGAATTCTCATTCTCTCATAAAATTGGAATGGCAACGAGACTCTCCAACCAAACAGCTAGAATGGGAGTAATTCATACCCATTTCCATTCTAGAATACCACATTCTTATTGCAGTCAAAGGCTCGTGGCTTCAATGGATCGGTTTCCGCTTTTGCATGCGTGAGGTATTGTCCACTTCAACATCTGGCACATGGCATGGGGTCTCACAGTTTGCCTTGCGGAGAAAAGAAGGTCATATCTAATATAAGTCAGAGTCTCTCTTGTGATATACCATAACATAGCCGTTCAATCAAGAGGGACTCTAGGTAAGGTTCAGAAGATGCATTATGGTATGGGATCTCATGGTTTTGCAATGGAAAGGATGGCTCCTTTCTATATAAGCTAGAGTCTTCCTTGACTTATAATCAATGTGGGACTAATGATGCTCTTTTTTCTTTACAAAAAAGGCAAATAAAGGCGATAGACGCTGCAACCTTGATGATTGATATATCTCTTAGCGTTTGATTCAACAAAAGACTGCCTTTAAAGGAGGTTTCGCTCGCTGAAAATGGCTCCATTGGAAGTAGCTTAAACTATAACATGAGTTTTATTGATGGCTTCATTGATAAGAGTGATATAAAAGAACAACAGACTGAAGATTAGACAAGTTGGATGGAGGAAGATTGGAGCAAGGATGTGTCATCGCTCGAACAAAGTTTTCCATCGACTTTGTATGGTTGAAATGTATGTAAACTAAATAAACTTAGCATTGAAACTTCATGTCATCTCAAAAACCAAGTACGGTGGTATGCTTAATATGAAAGAAAGTAAGATTATCAAGCCAGGTCAATGGGGATTACTTGTTACAACATACACAACCATGTGTTTGTGGTCCTTTGACTTGACTATAGGTCCTGATAAATAATACAAAATAATGGAGACATCCAACAGCTAGAATTATGTGCATGCTATATATACTCTTTAGATATCTGAACAAGTTTGCAAGCAAAGATGGTTTGTTGTAGCCATCAAATTAATTAACATTCCCATCTTATCAAACCTCAAAACAGCACGGTTGGTAATACCTAGGATTTTGATGAACCAGTATTGAGTGTTGCTGCTGATGGCCAACCCAGAGTTGGAGCAGGTGGATTTATAGTGGTTGGAGTTTGATGCCACATTGGATGAGAAAGAACCTATAAGTCAAGTATCTTATAAGAGTTGTTTCTAATGAGGATCCGCCGATGATCAAGTTAGTCACTAAAGAACAATAGAAATGAGGAAGAGAGTGGAGCCTGAGAGCTTATCTGGAGATCTCCTATTTCCTCCTATTTATAGGTGGGTGCCTGGCTAGTTATGGAAGAAAGGGTGGGAGTGGTAGAGGAACTTATGCTGCTTCTATCTTATCTGGCCAAGGTAAGTTGTTATTTATTCGATCTAGGGCATATTTGGAATATGGAGTAGATTAGAAAACTACTTGGTGCGTAATTGCCACCACAAATCTTGGCCTGTTACCTTGGCTCAGCATGGCCCGAGCCAACTAGGTTGATGTCTAGTTGAGGTTAAAATAACATTGGATGTGGCCGAGGTAAACTGCTATCCCGTATCATATGCTTCCCACTCTCAAGTCCAAACTACTAGTAGTTTGGATGAAGAGAGTAGAAGTGCTGAATGAAGTGATAGTTACCATGGCTTGGTACCTATCGTGTTCATTTAATGTGCAGACATGTGGCAAACACTGACTGATTGAAGTGAACCATTGCATGTCTCGATCGTAGTAGTGGGGATCTATGGGAACTCAGCTTAGCTAATCTTGAGTTGACATGTGGCAAACATCTATTGGCTAGGCTAGGACTGGTGTCGGATTTGAATTGTTCTCACTATCTATAATAGTGGTCTGTCCCATTTGACCCCACTTCAGCGATCAGAGCTCCATCACTAGGAGATGCCGAGCTCCAAAAAGTGAAGACTCTGCTCGAACAAAAAGTTCTTCCACTGAAGGAGCTGTTGTCCGAGCTGACTTTATATAATGTCGGCCTTAGCCAGGTCGACCCACGAGATGAATGCCAGTTTTCTCATTTTTATCGATCTCTTCTTTGGCTTTCGTTAACTTTTTTTTTGGTACTAACCTTTTTACCTCTGCCCCTTATAGAAATGAGGACTAAAGAACTAGAAGGGATATGCAGGGTGGCTCAGAAGAAGAGGAAGGCCTTGGCTACTCCTGAGGAGTCATCCAAGCACCCTGGTGTCGAAGCTTTGATGGCTCAGGTTGTCTCGAGCACAACTAGGGCCCCTCTTTAGAGGCCTGCTGGGGACCCATGCATCTTCTGACACCAACATGGTGATAATCAACTTGGTGAAAATCCTTTCTTGGGGTGTGGCACGCCTGCCCCGATCCAATCCTTCATCGGCCCCTTGAGGTGAGAGGCCTTCTCAAGTAGCCTCTGCTACTTCCAGTTTGGCACTAGCCCCAACATTGTAGAGACCGAGTAGGGGCTGTGTATCACCATAGTTTGGCCCTTGCCAGACTCTATGCTAGGGAGTTGGTGGGTAGCTTAGGATCTCGTTTGTGGTATCCTCCTCCCAGTAGATGCAAGAAAGCTAGAGGAGTTTGGCTTTAGCTTTCATCGAACTGATACCTACGACTCCTTCATCTAGATAAGCAATACCAAGCTTTGTTCCTTTAATTCCTATTCTAATTATTTTGATTGGATCGCACTACTATAGAATGAAACTATGGAGCGCTTACTATTGCAGCGATTTTGAAAATCGCTACTATAGAATCTACCGTAATGATTCCGTCTAATCGCTGCTATAGGTCGGATCTATGATAGTGGTTCTTTGCAACTGCTGTTATAGATCAGTCTTATTGATGCAGAATCTGATTAACGTCGGATCCAGCTGGAGTGGAGGAGGACGAGGTCACTGTCGGTGACTTGCAAAATAAAGTTTCGTCCAAAGCCGGTGGAGGTGGCTTCGGTAGGACCCTCCGACGATCAAGTCAGCTCTTCTGGTCAATAGAAATGGAGTGCTCTAAAATGAGTTTGGCAGAGTTTAGAGGAGGAGAGGAGAGCTTAGAGCTTAGAGTGAGCATATTTGGAGGATCTCTTTTATAGGTGGAGCTTGATGGTGACAGCTGCAGCTGCTTGATAGCGGGCCACTCGAGGTCTGACGGGATCACTCATGGAGGAAGACGCCGTCTGCAGCACCGCCTGCCACAGATTGATGGTGACAGCCATCGCCATCTGGTAGTGGGTCATTATCGCCTGCAGTAGACTGATGACAATCGTTCGTCGAGATTTAATGGCCGTAGCTCTAAGAAAGTGGGCGTTGGTTGGTGGACTTCGGCATACATCGATTTCAGAGGAGTTCGGACTCCTGAAGGGGATACGTCTGATGGAATTATCTAGGAGCAATCCGCTGAAAGAATTCGACTGAGAGAGAAGTTCGAGAAGAGTTCGACCGAAGGAGAAGCTCGAAAGGAGTTCGGCTCTCATAGGCATCCGACTAGAGGGGCATGGAGGGAGTTCGGCTCTCATGAGAGTCCGACTGGAGCTCGATCGCTGAGGAGCTCGGTAGGCTGAAGAAGTTTGGCAAAGATCAGGCCGACTGAAGGAGTTCTACGGAGTTCGATCGGCTGAAGGAGTTTGATAGAGACCAGGCGGGCTGAAGGAGTTCGACCGACTGAAAGAGTTCGGCTAAAACTCATCCACTGAAGCTCTTCCGTGGCTACTGATTGCATTAGGCTGAGCATCGAGCTAGACTTCGATAGGAGCAGAGTTTATCCTCAATAAGTCTATAGCAGTGGTTAAGCATAACCACTATCATAAATTCGACCTATGACAGTGATTTGATATAACAACTGCAATAGATTAAATATATGGCAGTGGTTAGTCAACCACCACTATAGATCGAGAATAATAGCAGCATTCAGACCTATGACAGCGGTTATTACTAATCGCTGTTATAGTTTTGTATCTATGGTAGCAGTTGCATATAACCGCTACTACAGACGCATCTATAGCAGCGCCCATATTATTTCTCTAAATATTATATAATTTTAAAATTTATTATCTATCTTTATCATTCATTATTTAAATAATTATTATTAGAGTATCATCATAAAAGGCCATCTCGATCCGATAGTCCTAGCTTCATCAATCAGTAAAATTTAATTTCGATGGCTATGAATGACGATGCGATGATTTGATAGATGGAGATCATTAATGGATTCAAAAATCTACAATGATATTCTCGGTGCTGTTTGTAGTATACTATCAATATTTCACTTCAATTGGATATCGTTATCATGAAAAATTTAGTACGGTATGATTTTAACCGTTAAATGAGAAATAAGTGATCAAAAGGCCAAACTACATTCGATTATGAGATAATTTTTTAGTTAAATGATCTTTACTATAATTTTAGTCATTTTATACAGCGATGATCATAAAATCTAAATCATTTCTGTATGAACTGTTCATGTTAAGCAGATTTTGCAAAAGCACAAGCATAATTACTAAACAAGTTTAAGAAAAGGATATCGAGCGATATATAGTTTTGGATTGTTCTTAAATCTGCAGTTTGAATTTTATGATTACCATAATAAAAATGATTAAAGTAGTAGCTAAAATTATTTATCTAAAAAATTATCTCATAATCGGATGCTATTTGATTCTTTGATCACTTATTTCTCATTTAACGATCGAAATCATTTCATACTAAATTGATCATGATAATGATATTCGATTGAAGTAAAATATTGATAGTGTGCTACAAATAACATCGAAATCATCATTATAGATTTTTGAATCCATCGATGGTCTTCATTTATCAAATCATCGTGCCATCATTCGTAACTATTGAAATTAAATTTTACTGATCGATGAAGCGAGGGCTATCGGATCAAGGCAATTTTTTGTGACGACACTCTAATGATAATTATTTAAATTATGAATGATGAAGATGTGTATTAAATTTTAGAATTATATAATACTTAGAGAAAAACTAAAAAAAAGGATTATTAACCTATGACAATGGTTACTGAAAACTGCTGCTATATGTCTAAATCACTGTCATAGATCTATGGTAGCGATTTTTTCTATTATTGTTATAGATCTATGGTAGCAGTTCAAAAATCACTGCCACAGGTTAGATTATTTTTTTCCATCCACCCACCCCCATTTTTATTTCCCTCCGAATGCTCTCCCTCTCCTTCCTCTCCGCCATTGGTGAGGCCCATCCCCTCCCTTTCCTTTCTTAGCCAGCACTGCCTCATCCCCCACCTCCTTTTTCTTCTTCGATCGGTGCCACCTCCTCCCTTGCCTCATCTTTCTTCCCTGGCCAGTGCTGCTTCCACCTTCTTCTTCCGTCGGCTCGATCGTCGGCTCCACCACCTCCCCCGCCTGCCCCTTCTTTCCTGACCGACCGATCGTCGGCCCCCCAGTACCTCCCCCTCCTCCTTCTTCTTCCTCGGCTGGCTCGTCCGCTAGTTCCGCCACCTCCCTCACCTCCCCCTTCTTCCCCGATTGGTCCGACCGTCGGCTCCGACCCCTTCCTACTCTCTCTTTCTCTCCTCTCTTCCCTCAGTCCAACCCGCCCCCTCCCTATTCTCTCTCTCTCCTTCTCTCCTCTCTTTCCTCGGCCTGACCCATCCCCTCCCTGCTCTCTCTCTCTCTCTCCTCTCTTCCCTCAGTCGGACTTGCCCCCTCCCTATTCTCTCTAGATCTCTCTCTTTCTCTGTCTCCCTCTTCCCCCTCTCTCTCTCTCTCTTTCCTCTTTCTTTTTCTCTCTCTTCTTTCTTTCTCTATCTCTATATATCTTTCTCTATATCTTTCTCTCTCTTTCTTCTTTTTCTTTCTCTCTCTTCTCTCTATATCTCACTATCTTGTGTCTCTCTTGCAGACTACTTCTAACACTGTCATCTTCCTTTAGTGCCACGGCTGGCGACCTTCAGAGCTTTGTGGAACTCCTTCTCTGTAGCCGTAGATATAATTTTTTTATTAAATTTTATAGTAATATTTGTTAATCATTTATAATATTTATAATATTTAATATTTATTATAAATATTATAATAATATTTTTCTTAATATAGTTATCTTTATTTAATTATAAAAAGTCTGATGCTCTTAAAAAATTTAAAATCTTTAAAATAGAAGTTAAAAAATAATTAGAAAAGATTATCAAGATTATGAGATCTAATTATGGGGGTGAGTATTATAGCAAACATGATGTAGCAGGACATCATATGGATCCGTTTGCCAAATACTTATAAGATTATGAGATTATGGCTCAATATACTATACCTGATAGTCCTGAGCAGAATGGTATGATCGAAAGGCATAATCACACCCTTAAGGATATGATGAGGAGTATGATGAGTAGGTCAAATTTGCTAAAATATTTATGAGATGAGGCTATTAAACTGTCTTATATATTCTTAATAGGGTTTCTAGTAAATCTATACCCAAAACACCTTTTGAAATTTGGACTAATAGAAAATCTAGTCTAAATCATTTTTGGGTTTGGGATTGTCCTACAAAAGTGAGAATATATAATTCTATAGAGAAAAAGACTGACCTCAGAACCAGTCGTTGCTATTTTATTGGATATTCAAAACATGCTAAAGGATATAGGTTCTATAGTTCTAGAAGAGGTAACAGAATTGTAGAGTCACATACTATTAAATTTTTAGAATTTGATGTAGCTGATATGGAATCTTTCCAAGTTGTTGATATTGATAATAATCAGATTGAGACTATCTTTATTACTGTGACCGCATCATATAAGAATATAGTTTTCACACCGATTGATAGAATGGATGTTCTAGTTTCTAATCCTCTGGCTCCTATTATGAATTCTTAATTTGTTCAGCCTGTCGATGAGGTGACATTAAGAAGATCTGTCTGACAGAAGAGGCTAGCCATTCTTGATGACTTTTATGTCTATCTTGAAAAAAATTATTATAATATTGGACATGTGGTTGATCAATTAATATATCATGATGCTATTATTTGTCCTCAGTCTGATTTATAGATAAACGCTATGAAGGAAGAGATATAGTCTATGGCTAATAACAAAGTATGAGAGCTTGTTGAGCCTATTGGACATTGTAAACCTATTGGATGTAAGTGGGTATACAAGACTAAGAAGGATTCTAAAGGAAGAATTAAGCCTTTCAAGGCTAGATTAATAGCTAAAGAATTTACTCAGAGAGAAGGAATTGACTACACTGAAACTTTTTCTTCAGTATCCTCAAAGTATTTTTTCAAAATCATCATGTCTTTAGTAGCTCATTATGACTTGGAGCTTTATCAAATAGATGTTAAAACTACTTTTCTAAATGGTAATCTCAGTGAGGAAGTATATATGAAACAGCCTGAGAATTTTTAAAAAAGAGGGAGAGAATATTTAGTCTGTAGATTAAAGAAGTCTATCTATGATCTGAAACAAGCATCTAGAAAATAGTATTTAAAATTTGATGAGATGGTAACCTCTCTTGGCTTTGAGAAAAATAAGGTTGATCAGTGCATCTATCTCAAAATTAGTGAAAGCAAGTTTATCTTTCTTATTTTATATGTTGATGATATTTTGCTTGCCGATAGTGATTATGGTTTGCTTAATGAGACTAAACAAATTTTATCTAGGATATTTGATACGAAAGATCTTGGAGAGGCAGCTTTGGTCCTAGGTATTAAAATTTATAGGAATAGGTCACATCATTTATTAGGTTTGTCACAGAAGGCATACATTAAAAGGGTTCTTAAAAAATTTAATATATAGAATTGCAAACCATGTGATACACCAGTTGAAAAATGTGATAAATTTAGTGAAGATCAGTGTCCTAAGAATGGACTTGAAAAAGATCAGATGAAAAATATTCCTTATGCCAGTGCTATAGAAAATCTGATGTATGCTCAGATTTGCACCAGACCTGATATTGCCTTCATAGTGAAAGTTTTTGGTAGATATCTATCGAATCAGATTTTCAACATTAGATTACAGCAAAAAAGATAATGAGATATTTATAAAAAATCAAGGACTGTATGCTTGTGTATAGAAGAACTGATGATCTACAGTTGTTAGGGTATTCGGATTCAGATCTTACTGGATGCTCTGACGATTTGAAATCAACCTTAGGATATATTTTTATGTTAGTCGGAGGTGCGATATCCTGGAGGAGTGTTAAACAGATCATGACAGTTTTTTCTACTATGCAAGCTGAGTTTATTGTCTGTTATGGAGCTGCTACTCAAGTTGTTTGGCTGAGAAATTTTATTACAAGACTTCAGATTATTGATTCTATCTTCAGATTGCTGACAATCTATTGTGATAATAGTGCTGCTGTGTTCTTCACAAAGAATGATAAATCTTTCAGTAGATCTAAATATTTGGAGTTGAAGTACCTAATAGTAAGAGATCTTGTGAAGAAAAGAGACATAACGGTTAAGTATATAGATACAGAGTCAATTTTAGCTTATCTTCTGACTAAAAGTTTGAGGCCCATATGCTTTATAAGGCATATTAAAAATATTGGCATACTGAGTTCTTTTGATGTACTTGGTTAGTGGAAGTGACTTTATATTTATGTTTTATTATTATTTTATTATTATTGATCCTTTACATCTCATGCACTTTTAATATATATTGTTGGCATGATAAATTATTGGTATATTTATTTTAATTCTTTTGTTTATATGTACATATTTATTTTTTTGATATACTTGGAGATATCTTTTATTTATGTACCTGTTATATGAAATATGAAATTAGGTGTCGTGTCTTAGATATATTATGCTGTCTCATCATTGACATCATGTTGAGTATGTGAGACAGATGGCTTGTTGTTAAAGCCATTATAATTTCTCTTACTTATTTTGTATCCAAGCATGTTGAAAAAAAAATTGGAGAACTGACAATGAAAATAGCATATATTTGGATTACTTTTGGATACTATTTTCTTGCTACATTACTACACCAAGACTCATATCGATAGTGTTAGTTATGTTTGTAACCATGGATAAGTTTTGTGTTAAATAAAGGATGCAATGACTTCCATGATTCAGCATGATTAATACAATTGGACCGAGTCAATTATTAAGTGCTGTCTATGGATCATATATTTTTCAAAATCGTGGCCACATACTATGTTTGCTATTATTCAGCCCAAAAGTCATTTTTAAAAGCAAAATATTTTTAAAATTTTAAAATCTTAATTAATATTGTCCAAGTGAAAGAATGTTAAAATTTTTTCTAATTATAGGCTACCATTAATTAATTATTTTATTTATTTTATTAAAAATAGGTTGATTATATGATTCGGGTTAATAGACATGCTTGTGAGCCTAATGATATTTGTGATCCTTTTGTTTTGGGCTAGATGCACCTTATATTAGATTGGTGTGATTAGGACGGCATAGTATAGACTTTGGCCCAACATGAACCCATATTGGATGGGCCTATTGGGTTTTGTTTTATTTAACTAGGTTCCTTCTCTATTTTCTATAAATATTATGAGACTAGTCCTCAGGCTTGTCTCATTGAATAGCCGTTTGTTGAAAGAAAACTGATGAAGAAGGATCTGATTTCAGTATTCGTCTGAGCATCCACTGCTGTTATTTTTTATAATTTAATGACGAATACGGATAGGCATCTGTCTTTTATATTCTAATCTTCTATAATGATTTATGTGAATCATCTACAGCTGCTAGTCAGGTTAGACCCAATTGGCTTCCAACAACAAAGAACATGAAAAAGAGCACATGCTCACCATGTTGGTTTTTGATGGCTTCTTAGTTTACCTTAAACTAAGTTGCTTCGCTTTGCAAGCAGGATTCCGGGAATTTCTATCTGCTCGGCTACATATTTCCACCAAGCAGAAGAAGCAGCAATTATGAACATATAAGACTGAGAAAAAGAGAGAAAGAAAAGGCTTCGCATAGGTTCGATTCCTTGGGCCACCATAACCTAAACACTTTTTGCAGGCCATTTCGCTTTGCACAAGCAAGCGTCATAGTTTCTTCGCTGTAAAGCGAGCTTATTATGCGTCAGTTACGGACCATATAGCTTTATACTAAAGGTTCAACTAGAGTATCTATTTCTTTAACCAAAATTCTAAGATGCAGCATCTTTCTATATCTTGCCTGGCTACATGCATATATACGTCTTTTTCTTTAAAAAAAAGAAAGAAAGAAAAAGAAAGCTTGGAACTGAAAAATGGCAGCTCCTGGCCAGAAAATCTGAAGTTCTATTGCTTCACGCCAAGGTTCGCTCCTGTTAAGCTATTTCTAATGTCGTGATTTCGGAGTTTGGTTGCCGATATGACAGGAGCACTTCCTACTCCATCTTCTTCGAATTAAATATGTTAGATTGGAATGCATTACCAATGTTCGATATATCCATTTGGTAATCGCGTTACGCACTTTGAAATGCAAGTTTTCTGTAACATTATGGCGTATGATTGTACCTGGATTAACGTAGAAATAAAAAGTAAAAGAGATTACGTAGCAAGAATGGATGGAAGCCTAGACTGAAAACTACGTCCCTTATGCTAAAACAAGCGAACTTACCAATTGGCACCTCTCTGAAGAAAACCAATTGCCACCCTCAAGTAATCTGCTTTTAATTGCCATTTGTTGCAACCGTGCGTAAGCTTAGTTTGAAAATTAAGATCTGTCACCTAATCAAGCAAGCAGAATATGTTTTAAAAAATTTCAATATGTACTTCCAAAGAATTTAATCTATATATTACATATTGAGACGTTTGACAAATTAAGAGTTTGAGTTCACTCCCGTTCATGCTAAAACTAGAGAGGGCTTATTTACGGATCAAGGCCTTCCATGATCTCTAGAATAATTGATGATTATACATGCCATGCATGGAGTCCTATACATCCTGTGAGTTCCGCACAAGCCATGCTCTAGTTCAAGCATAAACCATAGCGAATCTCTACTCGTAAAACAAAGCCTTTGGAATATACAACTATCATTTATTTCGAGATTTTAGTAAAAATAATGTTCGGCCGCAAATTTGATTTGGCTTTGTCGGCAGGCTGGATTGCAAGCAAATTTGCAAGAAGCGCAAGGAGAAACAAAGTGGGAAATCATTGTCGCTGGAACGATCATTAAAGCAGTAGAAGGTCATTGCAATCCTAGATCTTAAAAATCTTCCAAACTTCAGGCCTGCGATACTTTTTTTCTTCCTGCTTTTGTAACATCTCTCACTAGCTTGCCGTATCCAAATGTCATGTCTATCTAAGATGCTAGCTAATGTTAGATACTATTCTTATTCAGATACATTTTATGATCACCTTCTTATTTATTGCTTTCGACGTTTATTTTCTTTCACCTCTCTCACCTTTAAGTGGAGGCCACGGTGTGACATTTAAACATCCATGAGACCATTTTATAAGTATAATTGATTGCAGAGAGTGCATTATTTGCAGCTGCCTACAATCCTGGTCATCAGTGGCCAAATTGCTCATCCTATCCCTTTAATCTCCCGTGATAGAGGTACAAAAATTTCAAGTTAATGAATCCATCCAAGACTCCAGCGGGCGCAGACACGCTTTGGTATTTTATTATGACCGCAAGTCCGGAGTCTGCTCCACCGCAGTCCCTACCCATCGTCACCCGACGCGTGCACCCTGCCTCACCAAATGACATGTGTCGTGCCACGTGCCGCTCGTACAAAAGCCCGTCGCTCTCTCCACCCGTCCTCCGGATTCTTCACATTAATTGATAAATAGAAAGGGAACGCGGCGAACTCCCGCCGGCCGCGGATTCTCTACGGTACGCACCGAGATCCGATGCAGATGCTTCAAGATTCGTGCATCAAGTTATCGGATCATGAACAGCTCGCGGGAGGCACGTGGCGATCTCCCATTCGCTGGCAGGCCATGTCACATCAAAGAAAATGCTATATCCGATCGCTCACCGTGCATCGGCTCCACGTTCCATAAGGAAAGATCGTAGCCATCCAATCTGATGGCTCTCTTTTATATCACTCCCGCAAATCTAATTCGAATACGACATAAACCGACGATGCCGACCTTCGTGGCCATGACAATTATAATTGGACCAGGAATGGATGAGTTTGGTGAGTGGAACACGGACCCAAACCCACGCTCAAATTGGTGGAAACGGAAGGGGACTTCCAACAAAAATAGAATTATTAGTGGACGACTTCAAACGAAGAAATAATATTAGTGGACTCGACCAACCACAAAATCTAGCAAAATTTTCAACCGAGACGCCATCCTGAGCTCAGAATTCAAGCCGTGACACAATTGTCATTACCATCATGGCACCACTAGGGACCAACAAGTAGACATATAAAAAAAAAAAAATAACCTCCCATCATGACACCAGAACTGGTAAGTGACCGCATTTCATCACTTGGAGGCTTTAAAGGAATGCTATAGCAGTTCAACACAACACGCCATCATGCGTCATTATAATGCTTTTCTTGATGCAAGACATATGGAGTCCACGGTTGGAGTAATGGCCATTTGAGGATCCCAATATCTCAATCGTATAAACTAATCATTCAACACGGTTCGTACCACACTTTCTATGAAACTTTGATTAAGAAAGAGATGAGCACAATAAAAGATTCCTCATTTACATGTACCACCCACCCAATCCACTAGATTAGGATCTTTGTCTTTATGACTCCATATCTACTTGAGTTTACAAAGGTGTCCCTGTTTTTTTTTTTTTTTTTTTTTTTTTTTTTTTTTTTTTTTTTTTTATTTTTTTTGACAAAGATGTCCCTGTTGGGTGCGTTTAAAGGACACCACATGCGTTTATCGTATCATATGATCTGCTTCGTGTATGTTCTGGAATAAGATAAAGATACCTCAGTGTAATATGAAAGATGGCACAAAATGTTACAAACAATAATCAAACAAGAGTTGAATCCATCTATATAATCCAAGGATATTGTAAATGTTTCATTGATTGGAGCCACAAAACAATAGCTTGAGAGCTTGAGATGGCGAGGGAACGGACCTTCCACAAAACCTTGCATCCACATTAACAACTGACATCTCTCTATTTCAATCTGCTGTGTTGTACATGCAGCTGGTGTTTCCCTGCAATGGGTTGAACCCCCCCCCCCCCCTCTCTCTCTCTCTCTCTCAATCACCCTCTATACAATAATCAAAATTATTTTTTTCTTTGAACAATGTAAATAAAGCTATCTCATATTATAAATATGTGTATTTACCACTTGCATCAGGAAAACACCTCCAGCATGAGCTGACCTCCAATTATCCAACCTCTCCTTGAAGCAAACCTTCTCCACTTGGATCAGTTGGGTCCAATGGAGAACTCTTAGGAAAGGAGATAGATTTACTGCATTTATGAAAGAATAGCGAAGGGCTACAATAATTTCACAAACTCCATGGCTCATCAAGCTGACGCAGGCACTCTTGGGGATTGGCATAGAAGTAGTCCTCTTCCTTGGGTTTATCGGGAATCACTACCCTCCTTGTAGGCTTTCCCATCCGATTAACATGGGCAGCCTTAACCGACGAGGAGAACTCATCCCAACCCAAAGAACCATTATTGTACTGGTCTATCAGCTCAACGAGGAGCTTCCGATCCAATTGGATTGTCTTCCTGAAACCCAAGTACCTGATGCCATAAGAGAAACCTTGTAAGATACATTGCCGGTTTCAAGAAGAAAAGATTCATGCTACAACATGGTTTATTTACTATAATTAGCTGTTATTTGATCAGCAGCTTAAAACTACTGGCACAAAAGCATCCATTTCTTTTTTTAAAGCAATATAATAGAAGGATATAATGCTGTCGACTTCTATCAGGCAAAAAGGAGAGGTGTCATAAAGCAGCTAAGCGAATGCATCTTTGGAATACAAAATGAAGAGATCTTGTAGCAACATGAAGCTTGTAGCTGGAAACTCAATTTAATAGATCGTTCATCACCAAATATCAATATAAGCCAAAAATATTAACTTGCAAAGAGTCAGCTAACACCAGCCATGCAGGAGCTTATAGTTAAAATACTAAGTTCTAGTAATGCAGAGATACATCACTAAAGATATGGAAAAAAATACCTGCGATGACCTTCGACAACCTTGGCCATGTTACCATCATATGTAGGAACAAAAATTTCACTCTCTAAAGAAACCAAGTAATCTAATGCTGCCATTTGTGATGAGTGGTTCTGGAAAAACCTAAGATCGGAGGGTTCCAACAGTGTCTCCTTTCGCACCTATTTCCCAATGTTTAGACAAAATAAATACATAGAAAACAGAACAGATATTGCAAGCATTAACTATTAAAAGTAAACAACAAATTGCAGATACTGACCACATTTGGATAAGCTGCAGTAAAGGCAGCCATCCTCCTTTGTCCACCATACATTTCCCCTGCTGCGATGTATATGGGAACATTACGATCAATATCCAATGCCCTCAAAACCAGAGCAGTCTCCTCTGGCGTCAAAGGACAGAGACCATCTTTCCTTTTCAGGTCTGAGTTGATAACTTTCTCTTTCCACCAAGGATATGCGTATCTGCAAATCAAAGCATGCAAATTACTCATGTTGCTATCAAACTCGGATTTTTTTAAAAAGTAGAAATTTGTAAGAAATGAACAAATATGAAGATGAAAAGAAAGAAAAAAACCTCATTCTTGTCAACTCCTCTGCCTCTTCTTCAGTACAACCCTGAGTACAGCCTGAGAAAGCCAACATGTCCATTTCATATCGTAAATGGAGGACCAGAAATGGACCATTCTGTCGCAGCATTCTAATCACTCGTCTACCTAGCTCTTCAATCTGAGGGGTAAATCGCAGAGCAGCATAGTTTACTCGACAACGCAATTTCTGAATCTCTAAAGGCAAGCCATTATTGGCAAGCCGGGCATCAGTTTTATTTAAATGCACTATCTTGTGCTTCTGTATCAAAGGAAGAATCTGCATGCAAGACAAGCATAACCATTAGCCTCAGCTTTAAATGCCAAAAACGACATCATCTCTATCACAAAGAAATAAGGAAAACTTACCTGATTTTGGTAATAAGAAATATCAGACCAACTAACAGGTGGCATAGAATATACCATTCTATGCTCTGCCCTTCTTTTTAACCTAGGGGGTAGTTCTTTCAATATCCGAACCTCATCTCTCAATGATGTAATAAAATGATCCACATCAAATATGTCTTGAAACTCACTGCCATATCAACAAAGTTTACAAATTTAGCAAGTAAAAATGGCAGAAATAGAGTCTGAAAAGAAGGTTAAGATAGTTTACGTAGGAATAATTGTATGGACTTCTGAAAATTAAACTATCAAAAATAATATAAGCTATTTTTTTTCATCAAAAGAAAAGGATAGACTCACCTAGGATCAGCCCAAAATGATGTTTTATCCAACTCTGGTACAATAAGTGTCACATTCAAATATCTAGCAATGGTGACCATATCGCAAATCTGAGAGGAAGAGCTGCAATATCAGAGCCTATAACATCAAGTATCCAAGAAAGTGTATAGCTGGAATGCCACAAAAAATAATCCAACGCCATTAAAAATAGAATAGTAAAGGAAAATGATGGCTTACTGCTGCTCGCATCTGATTAAGCCCGCCATTGCATGACACCATTAAATAACCATTGTTTTTATATATCCCTACAAAAAAAAAAAAAAAGTAGCAACGATTTCAGCTGAAGCAGAACTGATATCAACCATCATGCAATGAAACACCATGACAAGATAAAATTATCTGACTACTGCAAGAAAGGCTCGACCGTATGCATTAGAGTGTTGGCCGGTGTAAAGGTCACACAAGCATATGATGCACAGAGCAGGACCCAGGGCATTGCGAAGGATATGCCGTAAAACTAGGAGGTTACACGTGAGAAAGAAAACGCATCAAAGAAATGATAAGAGTTGCCTCTATGTTGTAAGAAAGGGCAACAGATGAAATGGTTTGGCCATTCGCAACACAAGTGATTAAGGGGCTTAAAGACAGGTTGGTAGGCCAAGAAAGAAGGTAAGACCACAAAAACTTGGACAGGAGCAGTAAGAGGTGAATCCAAGAAACCTCTTAATTTGGGAAATAGCCCGAGGATGGAAGACCAGGAAGCACATAGCCAAGCACAAATTGATGGAATAAACTAGAAGTTTCTATCGAGGAACAATCATTACAAGTTATAAAATTCTCGACCAGATAAAGCACAAGGTATAAGCACAACTTCTTTGAATTTTTTTCACAAACTAAGCAACAATTGCAAACAAGATAGAAATAAGAATCCTCATCAACAAGATCCTAGCCAGCTGAAACGAAAGAAATAATAACCAACAACCCCAATAATTCCTAACAAACACTAAAAATATTATCTTGGTAAAAGAGAACCAGGCATAACATCAAAAACACAAACAAACAAATTCAGAATATATATTATGCTAAAAGAGTGGGAATCTAAAGTCGCTGCTGACCTAGACATACTGAACATAGGGGATATCACACACGCTTTGAATAAAAAATTTATACCAACAAATAACATATCAATTCTACATAGCAAAAGATGAGAACAAGAAATGGAGAAAATGTGGGGATTTTCTGATGAACGAAGAACTCACTTTTGGGCGGAGGAGGGATTTTGTCAACCACCGAAGAGGGTTTCACCGGAGCAGGCGAATCGGAGGGGGTGAAGCAAGAAGGCCAGCCCTTGAGCACCCTCGGCCCCCACATCTCCCCCAGTGCCGTGAGTTGGACCACGCACGTCCACAGAAGCACGGTGGTCGTCGCCCGGATCATCCAGAGCTTCACCCGAGACCTAGACACCATCGAGCCCTTGAGCTTCTCCACCTTCACCCCGACATCGTCGCCGCCGGCCTTCAGACCCACCTGACGCTCCCCGGCGTACTGAGATCCCATCGACTTCTCCAACCGGCACATCCTCGGAAACCACTGAGCTTTGCGCCCCATAAATAAGAATCTAACACCAATCCCCTCCCACGAGAACCATCAACGTCTCATGAGGAGAAACGAGAATCTATTTTTACGCCCAAATCAACAAAGGCAACCAATAATCTCCTCGACTCCACCCAATGCAGAATCCCAGGGCGAATCAAAACCCTTAATAATGCAGGAGCCGGAAAAGAAACTCCCTAAAAACTCCAGATTTCCTTCCAGAAAACACGAACTTTTCGTATCAAAACTCGCAAATTTCTCGCTCAGACACCATCTCCCACCGCTAATTCAGCGAAAATTGCAAAAATGGTCTCGGGTTTTTACCTCTTTAGGCTTCCATTCATCAATTCCACCCCGATCACGTATCAATCCAGGTCCCCCACCTGATCTCCTTCCAAAAACGGCTACAAGCCGTTGGTTTACGCCCGCGAACGGGCCGATACCACCGCTCCCTCCGTGCTATCGAGATCTAGAGGCTGGATATTATGATTTCGCCCAAGAATCTGGCTTGAATCGCCGGCGAAATCAGCAGGGCACGGGGGTCATCGAGAAAACGGAACCGTGGGCGAGGGGCCGCTCCATCCCCTTCCATTTAAGAGCGCAGCTGCCTCTTTTTTCTCTTTTCTTTTCTTTTCTTTTTTTAAAAAAAAAATGAAATGGAAGAGAGCAGCTGTCGCCTCGGTCGTCGGTGGCGTATCTACCAGGCGATGCATCCATCCGTATCCCGCCGATACGATGATCACAGTTAAATCCTAACCCTCGGTTGGTACCTGCGGTCCAACCAATTAATTTGTGCCAACGAGGCAGCCAAACCCGTTCCCCCCACGGGGCTCGCCGTGGTCCCACACGCCGAGGAGGACACGTGGGGAGATCTCAGGATACAGTCAATGCTCCACGACAACGAATAATCGGGTACGCGGAATTACGAGCGCTGGTCTTTGAGATCGACGGCTGGGATCGCGTCACGGGGGATTTATTCCGATGGAGCCTTTTGAGGGTGGCCGGCGCTGTCGGTCACGTCGTTAGTTGACGGCGTACCGCGTCAGAACGGTCGACTTTTCTCCGCCCCGTATCATCGCGGTGTCGCAGCTCTTCTTTTTTTATTTTTTTTATTTTTATTTTTATTTTTTTTTTGAGTTTATCCACTTTTCTACTTAAAATTTATTTTTTTACTTTAATAAATTTTTAAATATTTATAAAATAAATTATTAAATATTTTTTTTTTTTAGAATTCAACTCCATTTTATCCGCTTTCACCTCCAAAATTGATGGGGTGAACTAAAATTACATACAATGTATTGATGCTTTAAATACTGTATCATGTTTAGAATTTACAGATTTTGATGGAAAATGATCAAAAACCTCCTAAATATATGTATCTTGTGCAAAATTAGTTTCAAATAAAAAAAATTATTTTAAGGAAGGTGATAATCTTATGAAATTTTTTGATAAGATAAGGAGAATAGATAAAAGGAATTGAGACTGAAAATAAAAGGAATCGAGATGCGGTAAGCAACAAATGGAAAGCGATGAATGTGACTTTGCTCCATTACTAGTCTTAATTGGACAGCCAATCAGCCATGGCCATCATTTGGGGCCCCACTCTGATCCGACGGTGGTGATTGGGTCTCAGCAAGACAGGGAAACTGGACACCCGACCAACCACGGGAGATTCCAGCACAGAGTCTGATCTCGACGTTCCCCACGCCTGGATCCGTCCGATCTTCTAGTGATGCATATGATCAATGTGAGCGAAGGGACCAGTAATGGAATGGTCCAGATTGGAAATTGGAATTGTTCGTGTGAGGCGACGTCAGACTCGTTTTGGTAAACTCTGACCGCGCTCTGCACTCGAATATATCTGCCAGACGGCTTCCGAGGAGGAAAAAAAGAAAAAAAAGCAAAAAAAAATAATTATTCTGGCAATACTTGATTATCTCTAGAATAATCGAAGAAATGATATATAGAAACTCACAAATATTTCACAAGAACATAAAGTAATTAATGTGAAATGAATTTTCAAGGCAAAAGTCAAGCTAAATTAAGTTAAACGGTATAAAACGAGATTGATAGCAAGATTTTTTTTTAAAAAAAATATTTATGATTTTTTTTTTGGTGAACAAAATAACCCTTAGCGTAGAGCTATTTCAGAAAATTTAATAAGATAAATCTTAGTTTAGAGCTATTTTAAAAATTCTAATCCAAATAAAGGGTTATAACAGATCGATCTACTCTTATAATAATGGATATCCTTGTCAAATTATCAAAAAAATAATTGGATAATCAAAGAAGAGCAGCAAGTCAACATTAATGGCTCGCTAGATTGATGAACCCACTGGACGTGACTTGGTTCTATGGACCTTTGAATATCCCTAGACAAAATCATCTTTTATATATATATTTAAAATTATTTAAAAAATTCAAACCAATAAAATTTAAAAAAAAAATGTGAAATAATTATTTCTACAAGGACAATCTTTTATATATGTTCTCCTGTTTACCATCAACCAAGCATTCAGACTACAAGAATCTAGCATCTAAGAGTGGTTCGGTAAATTATTAATTTTTAATGAAGAAATAAAGGAAAAGACTCCAAGTTTACTGTTATTCCAGTGGTTTTATAAAGACATAAGATGGTGATCAACCGTGTTTTAAAAAATCCTGCTTGATGCCCTACCGATAAAGGAAACAAGTAGACAACCATGGGCCCTGAGGAAGGAAGAATGACTCATCATTAGGAGCTCCATATGATGTTCGAGTATGGTGGACCCAAATGGACCCAGCCTGGAGTTCTTGGGGCCATTGGGTTCTATGATGCAGTAGAGAGAGATGGAAGGTGGTCCGCTAACGTCGGACGAAAGGAGTTCACATGTCAGGCTCCAAAGGACCAAGATAGGTGTGGACGAGGGTTCTCTTTCCTCTCTTCTTTCCCTCCGTCGCGATCCCTCCGTCGCCACCCCGACCGAGGCCATATTCCATCCGTTGCCAACTTTTGACGCACCTACATTCCTTCTACTTAGTTTTGACTCAGCCCTTTGGTGGGTGGGCACCAACCAAATTCTTCTCCATGATTTGATTTTAATAATTCATTTCAAATCCCCCGCTGCTCGAGCATATGCTTAATTTCAACGTCGAATCTATTATTTTATTCCATGCACGATGTCGAAATGAAATTATTTACATAGCATGGTTTGCTTGTCACAATGTAATGGATTACAAAGATTGGACTTGAACTTGATAGATGGTTTCGGATTAGAGCTCGAATGATGACATTCTTACCGCATCTCTCGGAAGAAAATAAAAAAATTTGAACTGCATCAAGTTTGATAGATTCGGATCTATCTTTCGCTCGCATGAAAGAATGATTGATCTTGTTTCGTGGCGTTAAATGTTCGATTGTGCTTTATGCTGACTTCAAAGCATTCTAATCCTTATCTTCAATTCATCTATCTACATAGATCGTGGATATTACGCAATTGATATCGGAAAAGAAGGAGCATCATTCTTTCATGTGAAAGTTACCGTCCAAATCCAAATGGGATAGCGAGCAAGTCAAATACAAGCAGCTAAGTAGCAAACATGTCGTTAGGTATTCCGTTCACTTCATTTAGTCTGATGCCCCACGATCCTACCCTTTCTTGAGAAAGATACCCCACATCTGCCTTTATATTAGCACATTATTGTTGTTTGCTAAAAAAAATTGGATGTATGTGCTCTAAATTATATAGTCTCCTATCATTTGGTTATGGGCCGCAACAACCACTCCTTTCCCTGGTACATCCATCACCAAGCGGACGTACGCCATTTTATCCCCGTGGCTTAATTTAACTAGGCCAGTGATGGGTAGGCCTCAAGATCTCACATATAACTCGATTTATTATTTCCTTTTGAGTCCCGATGCATGTCTTTCACTACAACTATACTATTTTATTATTATTTAATTTTTTTAAAAAAAAATTAAATAAAAAAAAGGAAAGATTACTAATATGTTATGTTGTAGTTGATCAATCACAAATGCTTTAAATTCCATCATCAAATACCAAGGTTGAAGTTGAACGGAAGAAAACTGATATATTTATATTTATTTTATTTAATAAATATAACTAAAAATATTAATTAAATATAAAAATTTATAATAATATTTATTTTAAATAAATTTCGATATAAATTAGATATCAAAAATATGAATATAAATATAAATATAAATTATATGATTATGTAATCAAAGATATTATTAAATAGATGGTTAATATGATCATTTATTTTTATTAAAAATTTATAAAAATTATATAAAATTATAAATATAATTATATATTTTAATATAAATTGAATAGTTATTTATTTATATTTATATTTTTTTTTATAAATATAAATATGAGAACTGATCGCATGCTCAAACTTTTGTTTATGTTCGGATGGTTTGATGGATGCAGATTCGAAAGGATATTGTCGTATCCCCAATCTTCCCCATCCAACACGCAACCCAAGAACCTTTATTTATGAAGTAGATGCGTGGGGGTACTGCGTCAGCCCCGAATTAAGTTTACAGCTTTAAGCATTCAAATGTTTCGGGTTACACCATTAAATTATGGGATTAAGGTAATTACGGTAGTAAGGAAAAGGAAAGTTTGAGCGAGCCAAGCCAACTTGATGGTAATGGTGAACCAAGTAATAGCTCTTGGTCGCACCTTTTCCAACTAGCTGAGATGCGAGATATTTCATGAGACATTTATGAAAAATGAACAGAGCGCAGACCTAGTTGAGTAGTCTGAAGCGGCTCGCAACACCTCATCAAGATTCCATTCACTTATAAAATCTCTTAACATGCTACCATCTTCGTATCATAAGTTTGTTTGGCATGGATCCTCTGTTGTACATCATATAGTATCGTATATTACATATATCATTCATCATACGATGGATGGCTATATATGGATGCATGCATGCTGCATATGAATATGTGCAGCCATCCGATGCATATGCATGAATCAAGACATAAGAGGCTCGGCCTGGAAGACTCTCTTACCGTTTCTTTTTGGCACAAATTTTAAGTGATTAGATGTCAACTTCAAGCTGTCTAAGACAAAAGATACGATTGAGTTAGTACTTGTGGCCCTTTCTATGTATTATATGATAATTTAAAATGTACATATCATGAGAATTATTTTTAATAAAAATATATTAATTTGAATATTAATAATACTTAATCTAATATTATTACTTAGTATTAATATTATTAAATTAATTTTTAAATTTTTTTTTCTTGAATTTATTACTTAATTGGGAAAAGAAATGGAACCAAAAACATATTTATATATGTAATGTACATATAGACATACGTACATTAAATAATATTATATATTAATATTCTTAAAAAAAATTTAAAAAAAAATCAAATATTAAACATGAATATTTATAAATATAGTTATAATATAACTCATTTATTTGTTTAGAGACATGGTTTATTTGAATAGTTGAGATCCAATTGACATAATTCTTATTTTTAATTCAAAATATTCAATAAAAAAATTTAAGCAAGCATAATAATTCTGCATTGTGGAATGGTAGAATAGTTGATATTCATTTTTCTTTTCTTTTCTTTTCTTTTTTTTCTATCCTTTTTTTTTTCCTTTTCTGAATGAAAGCAGAAAAAATCTCATTTCAATTTTGATTGTATCTTTATCCTTTCTTAGGACCGATCTGCTTGCTATAATTATTATCGTATATCTACTTTAACTAAAGAAAACAATCAATTCTATATCAATAAATAACTATGTTTTTAAATTATAATTTATAATTTTATAGTATCATATAAAGGAAACGTCGCGACCCAATTAGTAGCGAGAACCAGCTGGCTGCCCCTTTTAGTTCATGACATCATATTGTGATTCCACAACTAATCGAGGTAAGCTCGAGCGTGACAACTTGATATTAATTATTGATATTTGAGATTCAGAACCTAGGAAGCATTTAGAGAAGTATCTAGGCCTATGTCATTCCACTGATGAGTCTACCTTCCCCTTATTATTATTATTATTATTATTATTATTATTTTAAAATTTTTTGAGAAGAGACAATATAGAACAATGTCTAGTGGTTCACAAACAATCCATGAAGTCTTTCTTTCACTTCACACAATCAAATGCACATATTAAAACTCATTAGTTGTCTGATCAATATATCTGGATAAATAGGCCCCAAACTACTCCTCCCCATATCTTATAGGCACAAGTCCAAGTCTCTGGCTTCTTAGCCATAAGGTATAATCTTGAGTTAACTGTTTCAGACCCTGTGATGATTTAAAATATACATGAAATAGGAATTACTTGTAACATGTACAGAATTAAATGTCACCAGATGGTATAGAGTACCAATAGTTGGATCCTCACCAGGACTTCGGTTTGCTGGTCGGCACCCCATAAAAATTCCAGAGTCGAAGTGAAACTGTGGCATAGAGTACCAATAGTTAGATCCCGACAAGGACTTCAGTTTGCTGGTTGGCACCCCATAAAAATTCCAGAGTCATTCATCGTGTTTGTCGGAATCGAAAGAAAAGATTACGTCAATTTAGATAATAGTCAGAGACAAACCACTCACGATCATTTCATCAGGTATTCAATTCACTTGATGCAATCTAACACCCCAAAACCATCTTCTGATTTGAGAAAAATACCCCACATCTGTCTTCATATTAACATATTATTTTTGTTTGATCAACAAACTTTGGACCTATGGGCTCCACCATCCTCTCCTACCACTTCTTGTGAGCACCAGTCACAAGTCATTGGATGCCCGCCTGATGATCGAATTTTCTCAGCTACAAGATTACAGTAAAACAATTTGCCATCCTTGTCGTGAGCCATATGATAATAAACTGTGTAAAAGTATAATTGAGTTGAATACAAGTAAGCTGGTCGGTGCTTAAAAAAATACTTCCTAGTGATCGGTTTACAAGGGAGTATCACAAGAAGCACCACCACTGAGAAGGAACCAAGAAATCAACTACTCCCTGTAGGCTTTTGCTGGTCCCCCATCCAATGATTCAGAACCCCAAACGGACGGTGGAACCCAGTTTAATAATAAATTAAGAACACAATACGGAGACATAAACTAAACTAATAGTCCAACAACTTCAGAATTGTGTTTTATAACTTACGTATGCTTCAGTTTTCAAATCACCAACGGATGGTAGCGGTAGCATCTTTTTCCGATAACATAAGAAGCCGACCACAGGCACCGGCGGGACAGGCTCGGTTACAATCATACTTTCTTTCTGAACCAAAAGATTAAATTCTCAGCAAGCCTAACATTTGTATTGCTTATAGAAAGCTGGTGGGTGATTCCTAAAACTGATGGAGCCAGTCCAACTCCAATGTTTTATTGCAACCAAACCACTTTGAGAAGAGAAGAAAAAGAAGAACAAGGTGGGGGTGGAAAGAAGGGCATGGCTCGGCCTCAGTTCTTGTTTCTTGTGGTTGTCAGCATTGATGAGGATATTTAATTTGGGGAAATTAACATGCACGGGGGTCTGGACGCAGCAAATCTGGTACCTTTCCACTGAATGCAATTGGTTCCACTAGCATTTAATGGTTTCCAGATCCCCGGAGATGGCTTCCGCGGCCTATCTCCCTAACTGAGACCCATGCTATTCATTAATGGTGAGTGGATGGAAACTTGATATCAGTATAGGGGGCTACCAAAACTGAGAATAAGGCAGGTCTCCTCATCCATCAACTAGGTTTCTATGAGGCTCCATTTTAACCTACCTAAAGCCGTCCGAGCTCAATTTAGAAGATTATTATCATGCTAAGAGTGATCGATCAAACATTGCTGAACTCATGAATCGCACCTTGATTCATAACATCTGACCGCATATCAGATAAATAAAATGATGCATATGTGCAATTGATTCAGTGATGCAATGCATGTGACAAACCCAGTAAGGAATATTTGATGGATCATTATGACACTGCCCCATTATTGCTTATCATCACAGGACCCAAACGAAGTATTAATGCACAAATATGATCTTACCGACCAGAATAGTTTGGAATTCAATTCTTTAGAAACTGTTCTTCCCCTATTCCTGTGAATTATATAAGCAAATTCCAACTTCTAATTGGTAACCCATCTACTTGTCTTGTTTCTCTGTCGCAAAAATTAAACAAAGGGCCAAGAAGATTGTATAAAGAAAAAAACACAGTCACAATCTCATGCATCTCCTCTTTAATTTTTCACTCGTGTCTACCCTTTTCTAGAGCAACATCTAGAAGATAATTGGTTGGGGAGAGTTTGGATCTAGAATCGGAATGCGAATGGATGACTCCCATTCCAAACTATTTGAGTGGAAGGAGATCAATTTCGGGATGGAATGGAAATCGTCCAATCAAAGCTAAAACCCAATTCAGAATTTAAATTTTCATTCCGATTCTGATTCGGATCATGAACCAATTCCGATTCTGGTCGCGAACCAAACAGCCTACCAGATGGTGGCTAAAAGTTGCATCGGGAGTATGCTCTACATGGAATGCATGGACAACGATTAGTTCGTTACTAGGATATTCAAGCACAGATGCTGCTGATCTTGCACAATTTCAACACGGAAAGGAACCAGAACTACACATTTTAATGGGCAATAAGACAGAAGCTAGCTCTCAGTGCTCAGAGTCTCACTGGAAAGGGAACTACAAAACTGATATTATAGGATAGATCATCAAGATCATTGGTGTCCAATTGAATCCTACTTGGGATTAATCGGAAAAAAAACAACCACAATAACATGATATACAGGGAAGAGTAGCTGTTAGGAAGAAATGCAAAACAGACACCTTACAGGCCCACAGCACTCACTGAAGGTTCTCCAAATTCAGCTACAAGAATTGACCATAATGATTGCTAAAACAGAAACAAAGAATTAAAGATAACCATAAATGCACGCCAAAGATATATTGCTCAACCAAAAAATATGGAGTACAGTTTTGACATAACTATTATCAAATAGTTTCTCAGACAGAAAAATAGACAAGAAGTATCGCATATTAATTTGAAGACCCATAAAAAGGAGCAAAGTAATAGAAAAAGATTTCAAGGTGTGGCCTAGTGGTTATAATGGACTTAAATATGATGAACAACATTTAAAGACTCTTTAGTACAGGAAACATGAGACATTCGGTTATGCCTAAAACCCCAGCCCCCAAACCTAACGATGCAGTTGAGTGAGTCACCTGCACCAATGTTGCATTTAAAACATACACATGTGGCAAACTTTCTGGCTCAAGCAATCGGAGAAGCATCCATGTTTCACAGAAAGGGGAGCAATTACTTTCAGATAAAGATCGAGCAAGCATTTTCAGTTTCAGTAGCCCGAACACCATCTTTCCAATGATGAGGAATAACGAAGTCTTACATTAAGGACTCAGGCTTGCTTCTCATCTTGAAGCAGTCCCATTGCTTTAATTAGAAATGCATACTCAAAAGCTGCATCATCACAATGTATGAAACGGCCACCCTCAGCAAAATGTCCACCGCTCATGTTCGTCTTCAGAATGACCGAACGCGAACAAGTGGGGCATGTGTTATCTCTCACTTTTGCCACCCATTTAGCAGCTTCCCAGACCCCTACCCTGAAGATAAGGCAACCAGAAGCATCACATTACGAGCTTGAACTGATATCTAAAATCAACGAACAAAACAGGAGAATGATAATTGTTTTACTGAAAAATTGTTGATAGAAAATGCAATCTGAGAAGTGAGAACTCCCATCAATAAATACTGACTGCAGCAAAGGGTAAGGAAATAAATGAAAAGGTGAGAAACTGAGAAACAGGTAATTTATTATGGTTTTTCGAATGTAAACAAGGATGGGCGGCTACTTATACTACATGCAGTTGTAGAAAATCAAATAAGACATCATAATGAAGCCTCTTAAACATTCCTGGCATGAGTCTATCTATTCAAAGTTGGGCATATGGGTTACAGGCACTGCAACTGCAGATACAAAAAGTGTATAAAGCCCAAAGAGAGTCCCTATGTAAATAGGGAGCAATCATTTAATGAACTGTGTTTTTACCCCATAAGTGATCACCTAAGCCATTACCCAAGGAAGAGAGACCACATAGATTAAACCATGCGACCACCTCTCCCCTTTCTCTTCCTCATTTTCTTGCTTTTCTCCTTTTTGTCAATTAGCCTTGAGGGAAAAAGTATGCCAGGTCACATTATCAATTTATCACATGCTGGGTGACCTGCTCGCATCTCTCACCCATATTCTTTTCTTTCTCATTTATTTTTATTTCCCAGGAGAGACTGGGTATGCCAGACCGCATTGTTACGTGACATTGTTTTAGACAGCGCGTTAGCATGGATGGGCATCGGTTCAAACTTGCAACATTTTGTAAAAGAAAATGGGAACAGTGAAGTAAATTGATATTGTACTATTATTGTCATCTCTTCCTAAAACCAGGGTAAAAAGTTCAATAAAAAGGTTGGTTAAAGCTGGCAATTAATCTTTTGACTGAATCAACGGTTATCAGTTAAAAAAAAAGAATAATAAATTAAAAAGATCAAAGCAGATAAAAACTTTTGCAAACCTTGAGTCATGAAATGATGTTGTAACTAGCACTGAAGGATAACAAACACGTGGAGATATGTTATCATATGGAGAATAACTGCGAATCATCTCATAGTCATCTTGGTTTCTAGGGTCACCAAACTCATCATAATCCAAAATGGTGAGAGGTAAACTGCGATCCAACATTGTGTTGCAGATATCAAGAAATGGAACCTGCATCAAGTCATAACCAAAAAGAGCCTAGTTGTAACTCATCATGATACAAGCATACTAATCACAGGCTACCTATGTATTTCCCATGTAAATAATGATTTCTATCCGAAAGGAAAGAAACATTTTGGAAATATCTTTCAGAAAATGAATGATTGAATAAAAATTAAATCCCTAGAGTGACTGTGTCTTTTTTCTGAGAAAAGGTATATTTGTTAAAGTGAACTTTTTGAGGGTACCACAGGCATTACGAAAATCTGGAAGATAAGAATTGAAAATCTTTCATGAATTTTCAAATTCTATCATTCTGCATAGCTTTTTTCTTTTACCTTCATTTTTGCAAGAAAACTGCTCCAAATGAAATCTACTTTTCTTTACCAATGGTCATGTTTTCAATGTACATATTCTTTAAAAAAAATAAAGTATGTCACTGTTTTGATTACTCTTTCTTCTGGCTAAACAAAGAAATAGGATGGTCAGAAGATGCAACACTTAAATCCTATTGCAAAAGACCCCCATATCTTCCACCACCTTCTCTACAAAAACAAATCAAACACTATGACTGCTGACATCATATAAATAATTTCTGTTGTTTCTCCACTTGTTTTATGCGTATCTCATGTCTACTCTCCACTATCACTGCAAGAATATCACAGAAAGATGTAGGCACTCATGGAAAGAGTCTTAGGAAATGCATGAGCTCACTTTCTCTTTAATAAATGAGTATGATTGTGGACTAAAACAGCAATTACCTTCAAAATGGCAGCACAAAACAAGTCAGGGTACAAATTGATAGTTGCACCAACCAGAAGGCCTCCTGCACTGCAGCCAATAGCACAAAGCCGATTTTTATGAACAAAACCCTCCTTGACAAGATACATGCCACATGCAGCAAAATCCTTAATTGAGTTTAGCTTGCATGATCTGGTGCCAGCCTGATGCCATGATGCATCACCGCCTCCACCCCTATGAACAATGATGAAATACATTGTATTAGCAATGATAGCACTTGAAATCAAATGGAGTTTACATATTTTTGTACCACAATTTTATCAAGACCATGCATGCTAATGGTCGTACATCTTTTCCGCACATCTCATCATACACAGTATTTAGCAGGCCAAAAACAGAGATTTTGCTGTCTATTTATAGCAGCTAATGACCATAAAAGGAAGAGAACACAGGCAACTAGCAAAGTCGAAGAAGTTCAGTGAATGAACGGCAGATAGAATACAGAATATTTTAGCAGTAGTCAAAGAGGTTGCCAAACACCTGATGTTCAAGAATGCCAGAAATATGACAGAAGCATATATGTGCATATATACATAGACACGCATGCATGCACACACCCAAACATGCACACACACACGCACGCACGCATCCCAACCCCTATCCTCACCCACACACACCCCCACCCACCCAAACACGTGCACATGCACACACATGCAGACAGAAAAACACATGCATGCCACACATGCCGGCCAACCAGCCCGCCCAAACCCCCAAGCATACAGCCACATGCACACCCACATGCAATAATGCACACACCCACACATCCATGCGCACACATGCACGCACTCATGCACATGCACACAAGCAAACACACATGCCCACATGCACGCATATGTGCATGCATCCTCACACCCACACGCCCGCCCACATGCTCTGTCAACATTTTCTGGGGGCACACGAGCTTAAAACAGGTGGCATGCTATCCTTCATCCTGGAAACCATTCCGTGCATTCATTTTCTGGGGGCACATGAGGTTAAAACTCTGGGGACACATGAGGTTAAAACAGGTGGCATACTATCCTTCATCCTGGAAACCATTCTGTGTGTTCATTTTCTGGGGGCACATGAGGTTAAAACAGGTGGCATACCATCCTTAATCCTGGAAACCATTCCGTGTGTTCTGTACACAACTTGCAATTCTTTTTTGATGGAACAATTAGCAGCAACACATTTGTCACAGAATCCTTTTCCCCACAAAAAGGGTAATCAGAAGAGCCATCACCACCTAGAAGCCTAGGAACTTCATCTAAGGTTGAAGAAACCAGCAAGCTCATAGAGATTATCATGTAGTTCATCTCAATTTATAATTACATAGTTATCCATATTTATTTCATTATTTTCATAGAAAGAACTTAAAAGCAATCCAACACATCTTTACTGAACCAACACTTCCCAGACCAATATATCTGAAGAATCATCTTTCAAGTTAATTATTTTGGTCTGTCTGAATAGATGAAAGGACAACAATTTTAAGTTGTTGAGCTGAAACTTGGTCTAAAACCAAATATTAGAACTTAAGTTGCAGATTCTATGTATATCCTTGTATCCAACAAATAGTGTAGTCATTGGATTAGTAAAAAAAAAATGATCAATTTGCTTCAATTCTAGATTCACCAAACAGTGGCTTTAAATATCCAAATTTGGAAATTCTCTCCCAGGGAGAAGAGGGAATACGTTTTAACCAGCCTAGAATGTCTGACATGTAGATCACGTTTCAATCTGAGGATAAATAGTGACCATCTTTTTTTAGCTATATATATATTCAAATATCACAGCCCTAAACCCTGCAGAGTTTAGACAGACATCTAGATTAGTTGACATGAAGCATTTAAGTCTTCAGTTTGATGCAAACTTACCCATGGTAGCTATATTCACCACGAAAATCCAATTGAAAACAAAGCATTTTGCATTCTATGTTCTCTCTTACATAAACTAATCCATAAATGGCAAAAGATATAGTCATGCAAGCTTCTATAACTAAGATGAAAGAAAGCATTAATGATGCAAGCTTCCACCAGTCAAGGCATATTGGTAAAACCAACTGCTCCAAGAATTTGTTAATCCATGTGAATAAAACTCAGTGTCAATGTATATTCTCAATGTGTATAACAGATTATACGGTAATGAAACATCATATTCTTTATGTGATTAGTTGGGCAAAACCTTGTTGTTCATAACTGTAAAACGTAATAGAACCCACAGCAAGCATCAAAGTGGCACTCAAATCAGTGCAGCATTATATCCTGTTGCATAATGTAGCATATGTTGGCCAAGCAAGGTCAAACTTGGGTTGCAGCATGGCCAGTGAAAATAAAGATCAAGTGACATACCAAAACAAATTAGCATAGCTTCAATGAATGCATTGTCAAAAATTATGTGCAAGCAATTCGTGTGACAATTGGCAAACTGATAACAACTAGAGGCACTGAAACAGTCTTACCTGACATCAGCATAAGCAAGAACCCAACCTCGAGAGAGCAAGCTTATGTGATCAGAACACCAACTTTTATCTAAAACTTCTCCATAAGCACCGTATCCATGCAAGAGTCCAGGTGATTGGCCAGTATTTTTTGCTTGCCGTGAATACAAAATGGTTAGCGGAACCAGAACACCATCATATGAAATGACTTCCCTCCTTTCACAGCAAAATGACTCAGAAAGATCATTCCACTTATGTGAATCTTCTACATTTTGCAAATGCTGGTTGCTGTGAGACTGAATGCTAAAAAGATTCGAAAGCAACTTGTCAGAAGAAGAATTTGCCTGAGAATTGTTGGTAGAGCCCACTACCTCCTCCTGATGTATGCTTCTGAATGTCTGCTTTTCCATATTGTAGTCAACCATTATGTCAGGCATCTGCATTTTTCAGAGGAGAATAAAAGATCAACACCTCTCTGAAGCTTGACCTCCAGCCTTAATATAGGTACAGAATTTGAACATCATGCAAAGAAGTATAGAAGACGTAAGTCATGATGGTCAAAAGCAAAAGTTGCTTCAACAAGTAAAGCCTGAGCAATAACAGCATGCAAGATAAAATTTCAAGAGCACACTACTTTTTTGGTTCCTATAATGCAGAAAAAGAAAATAAAAGAAAAGAAGCAGCAATACTACATTACGAATAATCAATAATTATTGATTTCAGTGAAAGAAAAGTCATAATGAGGGCTACCAATAACTGCTTGCACCAAACAAATCCAGGATTTTAAGTAGTCCCAGTAAACCATAATTTGTGGTAATAGGAGTCTGTTTCGCTACAATGGATTGTACTTCTATTATAGCTTGAGGAGAGACCAGATCTAGTCTCTAACTGAATAAAGTTTACTGGACCTCGAAGTGATTAAGAAGAAGTGAGGACATGATATTCAATATGCAGTTTGGTAGTTTTGGTATTGCTGGATTCGTCAATAAGCAGTTGGGTTCAAGCACAGACTTGGATAAGATTATATATAATTTCTGGACCGCTTAAGCCTCTTTAAGAAATATATATCAATATTTCTTTGGTATCCAAGCTGGCTCCCACAAAATTCCCTGCATGATATCAGCAATCAACAGAGGACTGAACCACTGTATCACCTCTTAATATCTCCTTCTTCTTGCTTCATCATTCCCCTCTTTAACTCAGAGTATAACAATTAAGAAAGAAGGTCTATCTAGGAGAAGAAAAGAGAGGTCCAGAAATGTGAGGAACTGGAAAAACAAAGCTCCAACAACCCACCTCAGATGGCCTAACATATCTCCCCGAGATTACTGGTTTTTTATTTGGACATTTCCAGCCATTGCTGCATACCAAGCAGCAGGCTCTGAGCCTTTGAAGTTTTGTTCCATATCAGTGGCACATTCTCTCTATTGATACATTTTTCCCAATACATCATGTTACTTTGAGATTCTCCAACAACTTTATGGCACCAGTTCAGTTTCATTATAATTTATGAAAAATATGAGTTTAAGCTATCATATCAAACAATAATATTTCAAACTTGTAAGCAAAGTGTTATCAATTTAAGCAAGTGAAAGCTGTACCACTAGTGATGATATCACAACACGGTAAGTAGATGACTTGAAATCATGGTTTGAGCCAGGAAGAACACTGCATAGGCTTGAGGGTGCTGGGAAAAACCATGGATTGAGATCCTCAACTTTTATTGCTTGCTGCAAAACAGATATATCAAAGGGTAAGCATATAACATGAACAGCTATTTTTGCAAGGCCATGAAGAATAATTAGTCCTAAGATGCTAAAAGTAAAAAAGACTGGGATAAGGCTCCTTGGTGACCCTATTCTATATTTCATGGACTTTGCTTACATCTACTCAAACTAGCCTTAATGTACACTCAATATGGTTGGCTCAACTTCAAATGAAGAAAATGGCTGGCATGGAAGGGAATTTTTTTTTTTTTTAAAAAAAAAGCCTTAGTTCTCAAGAAGAGGATGCTTAAAGTGTTAAAGTGTATACAATGCCAAAAAGCAGCTGACTTCTGACACATACATGCATGCACATCACAAGTTTCACTAAATTGCACTGGTTGGCATAATGACAGAATAATTAAGGAAAACAACTAATAACTACAGAATAGTTAATGAAAACAACTAACAAGTCCAACTTTTCAAATCCCAACTAAATTGGACGGTATGAATGGTACTGTACCATTCCAACATGTTTACAGCCCTGGTACAGTGCATCAGTACAAGATGCAGTCCTGTACCATGTGTCTGTACCTGGTGCTGTACCATTCTGGCAAAAAACCGATATGAGGTCCCCTGCCATATTTGAAACCTTGAACAGTTCACTTCAACAACCTTCAGTAACACAATCCATAAATTTATAGAAACATGATAGTCAACAGTACCTTGATATTGACATCAACAGGCAGATTTACAGAACAAAATAAAGGAATCCCTTTCTGGTAAAGAAAAAGCACCAAATGTCCATGGAAGATGTCCATGTCTTGAAAGGTGATGCCCTCACCTGGTAGAACTATAGCCTAGAAAGAGAAAAAGATAGATTTCAAAAGTCACCAGATTGGACATGGACATTTAAGCCCTTCAAAAGCATAGCATAACTGATGTTTGAGATACAAACTGAAAATATCATCTATCATAAAGGACCAAAAACACAAAATGTAATAATTAAGTAGAGAGTTAGCTAGTTTAAAAGCTTGTGTTACACACATACACATACATATAAAGTTATTACATTTGTATTGATAACAGGAAAACTTCTAGGTTGAACTGTACTGCATACAATAGTGGTGGAACTGGTAGGTGCCTTATCTGAGTTTTGAGATAGAAAGAAAATTTATCCAACATCAAGGATAAAAACATCATTTCTAACTGGGTATTAGCTAGTTTAATCATCACATTTTTCTTAGATATTTGAAACAAGCAAGAGGTAAGAATATTAATCGAGTAAATGAACGATATCATGAACATTAAATTAAATGAATGATATCATGAACATTAAAATAAATGAATGATATCATAAAAATTAAATTCTAAAATCTCACAGTAAAACCTTCAAAGTCACTAAACAATGAAAAAAAAAGAATATGACATAGTATTAAAATTTTGGGTTTTGCTACGGTGCTCTTTTATAATATTTTATAAAAGATATAAGGTATCCGGACCATCCAAAAAATTAGGGAATTTAGGGTATTTTGTTCTTAAGAGGTCAGTAGCAGGTTATCAACTTCCCCACCTTTTTATTATTTTTCTAAAAAATAATATTTTATTATTTTTCAAAAGAAAAAATATTTTATTATTTTTTTCTAATGGCGGGCGGTGGTGGCAGAGAGGGAGGGGAGAAGTAGAGGTGGCGGTGGTGGTGGAGAGGGAGGGGAGGAGGAGAGGTGGCGATGGTGCCAAAGAATAGTGGGGAGGAGGGGGTAGAGGTAGTGGTGGCACCGGAGAGGGGGGGGGGGGGTGGTTGGCCTTTCACTATGGCTTTGCAGGAGGGGTGCAGTGGCATAAGGGGGTGGTGGGGAGCAAGCTAGAGGTCAAAGCAAGGGCACGGTGCCGACCTCAAAGATCACAACGAACAAGTCATTGGGGAGAGCGACGGTGCTGCTACCTTCTCCTTTATCAACTTCGAACTCGTTGGCACCACCACCTCTATCTGCTACAGGCTCTATATAGAGTCTTTCGGTAGCACGGCGAGATGGCTATAGAGAATGGGCACCACTATCCTCTTCCTCCTCCCTGTATATCAACTCCATTGCCTTGGACGGTCTAGGATAGTGGTAGAGGAGGAGGTGGGAAAGGAGAGACTGAGGGTGGAGGGTGGATCTCAATGCCACTGCCCTCTTCCTCCTTGTATCTCAAAGCCACCACCACTCCCTCCTCTCACTCCTAGGTGTTGCCCATCGTGCACCTGCAGCCCTTTGGAGAGTGAGGGCACTTTAACCTTGGTGTCCTCCACCTCTCCTTCCACGCCCCCGTCCTCTTCCCCGGCCCTCCTCCAAACCTCCTTCCTCTGCTCGCTTCCGCCGAGGCTAAAGTGCCCTCACCCTCGTTGCCGCCACCATCCACCAGCATCGAGCATTGAGGCTAAGGGGGAGACCAACATTCAAAAATAGCCCATGTGGTTTCACATAATTACTAACCTACCATCCGATTTAGTACAAAAATGGCCTTGATGTTTGAGATATATACTGCACCAAACTAGGTAGAACCTATTGCCGATAGACACATGCATCCATCCACATTGAATAGAATGGCCAACAATAGGTTAACAATGAAAGGACAAAAATGCCCTTTTGAGCACCTAGCAAAACCCTAAAATTTTTCGGTAACTAACAAGTGTTTTTTATATAGTTAGCCGTTTATTAAATGAATACTATCATTTCATTTCACTTTTTAATTATATGACTTTAAGGTCAAAATTCAATGATCTCGATCTGATATCCACTTGATTACATAGAAGTGCATCTCTATGAGAAAAGAAAAAAAGGAATGTCCAAAGTAAGGTTTAAATGTCTACAGGATCCACCATCCTGTGTCAAGACAAGGACCATCCTGAGTGTCAGCATGGGACAAGTCAAGAAATAGACCCAGACGAGATAGGACATCCACTGTTTCAAGGTTCGGTACACAAGGTATCCTATTCCATGTAAAAAAATAGAAGGCCCCATCCCGCAGTATTTAAAACTTGGTTCTAGGAGTCAAGTCTCAAGTAGATAATGCCATCATTTTAGTTACTAAAGTCCAAACTGATGCATCTAATGTTAATGACCAGGTTTAGCCCAATAGCTAGCTAAAGTCAATGGTCTAAAGAGAGCACGTTCCTATTACAACTTTCCCAAATTATTTGGAAAAAAATATAGTGTCTTTTTCTCCTATTTTTCATTTGATCATGATTTACTCCTTGTTACTATTAAAACTTCCCCTTTGCCAGCAAGTTGTTCAGCAAAATGACAAAAGATAATTGAACTTCCAATACGAAATCTACTCCCTCTTGATTAAATCACTGTTCAGTCAAACTCTGTAAAGTGATATGATCGCATTATTTGCATAACGAAATATGAAGATTTTTTTTTTAGCATGATCAACTGGGAAGATACTAGAATAACAATAAGAGTTGACTGGTAGTAGCTTTGAATGCACAGCAACATTAATGTGGCAATCCATACAAAATATTCTTGATGTATAAGTTTATCAATGCATTATCACTTTACTAAGCATGCATATACTGCTTATGCAAAGTAGAATGCCATTGGTTCTTGCAGCATGCGTCATTATGACCAAACACATTTTGTAGTTTACAATAACTCATACCCAACATCACAATAATATTCTGTGTATTGAAGAATTTGACCTGCCATCTTGCCAGCAAATATTTCTCAGCCCGGCATCTAGCTAAATAATAGCTTCCAACAGTTGATACCATGTCTTCTGAGGGAGCATTAGTAAGAATATAGAAAAAACCATAGTGGTGTTCCAAAAAATATTGCACACCAGGTACACGTTTCCTAACTGGCCAAAGGCCATCTTTTACATTCGTTGCATCAATCACATAAACCTGTAATGAGATAAAAATCAAACCCATAAGGATGCATGGCCACAAGAAACTTTTTGGAGCTTTATAATTAATTTTACTTGACAGAAAAGAGATATTAGAAATGTGACCTTCCTCAGATGACGTCCTTGAATTAGAATTGACAGTGATAAACTTGCCATCTTTTGTGCTTGTAATGTCCACACAGCAACTTGCATCGTTTTCAGTAAAAAGCAGATCATCTGCTTCATCTGACCCCAATTTTGTGGAAAAAACCCTGCTAACCAAAGCCAGACCAGAACAGTGAAACAAGATAAATGTAAAATCACAATTTTTCTTACATTCATTTCCAATTAAAACAATCCAAAAACAAGGGAAGATAATTGCCTGTTAGGCCTCTGAGTTTCATCGCAAACAGTATACAACAAACAACTGCAATCCTTAGCCCATGCCAAGCTAACAACCCCCTCTACTCTGGGACTTGCAATGATATGTCCAGTTCTAAGATCTTTAACTTGAAGTACAAACAATTCACCACCAGAAGTGTCCAGCGTATAAGCAAGGAACTTGTGATCTGGAGAAATTCGACAAGTCCCTATATGAACATAACCTGCATGTGTTTCAACTTATTAATAAGCTAATTCTACCGAGGTCATATAAAGAAGATAAAGGAGCAGAAGGTAGTAGTTTCCATGCAACCAGGAAGAAGGGAAATAATTGGACCAGAGACCAAAAGGAGAAGCTAAACACACAAAAAGAGGGAGAAGTTATTGAACTAGCATACACAAAATATGGTGATTATGTTGCTAGTTGATGCATAAGATAAAAATAACTGTCAAAATTCTTATAAAGATTAAGCAAGAAGCCAAAAATGCAGATTAGGTTTCAGATTCTTTTTTTTTTGGTTGGGGTTGTTTGGTGGGTGGGGGGGGGGGGAGGGTGTTGTTGTTGCACGGATCCTCTAGAATCCCCTTTGAGGAACTTAATAACTGAACAATAGGACAGTAGTAGGGCTAAAGCAAAAGGTGACTATAGTTGATACACAACCAGAACATAAAAGTAAATTATACTCTACCTAAAAAGATATAAAGTAGCTTCCGTGAAAGGCTTCAGTACAAAATCAAGTGTAAAATTGCATTCAAATGAGAGAGCATGATATAATGAAGGCAATATATCATCAATTGACCACAAACCAAGGTCCACAAACAAACAATCAAAAAAAGTAACATCACAAACACATGCCATATTTTTCTGCAACTTCATTCCAATCAAGCAGCATTTCCTCCTTCCCAAAGCCTCTCATGTAATTGAGGAATGCTTTTGCAAAACCATCACGATGACTAAGCCTCCTACATAGGACAGGATATTCCTTCCCCTCAGGGATGTATTGATAATATAACCTGTTTCAAGAAATTAGAGTCCATTTAACATGGTCCAAAAGAAATACAATCAATATTTAGGAAAAAATTGGACGTAAGCACATAGACAAAGTAATTTCGAAGAGAGCATTTTATGCTTCCACTACATGGTTGAACTAGAATGAAACTAAAAGAAAAGAGCATTTGATTTCATTTTGGTTCAAAGTAAATCCGAAGTATGAAACAGTAGTGAGTTCTGAGGTAAGATACACAAATGCCGACATCATGCAATATTTCGACGACTACAAGTTAACCTTTTTCAGACTTCAAAATGAACATATCGGTCGAAGTTTTGATCCTCTGATCATTCACAATGTTATAAGGCACTCAACCAATAGGAGATGGGCTGGAAAAACATAAATGATGCAAGCAGACGTTTCAATCTTTATGGGTTCAAACAAAGGTAACTAGAATTACTCAATTGATGCGACTTAATTCCAATTCGTTTTGAAGGAACTCTATCTTTGTTTTTATTTTACAACCAATATAAAAATCAAAGAGTTTCAGTAAAATGCCTCAAGTTTCAATTTTTAAGGGTCAAAAATAGATCAACTAGAACTATTTTAATCGACGAGACCTAAAAGTCCAACTTTTTAGGAAAAAGAAAAAGGGAACTCATGAGGAGATGCTCTGAATAAAGTAACGGGACAAAAAAGAGGGAAGGGTTTAGCGTTTTGGAGCAGACCAGGGACCCCATCGCTCGGGTGGAGTGGAGAGCGTGCGCGGCATCCGGCCCTTCATCTCGGCGACCAGCCGCCGCTGGAGATCGCGGGTGTCCGCCATGAAGGCCTCGGCGTAGGCATTCTCCCGGTTCAGATGGTCGAGGAGATCCGGGTCGTCCGTGTTGGACATCCAACGGTACGGATCCTCCCAGTTCCTCCCGTGGGCGGAGGTGGCAAAGGGGATCTTCTTGGGGACGGGCGGTCTCAGAGAAGGTACCGTCCGCTTGCACGAAGAATAGCAACAGGAGGAGGAGAAGGAGGAGAAGAGAGAAGAAAATATGGGGAGAGGGGAAGAGGGAAAGAGTCCTCTTCTCCTCAACATGGCGGCTCGGTAGCCAGTAGCGGGAAAAGAGGAATAGAAAAGGGGTAGCGTAAAGGAGGAGAAGAAAGCGAGAAGGTTGAATTAAAAGGATGGGGAAAATAGTCCCACATCGAAAGGAGGAGAGAGGAGAAGGAGAGGAGTCGGGTATAAGAGAAAAGGGAGGAACACGGGAGAAAGATTAAAAGGGTCGGTTGGCTATGTATGCCACGCCCGCCCCTCGTTGGTGGGTGCTGTATGGCTATCAAGACATATGGCCGACATAATTTGTGGGAACCGTTAGGGTTGGCTCGCTCGGCCGACCCTCCAATCCACGTCAAAAGTTCTCGGGCTTGTAACGCTCATCGATGGCTGAAGTGCCGCGGTGTGGGGAAATCAGGTGCTCGTTTCGCTCTCAGGGACGCTAAAACCAAACCTTTTGTATGGGTTTCCAGATGTAGCCTTATCCTTGCGGAGGCGCGGGTTATTCGAGAGGCGTTATTAACCGCATCAATATCCTGCATCCGGAGATTAATCATTAAAGTAGAACCAATGCAAGAGAGAGGAATCACTAATATAGAACCACGTCCGCTAGTTTTGCAAGTTTGTTTTTTGCACGCTTTGAGAAGATGCAATGCAGATGCCAATACATGACCCCCGGCGTCTTACAAACATCCCCCAAGTGCAACAACAAGGAGGGTCTCGGATTCGCTTCACCCGTTTCAATTTTAATTTTCGTCTGTTAGGCCAAAAGAGAGAGATTTGTCATCGTGTAAACGCTAGAAGACCATGGGACATTTTACTACAAAAGGCTATCCCTAAAGTGAAAGAATTCTCATTTATTTATTGATCAACAATACAAAAACCACTTCAAAAAACAAAATATTCACCCATCATCAATCCATGATATAAGGTATCTTGCCCATCCGCCAGATGATTAACTGCCCATAGAGGAAAAGATACAGGTGTCTCATACACACTCTACAGGCATAAATTTGAATTCCACAAGAAATAGTAAGATGTGATATATGCAGGACTGCAGGCTTATCACACGGTGGTGCACTGCTACCGTCACCAGGCAAGAACTCTTAACCGAAGCCACTCCAGCTGAGGTTTCTTTCCCATCCAATATGTTCAAATCTCTGCATTGGCTGCCTTGCTTGCTTTGGATTTCCTCTCATCGTCATCACCATCTAAGCCCTGTCAAACACAATTTTTTGCAGTGCATCTTCCAATTTGTAATCTTGAAACAAAAGGTAATAATTAACTAAATGCTTTAAGGAAAGACGGAACAAGCATGTGTGGTAATACAATAACTCTAGGAAAGTATTGAAAAATTGCAGAGCATAAATGACATACAGAAAGTTATGTTTATATTTATTGTATATAATGGAGTCCCCTAGACCACCTCTCGACATGAGGAATTCAAAGTCGACTACACCAGATCACAACATGGCATAAATGTGTTAACCCTGACGCACATTATTGACCCATTGCGTATGAGCATAAGCCTTTACGTTCGAGCGACCGGTAACACGGTGTCATAGCTCAAGTTGCTCGAGGCCACGAGCTCAAGTGCCCTTTAGTTTCAAGTACTGATTTAATTAACCTGGTTGCCATCTTAACACATTTCAATAATCGTATAATATGTTCATCCCTCCACGTGTGATCCAGCTGGCACATGGAGGGGAGGGAGTGTTAAGCCATTCCTTAAACTTTTGGTTCAAATGGTTCATTAACAAAATGATTTTGCACGTGCTTCAGTGTAGTAGAGCAGCAACCAGGTTACAAAAAGCATCAGTATTTTAAAATGCAATGCCTGCGGCTGCAAATGCAGATGGAGTAACATTTCCTGTGCATGCAGCAAGGTTAACATTGTCGAGCTGAGCTGCTGATTAATATATAGCCGCATATAAGAAGGCACTCCTAACACGCATGCGACCCCCAACTTATGCAAGCACGGGGCAGGGTTCAGGCTGATGCTGATGGTAAGATTCGATGTGAATTTCACACGGGCTGGATACATGTATATTAATATGTTATTATTAATATTGCAAATTGATTTTATTTTGAGGAAAGCTAGCAGCCACGGGTTTCTCTGGTTGATAAAGTAAAACATCCGTTCTCCGTATGACGCCTCTCCAGGCATCCCCATCTTCTCTATGTCCCCATCTCCACCATGCGCCATCCCTCCACCTTTCCATCCCTACTAACAACACCCTAATTCTTTTAACAGCTCTCTTTATCTTTTCTTTTCATCTCCTTCTCCCCCTCCTGTCCCTACTTTCTAGAACCACAAGGCCGAGGGAGAAAAAACAACAACAAAATTCAGACCACCAGAATAGCAAAAGTCAAAAAATCTTAATCAGAAATAAGAATCTCAAATTGAAAATACCCAAATCAATAAAATATCTTGACTTTAAAAGACTTTCAGATATCCAATAAGAGTAAAAGGCAAGACAAACCATAGAAAAATGGGTTACTTTTTCTTTTCTTTTCTTTTTTTGTGTGTTGTGTTTTGTGTGGGGGAGGGAAGGGCCCTTGGGTATTCCAAACAGCAGCCTTCCCAAGATTTCCAACCCCAGACCTGGATACAAAATGAGGCATATCCTTTCTTGAAGAACCCTTCTTATTTGAGTAGCTGCACTTGATCAAAAATAAACCAATAAAAAGGAAAAAAAGCGAGATAAAAGATTCAATTGAAACATAAGCGTGAACCAAATCAAGCTAATATTTCTAAGCCTAGCTAGATTAAGAAGGACATGAATGACTGAAGCTAGGCGTGCTAGGAGAAGGGTGGAGGAAATCAGAGGATGTTTGCACAAAAAGGATGGCTTGGATGACTTCAATAATGAACGTTGAAGTAATAAAATTTCTTGAAGAAAAGCAGGACATGTCAGTGGATTAAGGGATAGGAGATGGGACATGGGAAGCCAAATGTGGCTCCTCGGCTACTTTCATATATTTTATTTATTTCTAAATAATTAAAAATCCTAACTGTATCAGCACCATATGTAGAACATAAACTATGCGGTTTCTTGACCACCTGCTACCGCAGCCACCTCTTAAAACACTGAAGAGCATATCACCAAAGCCTAGATGTAAAAATGCTTTGTCAAACTCAACAAAAATCATGATAGAAAATTGGGGAAAGGATCATTTTTTAGGTGTAATTTTATTGGAAGATTGAAGAAACGAATGTGAGTAGAATCTTTGCAAATTGAAATGGTGTGTGGTGTTAGATAGGAAAGCCCAGTATATGCAGCAGATCTCTGAAATTTCGAGGCTATCCTGGTTCCCTGTTATTGTGGTTATGAAGCAGAAGCAATAGTATACCAAACTAGAGTAGTTTGAAAGAGTAAGCATCCCATGAATACAGGATACACATGTAAGTTGCATCACACATATCCAGATTTAATATATTATTATTGCATTTATTGATAAAACGTTGAGCAAACTAATATTGTTTGCTTAATAGTTTTCGTACCAAAAGAAAAAAAAACTAATATTGTTCATTTTCTCCAAAAGAACAACCTAGCTGCGTCCCCCGGTAAGAATCTCATAAACCATTTATTGCAATGTAACATACATGCATGATGTAAGAAAGAAAAAAACATTAAAATGGAAATTCCAAAATCTGCAAATGCATGAGTTATCTTACCGAGTTGCTTCCAATCTTATCAAACTCATCATCAAGACCACCATCACAATCATCTGAAAAATGTAGCATATCACATGTATATGTCAGAAAATGTTACCTACTAGTTATATTATATAATTATTTCCTCCAGCAGTTTCTAATGAAGATATTTCATGAATACCTAGTGACAGAGAAACTAAAGTGCTAGCATATGTACTTTTTGAAAAATTTATTATCCTTTTAATAAATGTGTGACAACAAATATGAAAATGTAAATTGCCTACCTGGACCATCATCATCACTTCCAAGGTCTCCCAGAAGAAACACATCCAAATCATGCTCTGTATTTAATGAGGTGGAAGTTTTGCTTGGCAACTTCGATTCTTTTGATTCTGCTTTGGTAGCTGGTGCAACAGTTGTATTTTCCTTAAGGTTATCTTTCTGCTTCTGTTCTGCCTTCATTTTTAACTCCTCCATATATTTTTTTTCATAACTAATTGGATCCACATAGAACTTAAGTAAGGTAACTGCATATTTATTTTTTAAGAAGAAAAGCATAGCATGGTCATGTTATAAAAAGCAATTCTTCTTAACAATGAATAAGCATGCATTCTTTAAAGCTTCCAAGCTCCGGTTTGATGTCAAATACACCTAATGTATTAAGTAAATATTATGCACGTTCAATTTTGTAAAGAGGAAATAATGATGCCATTACAGAGTTCAACCACATGGTTTCAAGTTACACATTGACCCCTCAATAGTCCATACAATATTTCACACAAGTTACTGCATGAAAGGTCAAAGAACTGTCCAACCAACGGCATTTGCTAACTAGAATCAAAGACCATGTTTACAGCGGATAAAAGTTTTGGAGCCAATCTGCTTAGTGAACTTAGTTTGAGCATAAGATAATGGTGAAAGAAATGTTGATTCACCAAAATGTTAAAAGTTTGCTATGTGTAAGGTGTTCACATCATACACCAGAACAGGAGAGAACAAAATAGTGGAAACATGCGCAGCAGAAACTTGGTAATACCTGCATGTATGTGTTATGAACAGGTAAATCCTAAAACTAAATGGAAAATAGCATTCAGAACATTATAGATTTTAAAGTATCAACTATAATATAGTTTATCTTGAAGAATACCTAAGTCACAAGATACTAACTTGTTCGGCAAGCTTTCAGAATAAATAGATGAGAATGCAAAAGATGAAATACATAATATGAGAAATTGTCAAACAAGATGGAGTGAAAGTCATCCCACATAATCTGCAATTGGCAAAGCATGAGTTGTTCCATCAGAACCTTACATTCTTCAATATTTACTTCAAGCTATAGAGCACCGTTGCTTTACATTTGAGGTTTCACTAGATTCTTCCACATTTCTCATGTCATTTAGACAGTTTCCTTAAGAACATCATTCTCTTCATCTAGATTGACCGGTAGCGTTCCCACTATCAAAGGTTCCAACTTTTTCCTCCAACATCATATAGGGAAATTTAGTAATGTCCTACATCTTTTCTAACACTGCGATCCCCTCCCTCAGATCTGGTACAATGTAGAGTATTGATTCTACATCTTAACATATATACATGTGAGAACTACATTCTTCTTCAATTAGCAAAACTAGCTATTTAGTTGGTGATAGCAGTGTAAGGTAAATGCATATCAAATATATGCATGCACGCGCATGGATGCACATACATGAATCAAACTAGCACAAGAATTGTATATGATGTAATACATGGTTGCAAGTATGATTCTGATATGAAAGAGAGTCAGGGTCAAATAAATAGAGGTGAAGCAGGCGAAACATTAAACATGAAATGTTGATCAAACATGTTCAAAAAAATAAAATATTAAAAAAAATATCAGATGGAAGAAACCAGAAAGGGAAGATACTTACGGAGCCACATAATTGGTTACAAGTATAAAATATATTTGCCAGAATTTTCTCTCTTTCATGTGGCGTGGGCATAGCTCATATCTAAGCTTGGATATTTCCTGAAATACAGAAGCAATTTATCTGTTTAATTCATGTAATGTGAGAAATAAATGAAACAAGAGGAATGAAAAGCATATCATGAATGCTTAATCTTAAGGTCAGCACCTAAGTAGATATACTGTGCAGAGATGCTTGTAAACCGACAACCCTTTCTACCCAAAAGAAAAAAAAGAGAAAAGGGAAGGAAAAAAGTATACAAGTAGATAAAAGTATGCAAGTTGATCTCATGTGTGATAGGCACATGCCACTCATCAAAAGCAATTTCAAAATTGTAGGCCCTAGTTCTACTAGCTTGACAAATCAGCATAAGCTAGAATCTTCGACTTGATTAATACACTCTAAATCTCACTCTCATTCCAAAGAATTGATTCCTAATACTCCAAGACATCTAGAATAAGTATCATTATCTCTATTATCAAAATCAATATTATTAAAATAAAAGGTGCATTTAGATTAACTTATTTATTATTGAATCTCCACTCATGCATTTTACTAAAATGCAATTATTAGTAAATTACAAAATTAGCATTTCCAACCACGTATGTAGCATATTTTTTTATTCTTTATGAACTACATTTCACCATTCTGGCAATCCTAATCCACTCTCATACTCTCTTCCAATCCAGGTAACTGACAAGGCTTTTATCCAACCTGACAGTAGCAGACCATCAATTCTTCTCCTACTACTTCCATCTTCCAACACTCAAAGAGCTTGAATCATCAATTTCATTACAAATGCACAATTTTCATGTCTCTTGAGAACAACTATCCCATGGCGTGATGTGACATATCACTTTCTCTGTAAGATATCAGCAACATATACTATCTTTCCTTTGGGAAAAAGGTGCCGCAACAGCATTCTCTCAATCAGCAAAGTATTAGACATTAATTTGTAGAGAAATCAGCTCTTAAGTCTAACTAACTGCAAATTTAAACTCCTTAATTCTCAAAAGACTTTCCAATAGGTGTAATCAGTATATTGCATTGCATCTTAATTTAGAGCGTGGGTTTCATAATGATTAAAAAATGTCTCAATATCTTCAAAATGAGAAATACTTAACTAAAACACATTTAAATATGAGTAGAATGTGGCTGGCAATGGCTGTAGTAGCATGAAAAGTGGTGGTGACATTCATCATTACATAACTCTGAAATTGCTACATGCTCATTATGATATCAGACATGCTAATCAATAGTAAGATATTAGATACTCCAGTCATATATATAATCTCACCAAACTGGAACCTGAAAAATGCCAGCATTAGTTTCCACCCAGTGGATCAATGCAGCTGGAACTCACATCACAGTGGCTTTTTTTTTTTTTTTTTTGACTCAGGATATATCCACCTCATATAATTTGTATAGGCTGATTATATCTTTCGCAATACGGGATTTTTTTTATGTTTCAGCTAAAAGTACGGAAGGAGACTGTTATATCTAATTAGGGCGGAAAATCAGAGATCCATTCATGTCAAATCACAAACCTGAAAAGCACCAATTGAGCCCAAAAGCAAAATGAGATAAAACCGAATGAAAAGAAATCATATTGAACTATGAACTTGTAAAATTAAATAGAAAGTGATAAAAGACAAAATACCTTAACTGTTGAGAGTACAAGCATAGCATGTGTCGCTTGCCACTGATTAAGATCCTGCCTGACATTTGACACTGTTGGAACATCTGACATTTCCGGTTCATCTATAAACAAGGCATATTAAAAGATTGAATAATTTATAAATTTTAAAATCAAAAGAAGAAGGGAAGAGCAAAACAGACTGTTAATATTAGAAGCCAATCCCAAAAGCTATAACCGAAAAACAACAAACAGAAGGAACTCCCGAAGCAGCTTGCTTTACAAAATTCAGAACCGATAGACCTTGTAAGATCACTACTGCGAAACAAACCCAGGTGCCCCAGAAATCATACAAAATTTATCGCATAAATGAATAAATCTCGGAGATCCATTACATTCTAAAAAAGTAAAAAACTTCAGCTTTATCAAAAAAAAAAAAAAGGATTAAAAATCCTCCCTTTCTAGTTTATTCAGCATCCCTGTGACCGAGAATTTCAAGTAACAAGAAAAATGCCCTCGAGTCTAAAGAAAGATAGGCATATTTTGTATAATTTTAGAAAAGTTAATAGCATCGCATTGAGATTTTGATTAAAAATATTCTTTCTTTTAATAGACCTTGCATAGGGAAATCGCGGAAGGTGCCAAGGTTGATCCCCTTGACGAAGTCCCTGAGCTCGTCAGTGATGCCGAAGCGCTCGAGATCCAAAGCCGGGTCCGGCGCGACGGATCCGCCCGGCGCGAGGGGGGAGATGGGGAGGGTGGGGAGGTCGACGGCGAGAGTCTTGATCTGGTCGGCAGCGCGGAGGGCCTCGGAGCGGATGAGGTCAGCCTTTTTGGTGGCCTCGGCGGCCAGCTCCTTGGACTTCTTGGCGGTCTCGGAGACAAACTCCTGGGAGAACTTGGCGGCCCCCTTGGTCAGCTCCTGCGACCGCTTCGCCGCTTCCTTGGAGATCTCCTGCGACCGCTTCGCCGCTTCCTCCGCGAAAACCCTAGCCCTCTCCCATAGATCCATCAACGTTGTCTTCCTTCTTCGCCTCCGAACGGAGAGAGAGAGAGAGAGAGAGGAATGGCGAGGATTGGGACGACAGAGGAAGGGGAAAAGAATTAGAAGGGGATCTGCGCTGGCTGCGATGACAGTTGGATCCCAAGACGTGAGATTGAGCCAATAGGCGTCCGGAGAGAACGCCGGGACTCCGTCAGCAGATCAGAAACCGTGGAACATGATGTAAAGATTGTTACGACGAAACGAGGACTTACGTGCGGGTCAACAATATTTGGTGAAATGCTAACGGTACTGAATGCAAATTGACACGTGTATAAGATATAGAACTATGTGCCGTTGGATTTCTAGTTTCTGCTAATGTCGTAGATTAATGCAAGTGATATAAATTTTTTTATTTTAAAAAATAAAAAAACAATGGAAAGCAATTGAATAGGATAGAAGAATTTCAATGAAAAAAATACATATCGATATAATCATTGGTCTTATTTCACAATACTGGTTATTGAATCATTTATATATAAATTTTAATATAATTTAAATTTATTCATCAATTTGTATAGAACTTGAAATTTTTTTGCAATCCAACAATAGAATCTAATGAAAGTGGATCCCGTTTTTCCTTTGCTTTCTTTTTTTCTTTTTTTTTGTTAATTTCTTTCCTTTGCTTTTATTTGGCTATTCATTCAACAGAGAAAGTGTACAGGGTTGCAAGCATAAATTATTTACAAAAGGAATCACGCACTGTATTATATTTTCATGCATAACCCTGCAAGTATCATGGGATGGCGTGTTAGCTACTCTTGACTTGCTTCCAAAGGAGCATCTCTACCGCCTATGCATATAGCTGTTACCAAAACATGCACTAGCCACAATGCACCGGCTACCACTTTCTATTTTGTGCAGGATGCTTAAGGCTCAAGCCTGGTACCAAAACACACAACAGTAAAAAATTGTTGGTTAAAACTTTTTTACCACTCATAAATTTTGGACTATTCAGTAAAATATTGCTACATCATTTAGTAAATTTGAAAAATATTCAGCAAAAATTAAATTTGAGATGGCTAACCATGATTAACTTTTTTAGATAAGATGGAGTACTGATACAAATCTGATGTGAATAAAACTAAGAGAGTCAAAAAATAAAATATCCTGAAATATCATTGGGCCCTTTCAATCTCTATCATGGCACCTCTCTAAGTGATCAACAACATAAATAGTAATCCAGTCTTCTGCAGTGTTCACTTTACAATAAATATATTTGATATCCAAAAAAGTACATCCTGTCAGTAGTATCCAAATGTCATGGAGCGCATGCATAGAAGCAGCTCTCGATCACCCCTAATTCCACCCCAACAATATAGCCGAATCCCCCTCAATGACGAGGTGATCTACCATCAAGGTCATCCTTGCATATGAAATGTTGGCCTAGGCTACCCTTAGCTCATCTCCTAGGATAGTAATAATCAAATAAATTGATACCACCAGTAGCCACCAACCTCAAATCAAGTCCATGAATCAAGAAACCCACTTTATCACTATTGTCGTATATGCTGCTATTAAAATTGAACTTAAGATAACTCGATGGTGGATGCTCCTAGGAGATGAAAATCTGATGGTCACCGCATGAGGAGGGAAGGAGCCCCAAGTGTTCAAATCCATCAAGGCCTTGTGTGATAGAGATTAGTGAATGATCTTTATGGCTTAACTTAGAGATCTCTATAGGATGAACTAACACTACTCATGGTCAATCATATATGTGAAGCCAATGTAGATAGCTTTGATGCTCGACAATTTTGAAGCCTTAGTACCACTATTATCGCTAAGCCACAAGAAAGGCCTACACTGGCCTTATCGACTAGACAACTATTGGAAAGAAGCTAGTCAACTACCAAATCTATTTAGCTCTCGGACATAGGAATAGGATAGGTCGACTGAAAGTCCATGCCTCTATCCCTCAATACCATCCTTGTAGGAGTTGACTCCAAGTAATCTTTCAAATAAATAGGCTATCTCTTGGGTGAACTCCGAGTCTCCAAATCCATGCACCATCCAACCTCCTGGCTCCCTCCTATATAGGTCGTAGATGTCTTTGGCCACCACCCTCAAACTACAAGAAGGGTCCCAAACCCTCATATCTTGGCTACCATGAATTGGAACCTCTTGTAACAAAACCCTCTCTACTAGCTAATCACCAAAAATCCTATCTAATATTCTAGCTTCTCTCCTCTGAATGGAGTAAGTCGCAGATACACAAGGACTCCCCAGCCTTCATACTAATGAATGTTGACCAACAACTCACTGGGAGATCAACGAGCCACGAGTTAAGCAATAAGTCAACCATCCATCCATCCTCTACCAACCACCAAGTTTGAGCCATAATGTCCGAAGTATGAGAACAGATTTTCCTCCATATGAATGAGCTACTCCGACTAGACTAAATATCATCATTGGTCGGCCATAAGCTATACTTGGCCCTTATCACCATGCTTTAAAAGCAATTATGCTAGAGCAAGAATTATACTGCATGTCTAGCAATTAAGACCTTCCATCTGGCTAGTAATGACTGAATGCCAAGGCCGCCCTCACCAACTAGCTAACAAATCACATCTCAAGTGACCAAATGCACACCACCCCCTCCTAGATCCAAGCCCCACAAAAGCTTCTAAACAAGTGCTAAAAGTTTCACTAAATAAAACTTTGATAGTATAGTATTATTTAGTAAATATACATAGGAATTGAGGTGAGGACAAACCTCACAACATAATTCTATCCATCACAAATGGAGATTTGGCCTGCCAACCTTCGAGCCTCTTTTAGATAGATAGCACTCCAACCTCCATAGTCTTTATCCCATGATTGGAACACCTGAGTAGTGCCAGACCTTATCATGCTCCATAATGCCCAAGTGTCCCTGATCGCATCTTCACCTTGGGCTTTGTCTTTGAGTTGAAGTACACTACAAACTTGAGAAGATTTACCTTCTGGCCCGAGACACAGCAAAATTCTTCAAGGATTCTCATGAGTCATATAAAATTTTGGACCAATGCCTAGTCTACCAAAAGACAATCATTTGCAAAGAGCAAATATGAGATTGGCTGGACCCCTAGAGCTGGCACATAAGGAGCTAAGATCTGCTCCAGGGTGGCAGTTTGCAAGGCATGGGATAGGGTGTCAACACAAATGATAAACACACGGGCAATAAAAAACAACATTGGCGAAGACTAAGAGTGGAATGGAAGAAGACCATCAGTGCGCCATTGATGAGGATGGCAAAAGTTGGGACCCAAATGCAACCCATAATCTCATTAATCCACTAATTGTAAAATCCATAGCTCTCCAAAGCCTGATAAGAAACTGCAGCTTACACGATCATTTACTATCATGTCCGAAATTCAGCATCTCAATTGGGCACGTGATGGCCACATACACCTTAGAAAAAGGCTCTAAAGAATGTGCAAGGCCTGCCTTTATGTTCATATATATTCATATACATCTCAGGCAGTGGCAACAATAGGCGCTCTAATATTTTTATTCAATAAAAATAAATATTTCACAAGGTAATAAAGATAAATAAATATTTATTTCAAAGATAAATTAAATAGATAGCATCTAGGATCCTACATTGCTCATAGCTCCCCAAGCCTTGTAAGTCCCTCTCGATCTGAGAAAAAGTAAAAAAATAGGAGTGTACTTTAAGGGCTTAGTAAGTTACTAGAATCTCTAATTTAATTAAATATTTTGCATAGAAAATAATAATTTTCAAGTTGCATGATCTTTCAATAAAAAGATTTCAATGAATATAGAAATATCCCATATCAATTAACATAAAATTAAAATATATAATTACTTGAAATAGATTATCTGAATATTCAAGGATCAACTTTCTACTCTTACTCTCCTAGTCCCTCTGACTATGGCTATCCCTGAAAAAGATTAGATTCCTAACTATAATGTGCTATCCATCGGTCATACGCCAATGATCTCTCTACTGAAGGTCTAGAAGAAAATCAAGCTATAATATCACATGGATAAACATACTCATAACATACATTCATCAATATGTGCCAATAATTAGTCCCATCTGGCTAGGCTAAGAAAAACTAGTTCTTGACTACAACACACCATCTGCCGATGTACACCAGTAATTGCCCCATTGAATATCCAAAAGGTAACTAGATTCTGAATCCATGTGATCATAGTCAAATTAGAAAGCAGTGGATCGACATCCACACAACACATTTTGATACATAACATATTTTGATGCAAAAAAAAATATTTTTCTAATAAACATACATATGTGATCAAATATTTCATAATTCATTTTGATATAGAGCAAATAATATAATTAATTTTTAAATAGAATACCATGTAATAGATAAATGTAGAAATCAATAAAACACATTAGGGGTAGAGATAACTTACAATATTTTGCCTAGATTTTCATGAAACTTCATCAATCCCATAACCAAAACCTAAAATAATTAATTAACCTATTAGACTTCTAAAATGTAGTAGATAATCTAATTTATCTCAAGCTCTGATATCATCAAATTTGATTTATCATCTTAGGAGCTCGATCAATCCTAGAATCAAAATGAAGATGATGGTTACCTATGTGTAGAGGAATTTGATCACGATCATGCTTTCTTGAGATCTAGATCTGTTTCATCTGATCAAATTAAAGTCTAATTTATAAGTTAAAGAAAGAATTAACCTAATTAATGAAAAATTAGGCTTCGTTTGGGTAAATCAATAGAGGTAGAAATAGAAAAAGAATTAGTCTGAGCTAGATCAATGCAAGAGTTTGATCATGATTCTTATGCATAGATCAAATAGATAGATAGATAGATAGATAGATAGATAGATAGAGAGAGAGAGATGATATTATAGAAATTAATTAGTTAACTAACTAAATAGTGAATAATATGGGAAAAATGGAGGGGAAAAAGGAGAATGAAGAGAAAGAAAGGGAAGGGGAGAGAAGAAGAAGAAGAAGAAGAGGGAGAGTGATGGCCGACTGGGATGGTAGGGGCATGATGGGCATGGCCAAGATCTGACGATAGTGGCGGCGTCAATGGCGCCAGTAGTGGCAGTGTTGATGGTGGTGGCCCAAGAGCAAGATCAAAATAAGTAGAAAAAAAGGAATCAAAATGGGTCCAAAATAACTTGAAAAAATAGAGCTTGGTTCTGAAAGGATCGAATGAAAAAGAAGGAAAGAGAGCTCATTGGCGATTGCTGAAAATGGTGGAACTCTATCGAAGACAGTAGCTTTTCAATGGTTCAAATGGCATGGAATTGAGCCAAAACAATGTGAGAGAGAGAGAGAAAGGAGGATTTTCAGGTGGCCGAATTGGGCTAAGATGGCTCATCGACTGCCTGAGAGGACAGAAAGGCTAGGGAGAGGGGAAGAGAGTTTGGTGATGCCGAACGTAGGGGAATAGGAAGGATTTTAAGAAAAAAGGGGTTGAGAGGATAAGCCCAGCTTAACACCAGTTGTTTACCAGTTGCACTAGCTTCTAACGGCCTTCGACAGTTCAACCGCCTCGTGATGCTCGCACTAGCTATCATTTGATGGTTTTAATCAATCGAAAAAGATACTCAAGATGGGGGGATTAGGATTCTCCTATTTCAAATATGGTCCTCTTTCCTAATTTTTTTTCTTTTTTTTAATCTAAAGTCTATTAGGTCTGCCAACTTCAGTTCAAAATGGGCCTGGTTGGGCTAGATTTCATATATACTCTCTCCATATCGAACTTGAAAGCCATGAGATAGTGGTGGGCTAGAGCTCTTTACAAGTCATGCGTGAACTCTTGGATGATAAGAATATTGTCGGAGATAATGTAACTACCCACAAAAGCTCCATGCTCCGGGCTGATAAGTCAAGGAAGAATTGGCTGCATCCTATCCATTATAATTTTAATACATAGCTTATATAAGGTAGTACATAAGCTAGTTTACCTATCATGGCTCGACTCTGAAGCATCCTATCATTTTAGGAGTAGAGTGATGAAGATCCTTTTCCATACATTGGACATCCTCTAGTCTCAAAGAACTGCTGAATGGCTTTCACCACCTTAAGCTTGATAATGATGCAATAACTTCAAAAAAAAAGGAGAGGAAAGCTGTCTGATCTTGATACTTTATCCTTTGCCATGTACCACATTGCCCTACAAATTTCCTTTGACATTGCCTCAATCAAGAAGACATTCTCCTAAGCAGAAACCTGGCTAGTGGGGAGGCATACAAAAGCCCCATCACCTTCTAGTTTGGTCATATAATGTGACATAAAGAAGCTGAGAATCCCTTGCCCGACCTTATCCTCATTGTCCACCCATTGCCCACTACTGTCCCTCAATGATCGGATTTATTTTTTATGCCTTCTGATGATCGTAGTTCGATGAAAGAAGCTAGTATTTCTATGCCCTTCCCTGATCTATTGAACCCTAGATTTCTACCTTCACAAGACCTCCAGCTATATTAGTAGCGAGTGATGCAAAGAGAGCTTTCTTGGGAGAGCAGCTAGGTCACCCTCCAAAAGCCCACCCTCTCGATCCTCTCTCAATTGTAGCTCTAAAATTGAGGCCTTGACCTCCTGCAGTCTCTCGATTCGATTCCATCATTAGGGTCTTCATCTGGTCAACTTCAATCTTCAAGTTACCCGATACATGGCATCACTACGCACTGATAACCTCCATACCACCAATACAATATCTCAAGATTGGGTTAAGATAGATAGAACTTCTTAAACTAGAAAGAGCTTTGATAGGACTAGATTGCATCAGTGAAAATCAGCACTAGGCAATGGTCTGATGCAATCCTTTGGAGATGATGTACTCGATGACTAGGGAACAACTAGATCTAACTAGCAGTAGCAAATGCACTATGGATCCACTCGCACACCCTACCTCCCCTTGTTGATTATTGCGCCAAACAAACTAGAACTAGAAAAGCCTAGGTCCACTAATCTATTCCTCCTGATCAACTCCTGGAACTCTAGTCTCAATGTTATCAGTAAAGGGCCTTCCCCCTCTTCTCTTAGGCATCATCAATACAGTTGAAGTCCCCAATAACTAGAGTGGGGACATTTTGCTCAACCAATCTTGCCACTCCACTCCAAAGCACCTATCTCTTTCTTTAATCTGTACTAGCATAAACACCAGACAAGAGCCAAGAACATTAACTTCAAATGTTACAATGATAACTTGCTAGTTATATTTGTGAAACACATCAACGTTAGCTACTCTGCTCCTCCAAACCATAATGATGCCCCCTGCAAGTCCTCAAAACTTGATGGCATAGAACCCCTAGGACATTGGAAAGCGACACCAAGCACAAGCGAGACCGTTGCCTAACAAATGGATCTCTAAAAGCACAAGCAAATCTAGACTGTGCTCTTGCACAAGTGTTCTAAATGTCGAACTAAAGGAGGGCTTGCATGCCTCCTGGGTGCTCCACATCAGAATCTTCATTCAAGAATGTGGTCAATAGTGGAAGATCAAGTCCTTGGAATAGCCAGCACAATCCTCACTTATTGAATCCACCCATTCCTTCACAATAGCCTTGGCATCAGCACCCTCCTCCTCTAAGACTACTTGCATATGGTCCACTATAATGGCATGACCCACACTAGCTCGAGGGCTCGATCCACCTAAGCGTGCCACTTCTACCGCCTAATTTCCCAATCACCCTTAAGAATCATAGGTGAACTAACCATTGGCTTCCAGTACTCACCATCCTGCTGAGAGCTCTTGTCGTCGATGACCTTCTGCTTGACATATGCCTTCTAAGGATGAGAGCTTCTCAGATCTAGATGATGATTCATGGATCTTCACCGATAATCCCTTCCCATAGTGAATAGGGGTCAATTCCACCTGCCTTGCGACAGTGATGCTCCTTTCTGATTGGAGGGCTTCGTCCCTTCATATCCGATAATGTCGTGGGCAGGTGGCATGGGGTCCACCACATCATCACCCTCCTTCCTTACCCCCCCTGATGACCCAGAACTAGGCTTCACTCCTAGCCTCATCATAGTCAGCCCGTGCTCCCTAGGCTCGTGTGATGGGCTCCTGGGTTCTATTCCCTTATGAGCCTTATCTGGGCTCTAGGCCCTCTTCAATTTGGAAGAGTCTACCTCCCCCATAACAATTTTGAGTGGGCTTGGGCCTTCCTTCAAGCCTAGGCCCATGGATTCTTCACTTGGGCCAATGTCTATTAGTGCCCAAAATGCTAACTTTGCCCTAGTTTCAAACTTGCCTGATTTCACTTGCTCGGGTTCATGCTCCCCAGACCCTTTATTCGGAGATTGATGGGGGGCAACCTCACTCAATTTTTGCCACCAATCCAAGTCAGGTGATGAGTCAATGGGACCCAGTTGTTGCCTTAACGAACTCAGCCTAGATGAAAATGAGTTGGGGCTGGATTGGATCAAGTCTCCTTCCTCACCTTTTGGACTAGTTATGGATGCCCTAGGCTACTGTATTTGGGAGGTGATTAACCATGGGCTAAGCCATGGGTAGCCACCAATCGTCGAAGCCCCATCTTCCATGTCCTCTGCTCATAGATCACCCCCCCTTCTACCATCATCGATGATGAGGCCACCTGATTTCAACCTCCAGCTCCAACCTTGACAAAGTTGTTTGGGTGCAACGAACAGTCACTACCCTTTGTGCTTGGCTTCATTTGTAGGAACCGATAGCTATCATCCAAATGTCCCAACTGACCATAGATATAGCACATCATTGGAATATTCTCATATACAAAAGATTATCAAAATACTCCTTTCCTTCCTCTACTTGAGACCCTTGGCTTCAATGGCTCCAATAAATCGAGCTCGATCCAGATTTTGGCATATGCTAGTTTTCAAAGTTGGTCGGTAAAGTCATTCATTGATAGCAACTTCCCAACCTCCACTATAATCCCTAGGATGGTCGAGGTCTTCCAGTACTCATTCGATAGTCTCGACATAAATAGCGACACCACTATTCGTCAAATGACATTCACCTCCGAGACAAAGCCTGTTGGGGTAGATCCCTTAATTACAGAATATGGATCATCCACTCAAGATCACAACAGCATCCAAGATAGATATCGATGCCATACGAGAAAGAAAAAAGAAAGATCATAAAATAAATACAATAAAATATATGTGAATTTGGCTTCAAGCCTATCTCCATGGGGCATACAAACTTTACTATGAGAGGGATAAAAATAAATAAATATAAGAAAAACTTATCACTCAACTTTTTTACAAGAGTCTTTTAACAAGAAGTCTCAAAATTCTCATAAAAACTCTCTGAAATCTCTCAAGAAGTCTCTCAACACCTCCAAAATATCACCAACTCTCTGATTCGTCAATCGAAGTTATATAGACTCTAAAAATTCTAAAATAGTATTTCAATAAAAAATCCAATTCCAAACACATTTGAGATCACTTTCTAGCCATCCAATCATGACCAGCTAAAATCTGAGCCATCCGATCATGCAAAAAATCTTCTGATCAAATTTGGATCATGTCTAGACTATCAAATCATGATTGGCTTGCTCCAGAGCCATTTGATCATGCGATTGATCCATGAAATAAGCCATAGATCGTGAAAAACTAATGAGAAATGATTGCTTGGTCCATATGGGCGGCTGTGAGTCGGCAGTCCATAATAGACCTTGTGAGTGGGCTGGGCACCCGTGCGGCTTGCACCTACATAGCCCGCTTGTACACCTAGGCTAGCCCAGTGCTGCCACATGCTGCCGACCTAGCCTGCATCGCCACTAGCCTGTGGGCCTCCTTGAACGGTCCATGGGTCATGCCACCTCCTTTTGGTGCTTTCTCGCATGTATCTTCATCATTTGGACTCTGTTTGGACTATTCTTGAGCTTGTTGGACTTTATTTATCATCCTAGATCTTATTCTGAACTTATTATAAATTGAATCTTAAGATATTTTTCTCAACAATCTCCATCTCGATTTGATATTTGCCCTCCATCTCTAAGATCTTATGATCCATCTTGCCCCCACATCCTAAGGCATGCCTGCAGTCTCATGAATGGACAAATGTAAGAGTCGAGCCAGACCGCTTGATTCCATCTTTATCATTGGCTATGTCCACTCTGATCAAAAACTTGCTCGAAAAAGTCTCCTACGGTAATAGAAACTTCATTCTACGATATCGCCAATTATCCTCCTAAGTCTTCCATCTCGTATCCAATCCACCTGCTCCTGGAGCTCCACCTCACACTGAACTTCTCGCCATGAGATAGTATCCGCCATACTTTCTTCCTCTAATCATCACTCTACTGCGGTGCATGACCTTCTGAATTCCTCCATCAGCTTGTCATTTGAAGTCGATCGAATCTAGTCTGCTTAGTGAGATTAGATTCTTCTTAAAACTAGATATATATCGGACCTCATCCAACTTCTTTCTTATTCTATTATGAAGCTTTATGCTGATCATCCCACTGTCTTTGATTTTATAGCTCGATCAATTCGACAGGAACATAGTACCATCACTGATCTCTAGAGAGCCAAACAGCTTCTCTTTGTAATATACATGATGAGAATAAGTAGAATCCATAATCCACTAGAAGAAAAAAGTAGATACCTCAACGTTATCAGAAGGATATCGTCATTGCCTTCTGTATCGCTACTGGTTATTGCCATAGTAGCCTGCATCAAATTTTTGAGTTATGGGCAATCTATGACATGATGCCCCAACTCGTCATATCATTAGTATTTGATCTTACTCTGGTCCCTCATTCTGAATGTAGATCATCCTTCTTATGATGCTCTACTGTTTCGTCTGCTGCCATCTGCTCTTCTAGAATTCACCAAAGTTGAGCTACTATCATCTGAGCTCGAAGCTGGGTTCTTCCTTCTGAGAACCTCATTTTGGAGAATCGCTACAATGATCTCGTCCATCTTGATAGTACTCTTTTTTATTAAAAAAGTAGTCACCAAAGACTTATATGAAGAGGAAAGCGATGCTAGTAAGATCAATGCCTTAATCTTCTCCTCAATCTTCTCATCTATACTGATAAGATCGGTGAGAATCTTCTAAATATAGCTGAGATACTCTTGCACATTTTATCCTTTGGTCATCCACAGTTGGTAGAACTGCATCCAAAGAAAGAGGATGTTGGTAAGAAACTTTGTCATGTATAACTCCTCGAGCTTCAACCATAATACCATCGAAAAAGTCTTACCAAATACATGGATTACTACCTAATCCGTCAGGTATATGCAGATGGTACTCACTATCTGCATCTATAGCCGCTCTCAGATCTTCTTCTCTATGGTGTTTGATTTTTTTTATTCAAGAGAGTATCGATCAATCCATGTTGGATGAGCACGTTTTTCATCCTTGCTTGTCATAAGAAGAAATTGCTCTTTCCATCGAATCGATTGATCTTCATCTTGATTGTACATATTTTTTTAATCTTCTAATCTCGATCAACACCACCTCTATATGGACCGTCTGATATCACTTGACCATGGTAACCAAGTTTTGATATCACTTGTTGGGGTAGATCCCTTAATTACGGAACATGGATCACTTGCCCAAGATAACAACAGCATCTACGAAAGATAGATGTCGATGCCATGCTAGAAAAAAAGAAGAAAGATCACAAAACAAACATAATAAAATATACATGAATTTGACCTCAAGCCTATCTCCATGGGGCATGCAAATTTTACTATGAAAGAGATAAAAATAAACAAATACAAGAGAAACTTATCACTCAACCCATATACAGGAGTCTTTCAATAAAAAGCCCCAAAACTTTTATAAAAACTCTCAAAAATCTCTTAAAAAGCCTCTCAATACCTCTAGAACATCATCAGCTCTTTGATGTAATAAATAGTTCATCAATCAGAATTATATAGACTCCAGAAATTTCAAAATTGTATTTCAGTAGGAAACATAGTCCCAAATACATCTGAGATCACTTTCCGACCGTCCGATCATGATAGGCTCGAACTAGAGCCATTCGATTGTGTAAAAAGTCTCCTAATAAAGTTTAGATTATGCTTAGACTATCGAATTATGATCGGCTCACTCTAGATCCATTCGATCACATGATCGATCCATGAAATAAGTCGTAGACCATAGGAAATCGGTGGAAAATGTCGCCCAGTCCTTGTAGGTGGTTGTGAGCCGACAGTCCGCGATGGACCACATGAGTGAGTTGGGTGCCTGTGCGGCTCGTGCCCATGCAGCCCATGCACACGCTCGCACGTCGAAGTCGGTCCAGTGCTGCGACGCACTGCCAGCTTGGCCCATGCTGTTGCCAGCCTATGCTAGCTTGTGCCGGCCCGTGGACCCCCTTCGACGGCCCGTGGGCCGTGCCACCTCCTTTTGGCGCTTTCTTGCATATATCTTCACCGTCTGGACTCCGTTTGGACTATTTTTGGGCTTGTTGGACTCCGTTCATCATTCTGGATCTTATTCTGGATTTATTATAAACCGAATCTTGAGATATTTTTCTTAACAAAGTCAGTCATCTAAAAAGCTCCATAGCCAATAGTTGACTGGTGACAAACCATGGGCCACCTTTGATCATGGCATTATAGTCAACCTTGGATAGAAAATGAAGAAGCTGGTTGTCCTCTGCTAGCAAATACACCTCTACGTCGTATAGCAATTTTCTTTCCTCCTTCACCTCCTTCGCAGTCCATTTCATAAGTGACCTACGGCTCAAACTCCGGGTGATGATGATGATGTTCTCCAATTCCTTCCTCAATTCTTCCATTTCCACTTGTTGGAATTCAAGGACTTTGGTGAAATAGCTTTAGAGCTTCTCAACCTCCTCCTCCATGTTGTTATGCAAAGTCCATAGTAGCTGCCAAGGAGGCCCTTAGGCCACCTTCACTCGAGACCGACTTCTCTCGTCAGAGCCTAACAAAGACTGATCGCTATCACTTCCAGCTCCCACCTTTGCCTCCATCCCCATCCACTAGTTCTGGTGCTCATAAGGTGCTCAATAGAATGCTCCATGGTCATATGAAGATTGAGGACTTTATCTTCATTCATACTTTTCAACTAAGTGGGAAGTTTTGAAATTTTGAATCACCTTGGTGATGTTTTGTTGAATGGTACAAAGTCTTTATTGTAGAACAATTCTTATTGTGTGGCATAATTTTGGTGTGACTCGATTTTTCTGACTATTTGAAGGCTTTCAAGCCCTATACTATCACCATTGACCTCTTATGGGGGTGTGGGAGCCCAATGGTGTTGACCTAACCTATTTTTGGATTTTAGTTGGTCTGTTTGGATATTATGATTTTTTTTTCTCATTATTTTAGGATTTGATAGCTATATATAATAACCATGCCTTTTGTTATTTAAGCGGCCATACATTATAGAGATTATTGCTCATTCTTTTTGCACTCTATGTTCTGATCTAGTGAAATCTCTCTCTATTTTCATTCATGGACATAACTCAAAGGTTGCATTTGGTGCATTATCAGATGGTGGTAATATAGATTACTTGATAATCTGAATTATCTATAATTTGGATAGATTGTCAGTAATATTGATTACTATATTTGGTACACGCATATAATGTTGAAGTAAAATTACTGAAAATCTTGATTGATACGTTTCGTATGACAATCAGTTTACTTATAATATAATATCAAAATTTTAAAATATTTTTAAATCAAATTTATTAAAAATCACATCCCACGTACAAAATATAAATATATATTTTAAATATATAATATATATTATAATATATATTATATTCTAATATATATTTATATTTATAATATATATTATAATATATTATTATATTATAATATAATATATGATAATATAAATTTATTATATTATAATATTAATATAATAATATTATTATTATATTATATTATATTATTATTGTAATATAACATAATATTATATTTATAACATAAATATACATATTATATATTATAATATATATTATATATAAAATATTATATTCTATTATCTATTTATATTTATATAATATAATATAATATAATATTATTATAATATATTCTTATTATATAACATAATATTATGTTATAATATTATTATAATATAATAATATATATTATATTTATAATAGAAATATAATATATATATTATAATATATTAATAATAATATATTATATTTATATAATATATATTTATATATATATAAATATATTAATATATTATTAATATAATAATATAAATATTATTATAATATATTCTTAGTACATGATCATATTATTATAATATATTATATTCTAATATATATTTATATTTATAACATATATTATACTATATTATTATAATATCATATAATATTATATTATTATAATATTATTATAATATATTAATAATATAATAATATTATAATAATATAATATAAAATTATTAGATAATAATAATAATATTATATTATATATATTATATTTATAATAGATATATTATATATTATATATTATAATATATTATTATAATATAATATTATATTATATATATTTTTTTTATAAGAGCATTTTCATCCAAACTTGTCATTATTAGATTATCAAATATTTGGTAATCTGAATAGCCATCCATTCCGTTGGTAATTCAAATTATCTTATGAAAGATAATCTGAATTACCTGATAACCTGGATTACCAATTTAAAAGATATACCAAACATAATAATATGATGGGATCTTTTTAAATTATCAGTAATCAATAAATTGCTGACTAATTGACGCCACCAAAAATCAAACTACATAAATTACTATGTTTATTTTCTATATATAATTATTTATTATTATTTTAAATTTTATATTAATTAATAGATAATTTTATAATAATTCTAGCCAATAATTTTTTCATAGTAGCCACGTATACACCATCCCACATGCCGTCAAAACTTCTTCTAACTCCACCTCTATACCACGAGACTACCGCCCGTGTCATCCCCATCGCCTACCATCCCTAGGAGTAGTGTAATTTTAGTTGAATCTAAATTGATAGACTAATCCAACTGAAGCAATATGCGCAGATGCGTGCGACATGCTTTTTTTTTTTTTTTTTTTTTTTTTTGCTGTTGGTAATTACATGCGTTGCTTTATGGTTAATTGACTCATCAGCTGAACGCTGAGTTTTTGGTCCAACTGATAACCGCTCGTAGCAATACTATACTAGCATCACCCAGTTCAACTAATTAACCCGTCACAAATGGTCCTCTCTGTTGTTATTAAATAATCCAAGCCTAACGTGCGCCCCTCTCATGTTACAACGTTACAGCACTCAATCTAATCTAATCTAATCTAACCTAAACTAATATATATATATATATATATTAAAATAAAGGTATCGATTTGATTTGATACCTCCGTTTGACACGTGACCACCTTCTCCGCTCCTCCGGTCTTTCCTCGGGCTATTGTGCTGTTTTCTTTTTCTTTTTTCCTTCTTCCCACCCGCTTGGGACTCTGAGGACTGAAAAATCCCAGCCATCATCTAAGCTTCTCTATTCTGGCTCAGTCTGTCGAAGGCACAGATGTAGGTGAGGGCATGGAATCCGACCACCGGTTCCTCTGCAGCGGCTGCCGTCTCAGTATGCCGCCGTGAAACCTCACTCCTTGCCGGTGCCAGTTCCTCCGCAAGGGCCACCATCTCAGTACACCGCCATGAAACCCCTGCTCCGATCTCCCCTATCGCTATGGCCTACGCAATTTCGTTTAAGCTCACGAACCGGCCGTTCCAAGCCACCCACATAAATACAAGGCAAAACATAGGAGGGGCTGGACGGGCGCGGAGCGGTTCTCGTGGCGGCACATTTTTTTATTTTCTTCAAACCTTCCACCTCTTGCTCTTCATTCTTTCTCTATTTCTCATCATCCTGGGAGCCGGAGAGGGCGAACTATCCGTCCATGAAGAGGACCATGTCCATGTCCTAGACGAAGTGGGGGTGGGCAGCGATATACGCCCTCAAGGTCATCTTCCTCCCTCCCCTTACCGTTGTCTCTACCTTCCAATGCCAAGGCCTCTCGGTGCAGAGGCCTCCGTCTATTAACTTATGGGATTCTATTTTCATGATAATCATGTGGAGCCTATTCGATGGAGATTTTTATATCCTTTCTTGCAAACGGCCCCTTTTCCGATAAATTTTCTTTTAAGCAACTCGCACAAAACCAAACAAACACCTCCGGTCTCTCTCAGCTGCCCGCAGATCTCCGAAAAAAATTTAAAAAAAAAAGAATGGAAAGGAAAAACATATCAATCTACGTGTGGGGAAAGATGTTACCTTTCCCTTCTTTTTTTCGGTCTTTCCCTTCTTTTTTCGTTGATTTTCCCTATGTTTTCCCCGGGTTTTCCCTACGATTTTCCCGTCCTCAGCAGTTTCAATCGGGTAGGAGGCTTGGAGCGGCCGAACAGGAAACATTGCCATCTTAATATTTTAGAGGATAAATTATTATTTTATTATTTATAATAATTTAAATTATTATTATATATAGAGTTAAATTGGATTCCGATCGATCGAATCTCAATTCATATTTGATCGAATTTTCAATTATTAGATTAGCACGTATCTACGTGTATGTATCTGAAAAAAAATTAAGATTTTTTAAATAGGTGCGTGCTGTGCCTAAAAAAAAAATTTTTTTTAGATGCCTTCAAGATGTCTAAAAAAATAGAAAAAAAAATAAAAAAAAATATAAAAGAAAAAAAGTACCTTTTAACGCTCGAAAGGTGCTTACAGGCACCTATAGGTGTAGGCACCTTCTCTTTTTTCTTCATAAAATGATTTCTTTAATTAAAAAATTATAGAAAAAAAGGGGATGCCTGTAGACGCCTTCAGGGCATTTTTTTTTTTGAATTTTTTCATATTTTTTTAAATTTTTTTTGGGCAGTAGGCTTTTTTTTTAATTTTTTTTCAAGCAACAGACGTTTTTTCTAATTTTTTTTCAAATGCACGCATGCCTATTTTTTCGACCGGCGCACCTTGTTAGGTGCATTCCAAAATATGCCGGATCGAACAGTCGGATATTCGATTGAATATAGACTGAATTTCAATCGATTGGAGTCCAGTCTACCTACACACACGATACTTCGTAGAGGAGTATCTTGGTGTTGCCAACTCAGCTTTCTTTGTTGTGCCAACCCAAACCTGGCAGAAAAAAATAAAAAAAGAAGAAGACTCCTCTCTCTGCCCCAGCTTGCAACAGCCCCCCTCCCCTTCATCCTCCCCTTGCCGGCCCACCCACGACGGCCCCCCTTCCCCTTCTCCTGCCTGCCACCTACCGTCGATCTCCATCGTCAAGGGAATGAGGGTGGCACGGGCAGTCGGGCGACTGGGGTGTAGTGCCGGAGATGTGGAGCAGCGATCGGGGGGTGCTAAAGGCATGGAGCAGCGATTGGGGGGCGATGCGAGTGGCCATCGGGAGAATAGGGGCGGTGCGGACAGTCGGGGGACCGAGGTGTAGTGCCGGAGCGCGGAAAAGTACTCGAGAGAGTGCGGTCCTAGAGGCATGGAGCAGTAGCCAGGGACGGTGCGAGTGGCTGGCGGTAGCATGGGCGACTGACGGGCGGTGCGAGTGGCCAGGGGTAGCGCGGGTGGCTGGGGAGCAGTATCGGTGGCCAAGGGGTAACACATGCGGCCAGCGGGCATTACGGATGGCTAGGGGGCAGCATGGGAGGTGGGGTGTAGGGGATCGGAGGGTGGTGGTGTGGGCGGGTGAGGGTGATGATGGAGGCGACCGCTGAAGGCACATGGAAGAATAATAAAAAAATAAATAAATAAAATATTAAAAAAATTATTAAAAAATTTAATAATTTATCATTTTATATAAAATAAAAATATAAAAAATATAAAAATAAAAATTAGAGATTAATTTTATAATCAATTTTGAACATTTAAATATTATAAAAAATAAATAGTGACTAATTTTGTGATCAATTTTTTAATTAAAAAATTTAAAAATAATTAGCGATCGATTTTATTAATAAAAAAATATTTAACAAAATTAACTATTGATTTTGTAATCAATATGTTAATTAAAAAAATAAAAATAACTAGCGATCGATTTTGCGATCAATTATATTAATAAAAAAATTCAAAAATAAATAGCAATCGATTTTGAACCAATTTTTTAATAAAAAAATTTAAAATAATTAGCAATCGATTTTGCAATCGATTTTATTAATAAAAAATATTTTAATAAAATTAGCAACTAATTTTGTGATTGATATATTAATTAAAAAAATTAAAAATAATTAATGATCAATTTTATGATCAATTTTATTAATAAAAAAATTTAAAAATAATTAACAATTGATTTTATGATTGATTTTATTATAAAAAAATATTTTAACAAATTAGCGATCAATTTTTTGATCAATATATTAATTAAAAAAATTAAAAATAATTAGTGATTGATTTTGCAATCGATTTACTAATAAAAAATTTAAAAATAAATAGCGATCAATTTTGCGATCAATTTTTTGATTAAAAAACTTAAAAATAATTAAAGATCGATTTTATGATTGATATATTACTTAAAAAATTAAAAATAATCAGCATTCAATTTTATTAATAAAAAATTTAAAAAATAATTAATGACTAATTTTATGATCAATTTTTTAATAAAAAATATTTTAATAAATTTAGAGATTGATTTTGTAAATAATTTTAGCGATCGATTTTGCAATCGATTTTAAAAATAGAATTTTATAAAATTTAATTTAGTTTTTTTATTTTTTTGATCATTAATTTCATCATAAAATCGATCATAAATATTATTAGTGATCAATTTTTAATTTTTAGCAATCAATTTTTCGATCGCTAAAATTTTATTTTTTTGTAGACGTTTGCTGAGATAGAAGGAGAGCCTTGGTGGAGCCGCAGGGGTGGGACGACATCGACGGACGTGAAGAAAGTATGAGAATAGAAAGAAAAAATATTATTTTATAAAATAATAAAAAAATAAAATATATAATAAATAAATAAAATAAAATAAAATATTAAAAAATAAAAAAATATTTATTATTAAAAAAATTAATAATTATATATCATAATTATCTATCTCGTGCGGCATGCGGTCTCTAACTAGTTATTAACTAGTGTACTTTACATAGGCCCGCATATATAACTTGCCTTGCATATTCATCCATAAGCATCAAGGCATTTTGCAAGAACCTGAACCATGATGCGTGTTGCTCCTATTCTCCCAGCCTAAGGTCGGTTGCCGAGGTATATGTGACCGAAGAAGGATTACTATTGGAGCTTCGCCCAATCACCTGCAAACTAGTCCTTACTGGAGGGTTCTCCGGTGAAGATCCTCCGATGCTCAAGTTAGGAGACTGAAGAACAATGAAAGAAAAAAAGCATCGAATTGAGTGCATATCTGAAGGGTCCCGGAGCTTCTTTATTTATAAGAGAGGTATTAGAGTCATGTCCATCTCGGAGTCTAACAACTTCCCAAATTTGTCGCTTTGGATTGATTCGGAAGAGGTTTATTCTTTTTAGAGAGATGGGATCGTGAGGGACTCCTTTATCCGAATTTTTCTAATTAGGGGAGAGAACGGATCTGGTGAAGATGGTAATACATCGATAAAAGATGATCAATAATAGATCGTTCAATATTGATCGACTATATACGAGCAACTAGTAGGTCGTCCGGATATTGGTCAACTAAAATCGATCAATATTATATAGATCATCCGTGAATAACTTTCTCCAACCAATGAAACTCTTCTTTGATGATAGCTCGATCGTATACGACCTATGGCGATCCATCAATGAACCAGTGGCCTGTCATAATGGCCAATCATACGTGGCTGACCTATTTCGATAGGTCAGCAAAGATCGAGGAATACCAAATCGAGGATGAGGTATATCGAACCTTCAACGTTCTTAGAATAGCTCGCCTAGAAGCAAACTTCAGTAGGTCGGTATTAGTCGACTTTCGATAGGACATTCTTGAAAATTGCTCATCCGAGGCCGATCTATAGCGAATCGCGAGTGAGTGAATAGCTTCTCCATAGTAACTGGTCTTGATGTATATTGTGCTGAGGTCAAGCTATGGCTATCCCATAATAGTTGCCCCCCACTCATGAGATCGAGCCATTACTGATCGATCGACATGAGTATCCTTTCGAAGTCGAGGCCGATCTCCTAAATAAAATTATGTCGCTATGTTGATGATCAAAATCTTGATGAGACTGGTGGAAGTCTAACAGCCATCAAATCCGACCGTTCATTAGCTTGATCCGGGTCCATCTATCCTGACCAATCGATGCTTGACACTTGGTGAAGATTCGGAGAGGTTGGTGAATCGATGATAGATTGGAGCCATCCAAGTTTCTTATAAATAGGGGTCAGCATCATTCTAGCTTTTTACTATTGCTGTTATTTGAAGGGTGAACTCCGCCACTTCACGTGTGTGAGGAAATAGCTTGGACAAAGCCGAGCTATCGTCAACCTTATCCTCCCCCTTGTTGCTCGGTCTCCTCACTTCTTTAGGTTAGTTTTTTCTGCACTCATGAGTCAGTCCAGTTTGTCCCAATCTTCTTGGAGCTTGGGAGACCATTCAGGTAGAGATCATGGGTCCGAGGTAGATGGTTCTTCAGGCAGGTCCGAAGAACCCAGAATCCCAGACTATGGCTCCTATAGGATAAATTTTATTCTCACCTTGGAGGACTTAGAACTCATAAGGCTGAAGTACCAAATCCCTGATGACTTTAAGCTGGAGGTCGCCAGTCCCGGAGAGCATATAGCTCTTCCTCATTCCGATCAAGTTAGGATTTACGAGGAATCTCCGAAGACTGGCCTTAGATTATCCTTTCACTTCTTAATCATCGAGTTTTTAAATTTATACAAAATCAATTTTTGTAGCTTGGCATCAAACTCCTGATGGTCGATTTTAGGCTTTTTTACACATTGTCTTCTCCTTGGGGTTGAGCCTACCTCCCATCTTCTCCGAGCTTGCTTCACACTGAAGGTGCATCCAATAGAAATCAGATGGTGGTATGCCTATCCTCGGAAAGGACGTCATCTTTTTCGAGGTGCTCCTTCCTCGGTTCATAATTGAAAGAAGCATTTTTTCTTTATTTCGGCCAAGCAACCTTGGGGTTTTAGCACATCATGGGGTCGACCTCATAGGTCGGCCGTCAGGCCTCCGATGTTATCCAACGTCGAGGAGGAGACTTTAGATCGGATCTTTGGCATCGCTCTCCCTCCATTGTCCAAGCTCCCTACCGAGGAGAACTTGTTTAAGGTCGGACTGATTTCAACCAATATGAAGAGTACATGATGTTTTTGTGTCATCTCACGTAGCTTGTCCTTCTTGCTATTATCATTGACTTTTACCGATCTTTTTCCTCGATGTAGTGATGAACTCTACTGATCTGGAAGCTATTCGTTGGATGGCTAAGAAGAGAAAGGCTAGCACGGCCCTCGCCCCCAAACGTGATCAGCTTGAAGCCATCCTCACCCAACTGATGGTGGGGGGTTCCTTGGGGGCAACGCAGATCCTAAGGAAAGAAAGCTTGGTGCCGGCAAAAGCCATGGCGCCATTGCGATCGATTGCTCCGATGGAGCCCACCTCTCGGCCTTCCGCTTCCTCTTCAAGAAGAAGCTTTGGTGGGCCAAAAATCTTAATTCGGATCTCCAATCATCGACCCAATGCTCTGACAGACGTGTCTCCAGTGGAGGTTGCCTTGAAAACCAAGGACAAAAGGAAAGGTGTCGATGACTATCGGGTCGTCCGTTCTCTGCTAAAGTCAGTCATCTTGCTAGCTGATGCTCAAACCTTCGAGGAAGCTGGAGGTGCCTTTCGCACCCAGGACTCCTACGATTTCTTTCTTCAGGTATGTATTGGTCGTTAACCGACCTTCATTTATTCATTCATCATTCAACCCCCTTCCCCCCCCCCTCTCTCTCTCTTTTTAAAAAAAATTATTTTGTTTTATAGCTCATCCATCATGTGGATCATTTTGTCGAGGTGATTAGAGAGGTTTGGCATCTCTCCAAGGAAGCAGAGGAGAAAGCCATCCAGGCCACCTGAAGGGCGGGTGATGCTCAGTTGTCTAGGCTGAAGGCTGAGGATAAGAATAGGTTGCTCAAGGAGAACGTGAAGCAACTAGAATCCGAGCTGACCAAGGCTAAAGCTCGACTGCTGGAGGAGAAGGAAGCTAGGAAGGCGCGGGCGGAGGCCGCCCAGATCGAAGCAGTCGAGGCATTCTGCTCATCGGCCGAATTCCATAACATAAAGGCAAAATTTGCCTCGGCTTCCTATCTGCAGGGGATTGAAGATCTGAAGGAGAAGATCCAAAGAAACTTTCCCAACCTGAACTTAGATCTTCTGAAATCAGAGGGTGAAAAAGTCGAGGAGGTTGAATGTCGAGAAGTTCAAATGGAGGATCTCTTGAGCCCCGCCTGTGATGACCCGGTCGCTGGGGACGTAACCTCGGCTCCACCTCCAACCGTCATAGTCTTATTTGACCAGGCAGAGGTCGGCGATTCTGGAGCTCCAAATGGAGCTTAATGTAGATCTTTGCTTGGGCATGTTCGAGCTTTTTGTTAGGTCAGTCTCTCTTACTTATCCTTGGTATTCACCAAGATATTTTTGTATGAGACCGACCAATATTTGTAAATATTTGATTAACAAATATAATACTTTCTTTTTCAAGTGGTTGAGGTCGATCATCATGGCTTAGTGCACATTCTGCTGAATTTTTGTTTTTGTGGATAGGCTTAGATCTTTCAGAATGCCCAACATGAGGACGAGCTCCTAAAAAGGCAGAACCTAATATAAGTTTTGTTCCTCGACCATAGTTTTGTTCCTTGGCCATAGTTTCGCTCCTTAGCCATAGCCGAGGAACCATGGCGTGTTAGAAATGCATCCCGTTCTTTGGTAGCACCCGTCGGACGTGCATCAGTGATCTTAGGAGATTCGTTCCGTTCCTCAGTCATAACCAAGAATCATGTGTCGGTGATTGTGGGGATGCGTTTCGTTCCTCGATTGTGGTCGAAGAATATGCATTGATAATTTTTACATGTTCCACTCTCCGACCGTGGCTGTGGAGCGCTCGTCAATGATTTTTATGCATTTCGCTCCTCGACCATGACTGAGGAGAGCGCATTGACGATTTTTACGCATTTCGCTCCTCGACCATGATCCAGGAGTGCGCGTTGGCGATTTTTACGCATTTCGCTCCTTGGTCATGGTCGAGGAGCCCATGTTGGCGATTTTTATGCATTTTGCTCCTCGATCATGATCGAGGAGTGCGCGTTGATGAATTTTTAGGCCCCAAACTGCAAAATATACTATTTATTATTAAAAAAAATTAAAATAAAAATTATAGTTTAAGGATAATATCTGTGTAGGTTATCGGCATTCTATGTCCTTGGGATCGGAGTTCCATCCAGTCAACAAAGATGATAAACTCCTGGCCAAACTATCTTGGCCACTCTATATGGTCCTTCCCAGTTGGGTGATAGCTTCGACCGTTCAGTTAGACGAGAGACCTCCGCTCGATGAAGCACTAATTATCTGATTAGGAATGACTTTTTTTTAACTCGAGAATTATAATACCGAGCTACTCTTTATTGATAATTGGCCATCTGGATTCTAGCTCGTTCTCGAGTTTCTTTTAGTAGATCTAAATTTACCCTCATTCCAAATGAGTTGCTGTCCTTATCGAATTCCTTGACTCAAAGTGTGGGCAGACCAATTTTCAAAGGTATGATAGCTTCCGTTCCGAACGCCAGCATCAAAGGTATTTCTCTAGTTGGGACTCGTTGGATCGTTCGATAGGCCCAAAGGACATGATATAGCTCTTCGACCCACCATCCCTTAGCCTGACCAAGATGAGCTTTTAAACCTTGCAACAAGATTCTATTCGTCACTTTGGCTTCACCATTGCTCTGTGGGTGACCTACTGATGTCAGCCTATGCAAAATTTTGAAGTCATTGTAGAATTTAGTGAACCTCAGATTATCAAACTACCATCCATTATCAGTTATAATAGCTCGGGATAGTTCAAATTGGCAGATAATTGATTTTTAGATAAAATCTCAAATCTTGGCTTTGAAAATGGTTGCCAGAGCCTCGATCTCCATCCATTTGGTAAAATAGTCGATGGCGATGAGTAAGAACTTCTTCTATACTATGGCGATAGAAAATGGCCCGAGGATATCCATTCTCCATTGCACGAAAGACCAAGACATTGTAATTGATGCTAGCGGGATTGAAGGTCGGTGTTGAATATTAAAAGTTCTTTGACATTGATCACATCTATTTATCAAGTCGGCAGCATCTTTCTACATGGTCGGCTAGAAGTATTATTGCCTTAATATCTTATGAGCGAGGGCTTTGCCCCCTAGATGATTGCCGCAGATTTCTTCGTGCACTTCTCGTAAAGAATAGTCGGCTTTCAAAGAATGGAGGCATCTGAGTAGAGGTAAGGTAAAAGACCTTTTATATAGTTTTTTCTCGTAGATGAGGTACTGAAGAGCAAGGCATCTCAACTTTTTAGCTTCATCTCTATCAGTTGGTAGAGTGCTATCTTGTAAGTAGCGTAGGATGGGATCTATCCAACTTGGTTCCAGATCAGCTTGCATTACAGGAGCCTTTTCGATGCTTGGCTTCTTCAGAACTTTCATATATGAGCTTCTTTTTAAGTCTGCAACACCAAAGTTTACAAGCTTAGATAAAAGGTTGGCTCGCATATTTTTTGCCCTTGGTACTTGCTAAGCATCCATCATCGAGAAGCTGAAAGCTAAGTCCCTGACCTTCTACAGATATTTAACCATATTCGGTTTCCAAGCTTCATATTCTTCTTGAACATGACCGACGATTAGCTATGAGTTGCTATGAACTCTAAGATGCCGAACCCTTTTCTTTTTGCCATCCTGAGACCTGCTATCAACGCTTCATACTCGACTTTATTATTGGATGTCGAAAAATCAAAACACAGAGCATACTCCGTAATTACTTCCTTCGGGCTGGTTAAGATCAACCTGGCTCCTACACTTGTAGCATTCAAAGATCTGTCAACATGTAAGACCCAACATTCATCGATTGTATGAGCTATTTCATTGCTTGGTTCCTCATCTGGAATCATGCACTCTAGGATGAAGTCGGCTAATGCTTGAGCCTTGATGGACTGCCTTTGTAGATATTTGATGTCGAATTCTTCCAACTCAATAGCCCATCTGGCTAACCACCCCAAAGTGTTGGGTCGATATAATATTGACCTGATAGGTTGGTCGGTAAGAACAGCGATGGTATGTGCTTGAAAATACGGACGTAGCTTTCTCACATATATTAGGAGAGCATAGATGACTTTTTCTAACTTCACATATCTAGTCTCGACTTCATGAAGTACCCGACTCATAATAGATTGGTTTCTGTACCCTAGCTTTCTGTTGGACAAGAATTGAACTAACCGTTGAAGGAGAAACAGCCAAATATAAATACAATACCTCTTCAAGTTTTGGTTTGCTTAAAAGGAGAGGAGAGCCGAGGTGTTTCTTTAGGTCATCAAAGGCTACCTGGCATTTATCTGACCATTGAAAATTCTTTGGCTGCTTGAGAGCTTTGAAAAAAGAAAGGCTCTTTTTTGCCGGTCTTGATAGAAATCTATTTAGAGCCGTGATCCTCCTAGTGAGCCGTTGTACCTTTTTAATCATTCTCGGGAGCTTCATCTCTTGAAGAGCTTAAATCTTTTTTGGGTTAGCTCGATTCCATGTTGCGATACTATAAAATCGAAGAATTTTCTAGAGGTGACTCTAAATGCACATTTATCTGGATTAAGTTTCATTTGATAATGTCGAAGTGTGGAAAATATTCTTCTAGATCAGTGATATGATGCTCGATCATCCTACTTTTGACGAGCATGTCATCTACGTATATCTCCATATTTCTGTCGATCTGCTCTTTGAAAAGCTTATTCACCAACCTTTGGTAGGTAGCTCCCATATTTTTTAGGCCGAACGACATAACTCTGTAACAGAAAAAACCTTGGTCAGTTACAAAAGAGGTTTTCTCCTCATCCTTGGGCACCATTCGGATGTGATTATATTTCGAAAAAGCATCCATGAATGATAGAAATTGATGTCCTAAAGTCGCATCCACTAATCGATTTATGCGGGGCAAAGGATAGCTGTCCTTCAGGCATGTCTTGTTGAGGATAGAATAATCGATGCATGCATGCCATTTTTCACTCGTCTTCTTGACGAGGACGACATTAGCCAGCCATTCTAGATAATATACTTTTTGAACAAATCCGGCCTTTAGAAGTTTATCGACCTCTTTTCGTATCGTATTTTATCGCTCAAGGGTGAAGCTTCGCTTCTTCTGCCTGACTGGACGATGATTTGGATCCACATTAAGTTGGTAGACCATAAGTTTTGGGTCAATGCCGGGCATATCCGAGGCCAACCAAGCGAATACATCGACATTAGCTCGTAGAAATGAGATAAGGTGCTGTCAATCTTCTTCACACAAACTTGAGTCGATCTTCACTACTTTGCTCAGATTATTTCTGATTGGTACCGAGATCAATTCTTCCGCTGGGTGACCCCTCTGTTCCATTAACTCATCCCTTACATCTAGCTCATTCATGAGTTGTTCTTCGGATGCCACTCCACGAAAGATAGCCATATAGCATTCCTTTGCGATTGACTGGTTTCCTTGGAGTTTATCTATTCCTCCAAGAGTCATGAATTTCATCTTTAAGTGATAAGTTGATACTATAGCTCTGAGAGCATTTAAACCTGGCCGACCCAAAATGATATTATAGGTAGATGGGCTATTAACCACGAAGTAAGCTATTTCAACTATAGCTTACCTTGGGACCTGCCCAGCTTTTGTTATTAATGATATAGTTCCTTCTACTGGGACCGTGCTACTAGAAAATCCGACCAGAAGTACATTCTTCTTCATCAACCATTTAGGATCCAAATTCATTCGAACAAAGGCATCATACAACAAGACGTCTACCAAACCTCTATTATCATTAAGAATTCGATGTACATCATAATTCAAAATATTTAAAGAGACAACTATAGGATCATCATGCGGGTGATTTATTCCTTATAGATCATCAGCAGTGAAGGTGATTTCATCATCGATCTTTCTTTTCTTCAATCCTTCCTCTATAGGTCGGTCTTGCTCTGAGGTATTTTTAGTGAGATGCCTTCCAGTGATTACTCTGATTTCATCCGCTGTCTGTTGTTCTATATGAGGATCCTCCTACCTAGATAGTTCATGGTGTGGGTTGGGCAGAATTCTTTGCTCATCAATATACCTTCGAAGTCATCCTCGCCAAATCAAAGCTTCTATTTCTTCTTTGAGTTGCCAACAATCCTTGACGTCATGTACGTGGTCATGATGGTATCTACAATATTTTTTTGGATTTCTTACTCGGGCAGGAGTCACCATCTTCTTCGATCGTGGCATTTCTTCGTGTCGTTCAATTTCCATTAGAATTTGGGCCTGAGGAGTGTTAAGAGGACTATAGTAATGAAATCTCTGAGGTGGGGTTCTAGATTGGCGCTGAGGTTTGGGAGATATGGGTCAATCACCTCGAGGTGGGGTACGTGAGTGACGAGGCTGTGACTCCCCTTGCCAATATTGTACACATCGATAATCTTTTTTCTTCTCCAACTTTTGAGTCAACCCTGTTTTACTGTCGAGGTTACTTTTTTGCTGGTCCCAAGCTTCTTCGGCTTGAGCATATTTTTCCATCCATTTCAATACTCGGCAAAATCTTTTGGATAATCCAAATTAAGAGAGAAAAGAAGATCATTCTGAAGAAGTCCAGCCTTTAACGCCATCATGGCAACCAACTGATCTAAGTTCCGAACCTCCAAGGTGGCAGCATTGAAGCAGTTGATGTATTCCTGAAGAGGTTCATTCTCTCGCTATTTGATACTTACAAGAAAGTCCAAATTACGACACTACCGATGACTGCTGATAAAATGGGCAATGAACAGATGGCTCAGCTAATGGAAGGAGTCCACGAAGCTTGGTTTTAAATTCGAGTACCAATGTCGAGCTGTCTTCCTCAAAGTCGAAGGAAAAGCTTGGCATAGGATTGCATCGCTAGCCCCCTGCAGGTGCATGAGGGTTCAAAAATTGTCCAAGTGGTCTACAGGGTCGGTCGTTCCATCATAAGGCTTCATCTGAGGAATTTTAAACTGAGGTAGCAGGGGTTCATTCATGATCTTTTGGGTGAATGGAGGATCGATGTTAAACCCCAGGTCATTCCCTTGCTGCTTTGGTGCCTGGAATGTGTCTATCCGCTGTTGCATTTCTTGGAGCCTCTTCTCCACACTATCTTCCCAGAAAGCTCGGCATTGAGGAGTTACATGGCTTGGGGTTGAGTCTCTTCTAGAGATGGGGGTTGGAGATCACCTAAGTCCTCGACGAAGTGGGCTGATAGGTCGGCTTTGACAACTTGCCTCAGCCCTTGGGCTTCGCGGGCGTCGTTCTTGCGATTCTCCTTGTGGTAGCCCAAAATTTTCATTGGCTGGACGTCGTTCACTGACTTGCTGTATTCCTCTCATTGCGGCCAAGAGAGCTTGCACTTGCTAGACCAGTGTATTATACTATTTCAGTAAAATTGTTGGTGCTACTGGTGGGTTCTATTGAATCAATGGTGGTGGCACATTGGTCGGCTGAACATTGTTGGTTTGTCGGCCATCAGAACACTGAGATGCGTTCGATGCTCCTCTTCGAGTCTTTATGATGCTTGGCAATGAGCTTTTTCCTCTCAAAATTGAATCTCGAAATCAATCGAGAGCCCTTCCTCTAGCACCAAGTGTTCCTACTCTCTCCGCCTGAGGTTGGTTGCCGAGGTATATGTGGTCGAGAAAGAATCGCTACTGGAGCTTCATCCGATCACCTGCAAAGAAGTCCTCACTGGGAGGTTCTTCGGTGAAGACCCTCCGACGCTCAAGTTAGAAGACTGGAGAACAACAAGAGAAGAAAAGCGTTGAATGGAGTGCGTACCTGAAGGATCCCAAAGTCCCTTTATTTATAGGAGAGGTATTAGAGTCGTGCCTGTCTCGGAGTTTAACGACTTTCCAAATTTATCACTTTGGATTGATTTGGAAGAGATTTTTCTTTTTTAGAAAGACGGGATCGTGAGGGACTCCTTTATCTGGACTTTCCTAATTAGGTGAGAGAATGGATCTAGTGAAGATGGTAATACCTCGGTAAAAGACGACCAATAATAGATTGTTCAATATTGATCGGCTATATATGAGCAACTAATAGGTCGTCCGGATATTGATCGACTAAAATCGACTAATATTATATAGATCGTCCGTGAATAACTTTCTCCAACCAATGAAATTCTTCTTTGATGATAGCTCGGCCGTATATGACCTATGAAAACCATCAGCGAACCAGTGGCCTATCGTAACGATCAGTCATACGTGGCCAACCTATTTCGATAGATCGGCAAAGACTGAGGAATACCAGACCGAGGATGAGGTATAGCGAACCTTCAACGTCCTTAGAATAGCTCGCCTAGGAGCGACCTTCAGTAGGTCGGTATTAGCCGACTTTCGACAGGACGTTCTTGAAAATTGCTCATCCGAGGCCGATCTATAGCGAATCGCGAGCGAGCGAATAGCTTCTCCATAGTAACTGGTCTCGATGTATATTGTGCCGAGGCTGAGCTATGGCTATCCCATAACAATGCGAAAAAGGTAATTAAGGCTTTTTAAAGAATGCCTATCTAAAACAAAAAGAAAAGAAGAAATCCTGCATGATATATTTGCTTCTATAAAAGCAATAGTCTGTTTGAGCAAATTTTCATTTAAAGATGGAAGGTAAATTCTGACAATCCTTCTCCATGATAGCATAACATAATTAACAGATATGATCAAAGAACATAACCTTTTGGCAACAACCATTTGTGATCAGATTCAACAAAATAATACAAAAAGAAAAACCATTTGTTCCCGTGATGTTATTTTGCCTCCACTCATAGGCGGAATACTTGCCAGCTCATCTCTGTTTCTCTGGTGCACCCGTTTTGGGATTATTATGGATTGTTACAGAATCATGCAAGTCTTGTTTCTTCACAACTCATGAGCACGATGCAGGATTCGTCTACCAACCTGCGCATCTTGGAGTCTTCTGAGCTTCTAAAATGGTTTTTCTTTTGCTGGGATTCAGTATTCAGATATTGTCCCTTCTAATTGTGAAACTTAACATGTGTATCTAATTCTTAGGAGAACCTCAATTCATGCATCTGTTTGATGGCCCAGGTAATGTCCTTTTTAATATCCTCTTTTAGATTTTTTTAATGTTCCTGAGCCATAGTTTGTCCCAATATAGCTCATGCTTTTACTGATTTGCTATTTTGGTTCAGAACCAGTGTATACATTTTGGGAACATTACAAGGTTTGTAGTTTAGCGAATTTAAAGTTTTATTATATGTGTTTGATTTGCATTTCAATGTCACATTTTCAAATTATAATTTAGGTTTTGAATTTTTTGTAAGTTTATAAGATGTTGATTTTTAGCTAGAACTAGAAGAGGCAAAGTTGTCTAAATGTAATAATCCAGAACCTCGCACAAAAAGATTAGTTGACAAGTATTATTTGGATTCCTTAGCTCTACATGAGTAGCGAGATCTACCTATTACATAACCAGTATAAGATTGAATACATTTGTATAGGTCCTCAATTTCTTACACCATGTAAGGTCCAACATTCTTGCAAGGTTAAAAGTTAAAATTTATTCAAATCTAATCATAAGTACCATAAATTCAATCACAAACATCATGATAAACTTATGATCAACCCAAATAGATTCGTGCTATGGTGCCTTCTAGTCCATAGGCTATGGTAGGATCAACATTGATGTCATTTATGATGATAAAAAACCACAGGTGTGGGCTGTATCTTTCGTGTGAAAGAATGATTGTTCTTTTCCTGTAGCATCAGCCGTTGGATCATATTTTGCATGGCTTTCAAAGCCTTACAATCTTTTTCCCTTCTATTGATTAGTATATATCATGAGATAGAGATTATACTTTAAAAGCTATGCAAAGCACAATCCAAAGGTTCGTGGTGTGAAAGAAGATTAATCATTCTTTTACACGAAAGATACAATTCGTACCTAAAAAATCATACCTAAAAAGATTAGTCGAAAGATATTATTTAGATTCTTTGGTCTGCATAAGCATCCAAAATCTATCCAATGTATAACCGATATGGAACTGAATACATGACGTATAGGCCCTCACTCCAAACATTAGGTTGGTAGGGATGCTAAGATAGGAGATATTTCTCTAGATATTTTTTTACTGAAATTTTCTGAAAATATAGCAAAGAGTTGAAGTAAATAGCTGGTTGAACTAAGGCACGAGTCTGTGACTGACATATATAAGGATTGGTTTGCCCAGGTTTAGCAAGGCCATCACTACTGGGTAGAAATGATGCCAACTGACATTGCTATCAAAGGACTTCAGAAATATAACTGCAATGATGAATACCTAGGTTTAAAGAGCTGCAAACTTTCCAAAACTTCTATTTAGAACTAAGAACTAAGGCAAGGCTAGGAAAATTGAAGAATTTTAATTTTATTATTTATTTATTTATTGAGAAGAAACATAGGGAACTAGAGTAATTTTAGGTCCGACATCTTAAAATCTAGCTTGTCCTAGGTGCATGAGTTATAAAACTTGGCTAGATTTATTAAGAAACTTAAGGCCTATTTGGATGGTTGAGTCGAAAATCTAATAGGATTCACGAGTTGGGTCAGTACAACCATAAAAAAATATTTGATTATAGGCTGGGCTAGGCCTATCCAAGACTACCTTTTGAGTGGGCTAGTCCAAATCCCATGGGGTGAAAAAAATGATATGTTATAAACCTATAAGTTTCCACCAAGCCACATGCTACAGTCT
>QRFJ01000620.1:0-108504 GCA_006176705.1 Cocos nucifera
TGTCAAGTCTAATTTAATGAGACCTAAATCAAATCTTTCTAAGAAAAGATTAAGTCTAAGGTCTTCCACCATTGTAGATGCATGGGCCCTTTCCGAGGTTGATTGTTCTCGACTGGTTATAGTGGCTCAGTTGCACCAGAAAGATGCAATCATGTCTAGCCATTGGATGCTACTGACTAGAGGATGAATTGGGCTCAATATTTTGGATATGGTGAGAGACTCAATTAGAAATCCAATCTATGCAAATGGTGGGTTTGACTTAACTAAGAAGTGGATCAATATTTTGGACACGATAAGATTCATGAATTAGAGATCAAGATTGGGTGCATCATGATTAGAGAATTATTGAACAAGAGTTGTTCACTCATTGGCTAACCCATCACCAATAACTATTAGGTGAGGTAATGAGTAAGTCGGTGGGACTGCACCACCCACTAGAAATCAGTAATCGTAGAGATTTTCGTAACTCTACAGAGAGAGTGTAGGAATTCGAGAAAATAGTAGAAGCTAATTTATTTAAAAATAAAATTTCTAAATAAATTGGTTAAGTCTTAATTATAATATCTAACTAGAAACTTTGACTCTCTATAGGAAAATATCTACATCCAACCCACTAGCACGAATCCTAGACACCCATAGACTGATCAGACCAAATTACAAGGATTGGCTCCAAAACTTCAAAATTATTTTGGGTTTTGAGAAATTAACTCATGCATTGAACTAGGACCCTCCCATCTTACTAGCTCGTCCATCCGCTGAGCAGAGAGCATCTCAGGATAAGTAGATAGATAAAGATAATAAGGCTAGATACTACATGTTGGGCTCGATGTCTGATGAACTTCAGCGCCAACATGAAGATATCAGGACTGCTCGCCAAATGTTGGCTCACCTACAGGAGATGTTTGGTGAATAGAGTCATGCAAACAAGTATCAAATCATTAAACGACTGTTCAAGGCTAAGATGTGTGATGGACAGTCAGTCCAAGATCATTGTCTAATGATGATCAAGGACTCAAAAGAGCTTGAGAAGCTCGGAGTGAGGTTGGACATGGATTTGCAGAATGATATAATTCTGCAATCCTTGATTGATGCGTATGGACAGTTCATCATGAACTACCATATGCATAAACTTCAAAATTTCTTGGCCAAACTTATGAACATACTGGTTACCGTTGAGCTTTCCATGAAAGGTTCTAAAGGCTCACTACTTGCTATGGAATGGACTTTTTCCAAGTAAAAGTCTTTTCTAAAGAAGAAGAAGTCTGTAAAAAAGCACAAGGTGGAAAGAGGAAAGAAAAAAAAGGCAGAGCTGAAGAAGAAGGCCACTGACAAAGGAAAGTATTTTCATTGCAACAATAATGGCCACTGGAAGTAGAACTATCCTACTTACCTGGCCACCCTAAAGAAGAAGATGGTAGGTCCTTCTGGAGGTATGCTCGTTCTAACCTTACGATTTCTTCTACATCCAGTTGGGTGCTTGAGTCTGATTCTAGTGCTCACTTGTGCACTTCTATGTAGGGTCTTGAGGATAGCAGGAGGCTGAGGGATGGTGAGATGATCCTGCACATTGAAAATGGAGCAAGAATTGCTACCATGACCATGGAAACATATCCTCTTCGACTACCATCTGGTTTAGACTTAGTATTAAAAGACTGTTATTATGTTCCTGCAGCAAGCGAAAATTTGATTTCTATTTCTTGCCTTGCATTGGAAGGCTATGTAATTAGTTTTCTTAATGATCATTGTAACATTCTTTATGAAAGAAATAAAATTGCAAGTGATTTCCTTATTAACGATCTTTATCAGTTACATGTTGATGTATCTATTTTTAATTTTGAGCAAAATGTGAATGCTATAAAATCAAAACGTCTTAGGGATAGTCCTAATAATAGGTATCTATGGCACCTAAGATTAGGTCATATAGTAGAAGATAGGGTTAACAAATTAGAGAAAATCGGGCTATTGAGTCCGTTGACGTCTGAGACATGTCCAATTTATGAATCTTGTCTTCATGGCAAAATGACTAAACTTTCTTTTGTAGGACATGGGAAAAGGGCCACAGATCTTCTTGCCCTAGTACATACTGATGTGTGCGGCCTATTTAATGTACCGATCAGAGGCAACTTAGTCTACTTCATAACCATTACCGATGATTTATCTAGGTATGGGTATATGTACCTTATGAGACACAAGTTTGAAGCTTTTAAAAAGTTCAAAAAATTCAGATATGAAGTAGAAAAGCAAACTGGAAAACCCATTAAGATTCTTCGATCAGATCGAGGAGGTGAATACCTTAGTTGGAAATTCTTGAACTATCTTAAGAAAAATGGCATAGTCTCTCAATGGACTCCACCAGGAACACCTCAACTCAACGGGGTCTCAGAATAGAGGAACCGGATCCGATTAGATATGGCCGATCCATGATGAGCTTCATAGACCTTTCTGATTTTCTTTGGGGATACTGTTTGTTAACTGCAATATACTTACTGAATAGAGTTTCTTCTAAAACCATTTTTACCACACTTTATGAGATATGACATGGTAAGGAACCAAGTCTAAGTCATCTCAGAATTTGGGGTTGTCCGGCTCATGTCAATAGACAACAAGCAGACAAGTTAGACTTTAGGTCCTTTAGAGCTCGATTTATAGGATATCCTAAAGAGTCATTAGCATATTATCTCTACATTCTAGAAGATCACAACGTGATTGTGAGTCGACATGCCATCTTTCTTAAAAAATAGGTTATTCAAGATAGCGGCATTGGAAAGCAGATCAAGCTCTATGAGAAAGTCTCATAAGAGCAACGAGCTTAGGACCAAATGGAACCAAATCAGGTTAAGCCAATCCAGTCACTACCTCCTCCACCTCATAGATCGAAAAGAGTTTTCCATCTCCCTGAGAGGTACTTAAGTACTGTTTCAGAGGAAGTAGAAAAAATGTTCCTCATAGGAAATGGGGTTCATGGTGATGATCCCAAAATCTATAACGAGGCGATATCAGATATCGACTCCGAGAAATAGTTAGAGGCAATAAAGTCAGAAATTGACTCGATGCATGAAACCAAGTCTGAACCTTGGTAGATCCACCAGAAGGTATAGTACCTATTGGGTGTAAATGGATCTACAAGAGAAAGATTGGTGCAGATGGAAATGTGGAGACATTCAAGGCTAGATTAGTGGCAAAAGGTTATAGTTAGTGTGAAGGCATTGACTATCAGGATATCTTTTCGCCAGTTGCTATGCAAAAATCCATCCGCACATTGCTTGCTGTTGCAGCCTATTTCGATTATGAAATATGGCAAATGGACGTGAAAATGGCATTCCTAAATGGATATCTTGAGAAAGATATCTATATGGAACAGCCACTAGATTTCACATCTAGTGATGATGACCACAAGGTATGCAAGCTGTGAATATCCATATATGGACTTAAGCAAGCATCTCAGAGCTGGAATACTCATTTTAATGATGTAATCAAAATGTTTGATTTCATCAAAAATGAAGAGGAGCCATGTGTCTTCGAAAAGGTCAATGGGAGCACTATTGTCTTCCTCGTATTGTACATGGATGACATCGTCCTTATTGGAAATGATATTTCCATATTGACCATAGTTAAAATGTGGTTATCTAAAGAATTCTTCATGAAAGACCTAGGAGAAGCATTCTTTATTCTGAGAATTAAGGTCTATAGAGATAGACCGAATAGGATGCTAAGACTTTCATAGAAGATGTACATAGAGGAAGTGCTAAAGAGGTTTAGCATGGAAAACTCTAAGAGGAGTTTAGTATCCTTCAGACATGGCATTCATCTTTGTAAGAAGATGTGCCCTAGCACATCTGAGGAAATAGAATGCATGAGCAAGATCCCTTATGCTTCAGCAATACAGAGCCTCATGTATAACATGTTATGTACACGATCTGATATAGCCCATGCTGTGAGTGTCACGAGCAGATATCACTCGAATCCAGGTGAAGAACACTGAACTTCTATGAAATGTATCCTTAAGTAGTTAAGAAGATCTAAGGATATGTTATTGATCTTTGGTAATGAAGAACTCCAAGTCTAGGGATATACAGACTCGAACTTTATGTTTGATGTACATGATCGAAAGTCAACATCTAAAAGTCTATTTTTGTGCAAAGGTGGAGCTATCAGTTGAAAATGATTCAAGCAGACAGTGATAGCAGATTCCACCATGGAAGCAGAATACATCACTGCGTCAGAAGCAGTAAAGGAGGCATTCTGGTATAAGAAGTTTGCCGTAGAGATCGGAGTGATGCCATCAGATGCCATTCCTCTGTACTACAACAACAATGGAGCCATAGCCCTTGCTAAGGAGCCGAGGTATCACCAAAAATCCAAATACATCGAGCGGTAATACCACCTCATCCGCGATTACCTCGAGAAGGGTTACGTCGAGGTCAAGAAAGTCGACTCTGTAGACAATGCGATGGATCCACTTACGAAGCCATTGGGCCAGCAGAAGATCGAAGCCTACCTTGAGAAGATGGGACTTAGATTTGTAGCCAATTGGATTTAGGTCAAATGGGAGTTTGTTAGAAATATGTGCCCTAGAAGCCAGAATTACTGACCCTTGTAATACACTTCCAGGGACAAAATTATAATTTTGACTATAAATAATAAAATGGGTTATTTTCTATCACATATGTGTATTTAGTGTCTATGATACATCCCTTGAGTTAATGGTAATGATAATTCTTATTTTCAAGAGTTGAAAATTTAAGATAAGAATTTTCATTATTAACTCATAAAATGCTCCTGATCGTAGGATCATCATGAGGATGGTGATTGATCTGGAAGGTTAGTGTACAATCATTTCTTTATAGTAGATGAGTCTTGAGTCTATAGTGTAGAGACACCAAAATGAGAGTACAGATACTCGTTAGAGAATGAGGACATTGAGCGTGACCACTTTGAGTAGTCATAAGAAAGTCTACCTTCTCGTCGATGACTGACTCGAAGCTATAGTGGTGTGTCTGTTTCTTTGATCTGAGGTGCATCGACGGCTCATCTTGAGGGTGTTATAGTTTGACTACACCATGACTCAATTTTCTAGCCATTCAAAATCCTGAGGTGTATGTTGGCTATAGCATGTTCATTGTAAGAATTGGATTGCACCAAGATGGAATCTATCTACCTCGATGGATGAGGAGCAGCCCTATGATGATCATGAGAATCAAGTTCATAAGACCATGGCCATGGCAGAGAGTGAAATAATAGAAAGAATTTCTATTAAGAATTTCACATCGAACTTGAATCGAATGATTAAATCATATGATAGAAATTAGGGTTTGACGAGTTCACCTTATCCCTAATCTGATCGGGGCTCAAGATAGAACAACTTAATCACATAAGTAGCTGCACCAAGAGGTTCATTTTTAGTTTTGATGGGTTGCCACCATATACTGCTCGATATCACTGGTGGATTTTGGGAGCAATTAGAATGATTTGGATGATCGATCATTCTAGCTGTCTGAATCAGAAGAGTTCTGATCCATTGAAAGGAGTTTCGATGATGTCGATGATGGAGATCATGACATATCCCATTATCATACAGAATTGAACCTAACTAGATCACACAAATAAGGGTTTGGATCTAGATATCATCAATTGGACTAACCCAGTTCAGTTGATTTGAATTAGATTCAATTAGGATCAAAGAAATCGTGCTAGCACACGATTGAACCTAATATTCTCCTTTTTCTAATCATTATAAGTTATCTCGACTGAGCCAAATATGTTTGTGCGCACTCAGGTACCTTTACCTAGTCTGACTGGAGCTTGTCTAGGTTAGAAAAGGATTGTCTTAATTTATGAGATAAATTTAAGATAACACCTGTCATTTTCCCTCACCTGCTAATTCTTATCCTTTAACTTTGGTCAAATATTGACCTTTGACCCTTGGAGATCTGCCCATGTGTCATGCACTTATTGGAGAGTAGAAAGGGGCTTGTCCCCTCCCTAGAAATTGGAAAGGAGGGGATGCGTGCCTAGGATGGTGTGCGCCCATGGATAGGGATGCCTGGAGTCCCATACGGATGGGACTCCAAGTTGCTTCTTGGATTCAAACTAGGTGACCCTCATCTATAAACTTTGACCAATTAGGTGCCATCTAAGGATGAATCTATGGGTCTCTCATCTAATTGGGTCAGGTGATCCCACCAATTAGATTTAGATCTGACTGCATGAAGCAATGTGATTGGCCGGGGTGATGTGGCACTGCTTAGCGCAGTAGGGTCTATATAAAGACCTATCTGCGCCCACATTTTAGAGACTCCTCTCCTAGCCATGCCCTAGGGCTGTTCCTCTCTCTTCTCCATGCCACCTTCAGGCCATCTCTCTCCTCTCCACGCCCAAGGATAGTTGGGCTTCAGTATAGTGCGATTCAGGCAAGAAAAGGCTAACGAGAAAGGAAGAAGGCAGCACTGCTACAGAGACGACTGCTGATCTTCGAAAGAAGTTTTGAAGGTCCTCCAAATTTGATCCAGATCTAATTTTTGGAGAAAAGAAAGAGAAGGAGAAGATCTCCAGATCCAGCCCGAGTGGATACTGGTAGAGGCCAGGCACTTGCGTGGCTAGATCCAGAACTTCAAGGCTTCAGCAGGATCATCAACAGGTAATCAGATTACCTAGAATCAAGGTAAAATTAATTTAGACTTAATTTAATTTAATTTTCTTATTTATTAGATCATAAAATTAGATCTAAAAAATGTTAGATCTGATTAGAATCTAAGAGAAAATTTTTGAAATATGCCTCTCGATTCAATCAGATCTGAACAAACCTGACCCGAAAAGTTCAGGATTTCCTTTTAGTGCCTTTCCATCAACCCTAAAAGGAGTGATCAAGAACTGGTACTCGGCCCTCAAGTCGAATACCATCTTCTCTTTTGATCAGATGAGCCATTAGTTTGTGGCTCATTTTGTTAGCAGCCGACATCCTAGGCAAGATTCAAAATTCCTCATCAACATCAAGCAGCAAGAGGGAGAATCCATCCGAGCCTATGTCAATCATTTCAATGCTGCTGCACTGGAGGTCCAAAACTAGGATCAGTCTGTAGCGATGGCCATGCTAAAGTGTCGCTTTTAGAAGAACAATCTGCTGGTTTTCCTAGAGAAGAAGTACCCTAAAGATTTTGCCGATATGCTTGCTCGGGCTGAAGGGTACGCCCAAGCGGAAGAGGCCTTTATGGCCAAGGATAATGAAGCCACTGGAGAGCGGCAAATTGGCAAGCCAAGCAAGCCTGCTGAGGAAGAAAAGTTGAGTGAAGCTCGACCATGCTCCCAAACTCCCCCTGAGCATAAACAAGCCCGAACTCCTCTCTAGGCTCAGAAGTAGGGAAGCCCTGATAGAAGGGCTCGATGGGGCTCTCCCCTCTGAAGGTTCCACAACTATGCCCCTCTCAACGCTCCAAAAATTCAAGTACTGATGGAGATTAAGGAGCAGTTTCCAAGACCCTAAAGGATGCACTTCCATCCTAACAGATGCAATCCAAATAAGTTCTGCCTCTATCATCAGGACTATGGTCACGATATTGAAGAATGTATCCAACTCCAAGATGAAATCAAGGAGCTCATCAGGAGAGGTAGGCTCGATCGATTCCTACGATGTCGACCTGAGGGACGAGAAGATCGACCAAGGGCACTACCACAACCAGAACTGCCAGGAAGAAAGGAGTAGGAGCTAGATCGGCCACCCCTCAACATCATCAATACTATCTTTGGGGGACTTTGATAAGGAGAGGCCAGTAGATCAGTAGAGCCCAAAAAGAGGTAGAGAACTGAAGAGCCCATTGCTTTCACCAATGAGGATGCCCAAGATGTTCAGTTCCTGCATAATGACGTGGTTGTAATCTCTTTAAACATCACTGACTATGATGTGCACCGCATTTTGGTAGATAATGGAAGCTCTACTAATATGTTGTTTTACGATGCTTTCTCAAGAATGTCTTTATCAAATAACCACATAGAATCTATGAACTCCCTATTGGTAGGCTTCACTGGTGATGCCATGCTAGTTGAGGGCATAATAACTTTGATTATGGCTGTAGGCGATGTCCGAAGCTGGCTAAAGCATAGGTCGATTTTCTAGTCGTGAAAACTCCATCTGCCTACAATGCTATTCTCGATCAATCTGGTTTGAATGTGCTCCGAGCTATAGTGTCAACTTATTATCTAAAGGTGAAGTTTCCAACAAGCTATGGAATTGGAGAGATCAAGGGAGACCAAGCATTAGCAAGGCATTGTTACTCCATTGCCCTATAGAAAGACATCTAGCCTGACCTTTGTCCTATTGATGGACTGAATGTCTGTGATGACCTTACTGAGGAGTGAAGCGAGCCTATGGAAGACCTCGTATCTATGCCCTTGAACGATGGAAATGCAGTGCACATTGTGCAGATCAACTCCAACTTAGGGGATGAGGTTCGGGAACAACTCATCACACTCCTCCAAAAGAATACAGACATCTTCACCTGGGTTCCAGCAGATATGCTAGGAATTGATGTCGAGGTCATGAAACATCGACTGGCTGCTGATCCTAAGTGTCAGCCAATGAAAGAGAGGATGCGCAGCCATGCTCCGAAGAGGCAAAAAGCAATTGCAAAAGAAGTCGACAAGCTCCTCAAGGCGGGATTTATCTGAAAAGTTAACTACTTAAGCTGGATCTCAAATATGGTGCTCGTCAAAAAGGCAAAGGTAAGTGGAGGATGTGTATAGACTTCAAAAAGCTGAATAAAGTCTGCCCAAAAGATAGCTACCCATTGTTCAGGATTGATCAACTGGTGGACACAAACTCAGGCCACAAGCTCCTCACCTTCATGGATGCCTTTTTTGGCTACAACCAAATTCGGATGGCACTAGAGGATAAAAAGAAAACTACTTTTATTACTGATCGTGGTCTTTACTATTGCAAAGTTTTGCCTTTCGGACTAAAAAATGCAAGAGTAACATACCAATGCCTGGTCAATAAAATCTTCGAGGAGCAGATCGACCGCAACATAGAGGTATATGTGGATGACATGCTCGTAAAAAGCCAAGCTTCAATGAATCACATCGTCGATCTTGAAGAGACTTTCAGTGCACTCAAGAAGTACAAGATGAAGCTAAACCCAACCAAGTGCATCTTTGATGTGACCTTAGAAAAGTTTCTGGGATTTATGGTATCATGGTATGGAATTGAAGCAAATTCAGAGAAAATTCGAGCTATTCAGAAGATGACTGCTCCAAAAATAATCAAAAAAGTTCAGCGCTTGATTGAAAAAATGGCATCCCTAAATCACTTCATCTCAAGATCGATCGAGCGATGCGTGCCGTTCTTCCAAGCTCTCAAGCAGTCAAAGAACTTTTGCTGGACGACAAAATGCCAACAAATGTTCGAGGAGCTTAAAAACTACCTCGGCTCACCCCCATTACTGGCAAAGCTTGAACCTAGAGAATAATTATTTTTATACTTAGTAGTCTTCCCGACAACCTTGGCAGCAGTCTTGGTCAAGGAGGAAATAAAAGTGCAGCGGCCGATCTACTACATAAGTCGGGTCCTAAGGGATGTAAAAATTAGATATTCAAAGTTAGAAAAATTGACTTACTTTCTTCTAATTGCTGTCAGAAGACTCCAACCTTACTTTTAGGGGCATACCATAACTGTCCTTATGGACCAACCAATCAAAGCAGTCCTCCATCGAACGGATGCCTCCAAAAGAATTGCAAAATGGATGATCGAGCTTACAGAATTCGACATCAACTATCGATCTCGATCGTTGATCAAGGCCCAGATATTGATAGATTTTATGATAGAATGCACCATTCTAGATGAAGTCGAGCTTGAATAGAACAGAACCGGCATCTCAAAGTTACAACCAAACCACCCTGAAGAGAGTGCAGACCTTTCCAAAGGTTTTTGGGCCCTGTACGTGGATGGTTCCTCTAATGCTACTGGAGCAGGCGTGGGGTTGGTCTTGATAAACCCTGAAGGAATCATCATCAAATATGCGCTATGCTTCGAATTCCCTGCAACTAATAATGGGGCCGAATATGAAGCTTTGATCGCTAGGTTAAAAATAGCAAAAGAATTGGAAGCAGACCGACTCCAAGTCTACAGTGATTCTCAGTTGGTGGTCGGACAGATCAGCGATAGTTATGAAGCTCGGAAGAAAAGCATGATAAAATACCTTGAGAAAGTAAATAGTTGGACTCCGACCTTCAACAATTTTAGTACTCAATAGATTCCAAGAGCAGAGATTATAAGAGCTGACCTCCTCTCTAGATTGGCCACTTCAACCCCGACCGAACTGCCCAAGAAAGTATTCTTTGAAGTTTTGAAGTGCCCAAGCATGGAGGAGTCATAGCCTATTTTGCAAATTGAGCACGAGCCGAGCTGGATTGATCCGCTTGTTGCCTACCTTAAGGATGGAGCTCTTCCTCATGATCCAAAAGAAGCTCAGAAACTCAGGAATCAGATTTTCTGATATGTTTTGTATGAAGGCAAGCTGTATAAAAGCTCGTATTCACTACCGCTCTTGAGATGTCTCTGACCTTCGAAGGCTGACTTCACATTATAGAAAGTACATGATGAAATCTACGAAAGCCATATAGGAGTCATATTCCTATCACAAAGATTACTTCGGCAAGGGTACTATTAACTGATTTTGTACCACGACTCTATAGAGTATGTCAAGAAATGTGACTGCTGTTAGAGAAATGCAAACATACAAAGACAGCCAACCACTGAGCTTACTCCACTAAGTGCACCCTAGCCATTCGTGTAGTGGGGAATGGATATCCTAGGCCCTTTTTCAGTGACATCCGGACAATGGAAGTTCCTCCTGATTGTGATCGATTACTTTACTAAATGGGTTGAGACCGAACCATTAGCAAAAATTACTGAGGCCAAGGTACAGAACTTCATCTGAAAGTCAATTGTCTATCAGTTTGGTCTGCTCCAGACTCTCATAATAGATAACAGGTGACAGTATGTTGGAACAAGATTCATTGAGTTCTGCAAAGATCTAAACATCTTCCATCATTTCATGTCAATGGCCCATCCGCAGGCAAATAGTGAAGTAGAGGTAACAAACAGAATTTTGCTATAGGACATCAAAGCAAGGCTTGAAAGAGCAAGCAAAGCTTAGGCGGACAAACTCTACCACATCCTCTGGGTGTACCAAACTACTCAAAGGCTACCGATTGGAAAAACACCATTCACCTTGGCTTTTGGAATGGAGGCAGTCATCTCAATCGAGCTTAAACTTCCATCAATATGAGTCGTGGCCTTCAATGAGCAGTATAACTCATAGGACCTCAGATTCAACCTCGATCTACTAGAAGAGAAAAGAAAAAATGCTCAAGTTTGGATGGCAGCATATAGACGAAGAGTGGCCAAAACTATAACTCCAAAGTAAAAAGCAAAGCATTCAGGGAGGGGGACTTGGTGCTCCGACGAGCATCTATTTCATAGCCTCAAGATCAAGGAAAGCTCGTCCTAAATTGGGAAGGTCCATATAGAGTAGAGGAGGTCACCTAGCCCAGAACTTACCACTTGAAGGAGCTCGAAGAAGCGGCACTCCCATGGCCTTGAAATTCAGAAAACTTAAGAATATACTACCTATAACTTTTCTTTAATAAAACTATTTTAACATCATTACTCCTTGGCGCAAAAATTATGTAATGATAATTTTCTAAAGCAACCTAATATAGCCCGCTAGGAATAGGAGGAGAACCTTGTCCTAATGTGAGCAAGGTCGAAGATCTTGTTGAACTAAGATGAGATGAGGGGAGAGGCCCTACCAATGGCCCTAATATGCCCCTACAGCCCATTAAGAATAGGAGGAGAACCTCATCCTAATGTGAGCAAGGTTGAAGGCTTCATTAAACTAAGATGAGATAAGGAAAGAGGCCCTACCAACAACCCTAACGTGCCCCTATAGCCTATTAGGAATAGGAGGAGAACCTCATCCTAATGTGAGCAAGGTCGAAGGCCTCATAGAACTAAGATGAGATGAGGGGAGAGGCCCCTACCAATGGCCTTAACGTGCCCCTACAGTCTGTTAGAAATAGGAGGAGAACCTCATCCTAATGTGAGTAAGATCGAAGGCCTCATTGAACTAAGATGAGATGAGGGAAGAGGCCCTACCAACGGCCCTAACATGTCCCTACAGCCTATTAGGAATAAGAGGAGAACCTCATCTTAATGTGAGCAAAGTCGAAGGCCTCATTGAACTAAGATGAGATGAGGAGAGAGGCTCTACCGACAACCCTAACGCACCCCCATAAGCCATGTTAAGAATAGAAGGAAAGCTTCATCCTAACATGAGCAAAAGTCAAAATCTCGTAGACCAAAGATGAGGAGAAGGAAGAAGATCGACGGAGAATCCTTACATGTATTTTTCCATGACAACCTAACTATGTCAAATGCGAAAGATAGAATCTTATCTTAATTTATAAAAGAGGTCCTAATTTGATGTCCACAATAAGCTCGGCGTCCACAACAAGCTCGACGTTCACAACAAGCATTTCATAAGAAGACGACAAAGAGAAAAATGAAGTAAAGAAGGTAAGGCCACAAATAGACCTCAGATTCATGCAAAACAAAAATAACCAAAAATGCATTATTCTATTATAAAAATGAGTTCATTACAAGCAAAACATCGGCCAATAAGATTGATTACACTGAAAGAAATAAAAGAGAGGGGGAAGAGGCCGTAGCTTTAAGGCGAACTAGATTTCTCGAACTTTGGACTATCGGCTCCGACCATCACCAAGGCCTGCTTTAGCCTAGGGATCTCCTGCTCAAGCTTCTTCTTCTTGTGGAGACCATCTACGTACATTCTGTTAGCGAGCTAAAACTTACCCTCAAGCTCTCATCGTTGTCTTCTTAAAACTTTAGACTAAGCCTCCGCATCCTCCATAGCCCAATGTTGACAGATGAGCTGAAGCTTCAGCCATTGAACCTCAATCTTCTCTGCCCCAACTACCTCTGAAGGCTTACCGACGATCCTCTTTAAGGAGGCAATCTCCTCTGACTCACCACTCGCGTTGGCTCCCCAACTATTATGCAGTCACTTCCGAAGATAAACTGCCTCATCTCTGGCAACCTTGAGCTCACCTTCATGCCTGGACATCTTCTCCGCCTAGGTCACTCGATAGCTATTATGCTAGTCCTCAGTATCTTGCAGTTGCTTTCGAAGTTGGGAGAACTTTTTTGACCAGTCCTAATCGTACTAGGCCTTATCGGTAGACCACAGCGAGCTCCCTTCAAGAAGTCGGATCTTTTCTTCGACATTATTCAGATCAGATTCAAGAGAGCTGATCTTTATTGTCAGTGCCCAGGACTTATCACTGGCATTTCTATTGAGTTTGGCAATCTTCTTCTTAAAGCTATCCTTCTGAATATTGAAGGTCACTGCATCCTTAATGTGCAAGCCTCAAAGGTGAGTGACCTCTTTGGTCACCTCAGAAGTATTCTTTTGGGAGGCTCGAAGGTCGTCCTCCATCTTCTTCAACTTCTTCTTCAAAAGATGAACTTCCTTCCTCAAGTTCTTTATCAAAGGCTTTATCAAAACCCCTTGAGATAGTGGGTCAGCATTGGTGGGATATTATATTCGAGATACAAAAAGCGCTCGAAGGTACGAAAAAAATTTACTTCATTTAATCAAAACTTTTGAGTACAAGGCAACGAGGGGAGAAATGGAAAAATGTACAACTACTTAAGGATTTCAACCTCGGAAGGGACAATGGAGGATGGAGCCAGATCGCTCTCAATCGCCTCGAGTTCTCAAACTAGTTCGGGCACCTCTACAGTAGGTTTAGATGGGCCAGAAGCGAGCTCATCAAAGGAAGGGTCGACTACGACATTAGACGGTCCCGCATCCACATTATCTTTCTCCTCCTCCAGAAAGCTGAGGTCGAGCTCGGGGAACCTTTGAGCTATCCTACCTTTGCAGAACTCAAAACCCTTGATAAACACTTTCTGGCTGAACTCGACGTTCAAGTTCCGCATTTTAGAAGAGATCTTGAACTCTTCCATGGCCTGGGTCATTGCCTCTGAGATCGACTTCGCCATTTGGATCTCTAGTTCAGCGACCATATTTTTAGCTTCCTTCCTCCTTTCCTCCTCTAGGGCTAGTGCAGCCTTTAGTCTGGCCGAGATGAACTCCTCTTTGTGGAGCGTGCCCTGAAGACTTTCAATGTCCGTCGCCTTCTCCTCGACAAGGTGCTCGACCTCGTCGACCCTCTCTTGAAGATGATGGATCTCGACTCGAAGGTCCTCCTAGGCCTTCCATGCCTTCACCTCCTAAGATGCGCCCTCTTAATGTAGGCGAGCATCTGATGATCTGACTATAACAAATGATTGGTGTTAAAAAAAAATAAAAAAAAAAGTGCACAAAAGAGAAGAGAAAGAGTCGAGCAACGGAGCAATCACCTTGAGGATGGTTTCGAGAGAACCCCAGACGAGCTACCGCGGGTCTAGGTCGGCCATCTGTCCACCTTGGGCATGGCAAACCTATCGGTATGATTCTAGATGATCTTCAAGTTGTCGAAGGGATCCTCCTCTTATTCATTATCATCATTGATCGGTCCACCTAGGCGAGCCTTGTAGGACGTCTTGGCAATGGCTTTTTTTCTTCCTTCCTCTATCCCTTCTTTGATAGGGAGCTTCGAAACCCAATCCCCACTGGAGGGACCTGAGGGCATGGAAAGCATCGAGCCCGCGCCAGTAGCGCCGACCTCAATAGTTAGGGCAATCTCGACATCGGCGATGACCTCGGACACAGCGACAGTGGAGGTGGGGACTTCAGAGCTGGAAACACTGACCTTCATCCTCTTTGAGCCATCATTTGGTACCTTTCCTTTCCTCTTCTTGGTGTAGAGCCCTTTGGTAAGCATCTTGGCAGCTTGTGTGTCCATTTCTATAACAGAAAAAGAAGCACAGTCAGTAGCAATACACGTGCGCGAAACCGTGTGGATTCAAAAATCAAAAGATCTACCAGTGGGATCATAGGGACTCAGATCCAAGTTGAATAAGGTTTGTTCCTTTAGAAAGTTGGGAAGAAGAGAAGCTCAGTATGCCTTAAGTTTATAGGAGAAATCAAGGTCAGATCCATCTAACCTAGGAGCTCGATGAACTGACTCTCTAATATGACCCCATGGAGGAAGATCTAATGGCAGGGTCGAACAATGTACGAAAAAAAACTTTTCCTTTCAGTTGTGAATGAAAGAAGGGGCACCTTTCAATAACCCCTTCTTGCCGACCTAGGAGGAAAAGTACCACCAATCTTTCATGGAAGGATGATGCTTAAAGGTATAGAAGTTCCTAAAAAGCAAAATGATCGATTGGACTTTGGTCAATCGATAGAGGAAGAGGAAACCTATGACGAACTGAAAGGAGTTCGGTATGATAGATGCGAAAAAGATATTTAAAAATTAGAAGAGGGCAACTACAAATGGAGGTAGCAGGAGTCTAAGCTCGGTGCGCAAAGCTTCTAAGTACAAACAAAATCGATCGATCAAAGGAGAGCTGAACAAGTCATCGGAGCTAGGGAGTTCAAGATCATATTCTAGAGGGATTTTGTATTGGATTCGGATCAGAGAAAAATCATCCAGGGTAAGAACAGATGGGATGGTGTCTGGAGTGAATGACAAGCAGGACATGTTCCTAGGTTCTACCTCATCTAGGGATATAGGGTCAAAGAAGGTCGGTTCGGACGTGCCCCATGAACCGATGGAGTGGGAGGTTTCGGAAGACATTCGGATCAAGATTAAATCCCAAGAAAATCCACTCAAAAAATATATATATAAGAAAAAATGTAGGGCAAAGGTCGCCACCAAAAAATCAAGGAATCAGGGAGCTAGAAGTGATAAGCACAAATAACCTAAGAGAAGGATTAGGAAACTGACCTAAACTATTTAGAGAGAATGAAAGGACAATGAATGCGATGAGGACCAATCGAAAGGGTTTCCAGAGCTCAAGAAGGTGAGAGAAGGTTAAGACCCTTGGGAAGAAGATGGACGAGGGCTAAAAGAAGGAGAAGACTTAGGCAGGAATGACTTTCGGGTGAAAGGAGAAGATCTTAAATAGTTAGAAGTAACCCAAGGCAGCTATAATCATGGATTAGCATCGGCCGGTCAGCGTACGCCGCGTGTCCCACTCATCATGATAGAAAGGCGGCTGTAGGCAGAGTCTTATGGCGCCGTATCTAGGATAGAGTTTCGGTGGAAAAAATAAAGGGCCATCTTTTCGAACTCATTTTAGATTTAAAAAGTTTTGGTGCTAGCATGGCAAACACCAAAATATCTCATCCCGATGAGGCGAGGGCCCGAGAATGAACTTTGGCGGTCGTCTTTTTACTTCCTTCCTTCGAATTTTGAATTCGAACGTAGGGGGACTATTGTTGGGGGTGAACCTCGCTCCCGTCGAAGTTCGATATGGTGCTCAATCAGGTGTAACTCGTGATTACAGCCAAACTCCTTCGATGGCTAAACTTCTTTCGAACTCCTTCAGCAATCGAACCCCTTTCAGACTCCTCTAGCAACCAAACTTCCTGCAATCATCCAGGAAGGTCTCCGCACGAACCCAACCCTACATGGCATGAATCAACTCACCCACGAATCGCTTAAGAGGTCCAGACTTTGACTATTAAATCTCAATGGACTGGCACATCACGACAGCAGACACTATCCTCCATGACAAACTTCATGTGGCTCCAAGCGGCTCATTATCGGATGGTTATGGCTATCACTATCAGTTTGTTATAGGCTCCATCTATAAAAAGGATCCTCTAGATACATTATCTCCAAGCTCTTTCCTTCTTCTCAATACTCTGCAGCTTTCTCTATTGAGTACTCCATCTCTATTGGTCGAAAGAGCTAACTTGATCGTTGGAGGGTCTTGTTGAAGCTGCCCTCCCCCCAGGCTTTGGACAAGACTTGTCTTGCTGGTCACCAATGGCGACCTCATCTTCTCCGACTCCAGTGCTCCTCCGGTGATGACCAGATTTTGCACCAACAAATCGTATTGATAGATTGACCTTAGAACAATTCTCAATCATCGATTAACCATCTAATCAAGTTACAAGCTTTAATGTGTGTGACCCCATAGGTTCGAACCTAAGACAATAGTATAGAAACCAATTCCAATACCAATCAAAATGACCATCTAAAAATGGTACCCGACATCTGGATAGATTGAATGTATGCAAAGCAACATTCTTAGAATCCTAGCCTATGGTTACCATATAATTCATCTCTATGACCAATAATGCTCAAGACAACTTTGAGTATATTGTCAAACACTCATACAAGTCATCTCTATTGTGTCTCAAAATTTTAGAAATTTCGTGACACCTCACGAGGATTACCCAGGCCTAGATTTTGCTAAATTAAAACACAGCGAGTCATTCTCTTTCTGGAGTTAATCAGGAGTGGTCAATCCCATCTTGACTCACATACCAACTTTACAAGTACTTAACTATATCCAAAAATCTTTCGAATCTATATTAAAAATATAGGCAGTCCTGCACCAAAGTACAGTGAGTTGCTTATAGGTCACCATGGTGATCTCAGATCGGAGGGATACTTATACCCATTGGTCTTTGCTAGCTACTCTTAATAGTAGAGTGCTATATTGATCACGTTTAGTGCAGATGTACTCCTATATTTCATCTGGATGCCATACCAGTATCTCCATACCACTTGGTTATGAGGACAACCAACGCATATGGCATACAGCGACCTACACTTGATAAGTTAGCATCCTTATTAATAACTTATCATTTGATCGTGAACAGTTTAAGAACCATCCAATAAATCTTTCTTTATCAATTGATTATGGTTCGAAGGACTTCATCAGAATTTAGGAGTTCATTTAAGAAAGATAGAACATTTATGATAAATTAGTCAAATAACTATTATTATTAGATAAATCATATACTAATTCTAATCATCTACCACTTTGATGATTGACTTTAGGATATATTTTCCAACAACTCCTACTTAGACTAAAGCCAATTAGAATGATATCAAATATCCTATCTTCCACTGAGTTCGTAGAACTCCTTAGTTTCGTGGCCTTAGCAAATAGATTGGTCAAGTTCTCCTTTTACATCGATCTTCCAAAGATTGACGTCACTCAAATCTAATATCTAAGGTGAAAGTGATGTAGAATATGCTTGTCCTTTGGTTCTTTAGCCTGAGCTATGGCTCTAGTGCTATGATAGGACTAGACCATTGGTGGAGGGTGCCACCCCCAACCTGTTAGTGAACCTCAGCAAATACATAGCTCACACGGCAACATCATATACCACGATGTACTCTACTTCACTAATTGAATAGGCTAAAGTGTACAACTTGAAACCTTTCCAATAGATTGCTCCTATAATTAGGATATGACCCGATATTCTTTTATTATCCTCTTATTTTGATTGAAATTAAAATATCCATATATTTTAAGTCAGTACTTCCATATTTAAATCATTGAATCGTAGTATTTCCCAAATACTTAAGGATTATCTATACAATCTTCCAGTGGCTCTTATTTGAATCATACTGGTATCGACTCACTACCTCTAGTGAGTCTACCATGTCTGATCTCATACATAGAGAAATAAGATGATAGTTAAACCTTCGTTCCTTAAAATGCTGGAATGCCATTTTTGATTAAGAGAATTTCATCCTCAAACTAAAGGAAAAACATTATTTTCCAGCATAGGATCGTGTAGATCTGATCAGATCTGAGGAAGATTTTTCTAAAAATTTTTTAATGATCTGATTAGATCTAAGAGTTCTCAAATCTAATCATGATGATTTGATATTAAAAATTAAAATTAAATTAAATTAGATTTAATTTAAAGTACTTGATTGGGTAATCTAATTATCCGGCAATAATTCTATTGATTCCTGAGGTTCTGGAAGGAGCCACGCATTTGCCTGGCCTCTACCGATATCCACTTGGGAAGGACCTAAACATCTTCTTCTCACAAACTTTTTCTCCGAAACTTAGATCTGGATCTGATCTGAAGAACCTTCAAAACTATTTCTAAAGGTAGCCTATCCGTCACATGAACATCATCATGTAGATCCTGAATATTGTGCCAAAAACCTTGGACTTTCTTCTTAGATTTATGTCTAACTTTTTAAACTTGTAGAAGGGAAGAAGAGAGAGGATAGAGGGGGTGTGGGATATTAGGGATGGCACACTTCGGGCAAGGAAAATTATTTCTTGCATTGAATGCACTTTGACATGAGAAAGGCTTTTATGTTCAACACCTACTTAGAGTCCCTTTTGACCAAAATAACTTGTTTATTTTATCATTAGGACTCTAGGACTTATTCTCCACGAAAAACATCAGATCTCATCTATTTTTTTTTGCAAAAATAATTCAAAAAGGTATGGGCATGAGTAGATAAGAAAGAGTCCACTACGCCTAGGACTCTTCCCTCAAGAGTTTGATCCAAATCAAACTCTATCATAACTCAGTCTAGACACCTCCAAAATTCATGAAATTTGGTACACCTAATGCATAACTCGTGCTCTATCACATATCAAAAAATCAGATCAAAATAATTTCTAAGAATTTTCTAGAAGCATTTGATCAGGTGATCCTCAATTCTCTCAAGTAGATCAACATTTGACCCTAGTCCAATTTGACTATGAATGGATTTAATTTCTCTAGTTAATTTGATCTGGACTTGTTCCAATCAAATAAAAATAAATTCATTCTAAAAATAAGAATGAGTCAAATCAAATTTAACTCGATTGCGATGAATCAGAAAGATTTCATAAGGAAAAAGTCAGGCTCAATCATGTGCTAGCACGATTACCTTGAACCTGATTGGAACTAGTCCAAATCAATCAAATTGGCTTAGCTCAATTGATGACATCCAAATCCAAACCCTTATTTGTATGATCCAGTTAGGTTCAGTTCTATATGGTAATGAGATATGTCATGATCTCCATCATCGACATCATTGAAACAGCTTTCGATGGACCAAAACTTTTCTGATTCATACAATTAGAATGATTGATTATCAAAATAATCCTAATTGCTCTCAAAATTCATCAGTGACACCTAACAGTATATGATGGCAATCCATCAGAACTAAAAGTGAACCTCTCGGTATAGTTACCTATGTGATTGGATTCTTCTATCTTGAGCCCCGACAGGATTAGGGTTAAGATGAACTCATCAAACCCAATGCCCATCATATGAATTAATCATTCGATTCGAGTCCAATGTGAAACCCTAATAGAAACTCTTTCTATCATCTTCACTCTGCCATGGCCAGAGGCTTATGGACTCAATCTCATGATTATCATGGGCTACTCCTCATCTACCGAGGTAGATAGATTTCCTATTGGTGCAATCCAATTCCTACAATGAACATGCTATAGCTAATATACACCTCAGGATTTCAAATGGCTAAGAGACCGAATTATGATATAGTCAAACAATAACACCCTCAAGGTGAACTGCCAATGCTCCTCAAGTCAAAGAACTAGATACACCACTGTAGCATCGAGTCAGTCATCGATGAGAAGGTGGACTTCCTTATGACTACTCGAGGTGGTCACAATTAATGCTCTTATTCTCTAATGAGTATCTGTACTCTCTATTTGATGTCTCCACATGATAGACTCAAAATATGTCTGTTCTAAGAAAGCGATTGTGCACCAATCTTTTGGATCAATCATCATCCTCGTGATGATCCTACAATCGGAAGTAGTTTATGAGTTAATTATAAAAATTCATGTCTTAAATTTTCAACTCTTAAAAATATGAATTGTCATTACCATTAACTCAAAGGATGTATCACAAATACTTTTAAATACACACTATGATAGAAAATAATTTATTTATTAATTTATAGTCAAAATTATAAAATTATCCTTAGAAATATATTATAAGTGACAGCCAATCTAACTTCTAAGGCACACATCTAACAACTCCCACTTGACCTAAAGCCAATTAGCTACAAATCTAAGTCCCATCTTCTCAAGGTGGGCTTCGATCTTCTGCTGGCTCAATGGCTTTGTCAGCGGATCAGCTGCATTATCTATAGTGTCAACTCTTTTGACCTTGATATATCCCTTCTTGAGATAATCACGGATGAGATGGTATCACCGCTCGATGTGCTTAGATTTTTTGTGAGACCTCGGCTCCTTAATTGAGGCTATGGCACCATTGTTGTCGCAGTATAGAGGGATGGCATCTGATGGCATCACTTTAAGCTCTACGGCAAACTTCTTATATCAGAATACCTTCTTTGCAGCGATATACTCTACTTCCATGGTAGAATCTGCTATCATAGTCTACTTGAAACTCTTCCAATTGATAGCACCACCATTGCACACAAACAGACTTCCAAATGTTGACTTTCGATCATCTATATCGAACAAAAAATCTGAGTCTGTATACCCCTGGACCTGGAGTTCTCCATTACCAAAGACTAGAAATATATCCTTAGTCCTTCTTAAGTACTTAAGGATACATTTCATAGAAGTCCAGTGCTCTTCATCTAGATTCGATTGATACCTGCTCGTGACACTCATAGCATGGGCAATATTAGATCATGTACATAGCATGACATACATGAGGCTTCTTTTTGCTGAAGCATAAGGGATCTTGCTCATGCATTCAATCTTTTCGGGTGTGTTGGGACACATCTTCTTCGGGAGATGAATGCCATGTCTGAAAGGCACCAATCCCCTCTTGGAGTTTTCCATGCTAAACCTCTTTAGCACCTCCTCTACGTACATCTTCTATAAGAGACCCAGTATCCTATTTGGTCTTTCTCTATAGATCTTAATTCCTAGAATAAATGATGCCTCTCCTAGGTCATTCATGGAGAATTCTTTGGACAACCATATTTTGATTGTAGTCAATATGAGAACATTATTCCCAATTAGGAGAATGTCATCCACGTACAAAATGAGAAAGACAATAGTGCTCCTACTGATCTTTTTGAAAATATAGGACTCCTCTTCATTCTTGATGAATCCAAATGATTTGATTACATTATTGAAATGAGCATTCCAGCTCCAAGATGCTTGCTTAAGTCCATATATGGACCTTTGCAGCTTACAGACCTTGTGATCAATATCATTAGATGTGAATCCCAGTGGTTGTTCCATATAGATATCTTTCTTAAGATATCCATTTAAAAATATCATTTTCATGTCCATCTGCTAAATTTCATAATCAAAATAGGCTGCAATAGCAAGTAATGTACAGATGGATTTGAGCATGGTTACTGGCAAAAAAGTATCCTGATAGTCAATGTCTTCGGGCTGACTATACCCTTTTGCTATAAGCCTTGCTTTAAATGTTTTTACATTCCCATCGGTACCTATCTTTCTCTTGAAGATCCATTTACATCCAATAGGTACTATACCTTTAGGTGGATCTACCAAGGTCTAGACTTGGTTCGAGTTCATTAAGTCAATCTTTAACTTCATTGCCTTTAACCATTTCTTGGAGTCGATATCTAACATCGCCTCATCATAGGTTTTGAGATTATCACTATGAACCCCTTTTTCTCTGAGGAACATTTTCTCTACGTCCTCTAAAATAGTACCTAAGTACCTTTTAGGGGGATGAGAAATCCTTTCTGATATACGAGGTGGACGAGGTAGTGATTAGACTGGCTCAATCTGAATGGGTTCCATAGGTTCCTTGGCTCGTGGCTCTTAGGAGACTTTTTCCTCAAGCCTAATCTATCTTTCAATGCCATTATCTTGAATAAACTATATTTCAAGAAAGATGGCATGTCGACTCACAATCACATTATGATCTTCTGGGAGATCGAAAAAATATCCTAATGACTCTTTAGGATATCCAATAAATCGAGCTCTAAAGGATCTAGACTCTAATTTATCCATCTATTGTCTCTTGACATGGTTCAGACAATCCTAAATTCTGAGATGACTCAGACTTGATTTCTTACCATGCCATATCTCATACGGTGTGTTAGGAACAATTTTAGATTGAACCCTATTTAATAGATATATAGCGGTCAATAGACTCTGTCCCTAAAGAAACTCAAGAAGATCCATGAAGCTCATCATGGATCGAACCATTTCTAATAGGGTCCGATTTTTTCATTCTGAAATCCCATTGAGTTTAGGCATTCTAGGTGGAGTCCATTGTGAGACTATGCCATTATCCTTAAGATAGTCTAGGAATTTTCAACTAAGGTATTTGCCTCCCCGATCTGATCGAAGAATCTTAATAAATTTTTCTATTTATTTTTCTACTTCGAGTCTAAATTTTTTGAACTTTTTAAAAACTTCAGACTTGTGTTGCATCAAATACACATACATGTACCAAGATAAATCATCAGTAAAGATGATGAAGTAGATGTAATTGCCCTTGGCTGGCATGTCAAATGAGTTGCATACATCAGTATGTACTAGGACAAGCAGGTCTGTGGCCCTTTTCCCATGTCCCACAAAAGAAAGCTTGGCTATTTTGCCATGAAGGTACAATTCATAAATCAGATATGACTCAAAAGTCAATGGACTCAATAGCCTAGATTTCTTCAATTTGTTAACCCTATCTTCAGCTATATGACCTAGCCTAAGGTGCCAAGGATACCTATTGTTTAGACTATCCCTAGGTCACTTTAATCCTATGGCATTCACGTTTTGCTCAATATTAAAAATAGAAACATCAATATGTAATTGATAGAGACCATTTATAAGAAAATCACTTGCAATTTTATTTCTTTCATAAAGAATATTATAATAGTTCTTAAGAAAACTAATTACATAACCTTTCAGTGCTAAACATGAAAAAGAAATTAAATTTCTACTTGCTGCAGGCACATAAAAATAGTCCCTAAGTACTAAGTCTAATCCTGATGGTAATCGCAGAGGATAAGTTTTCACGACCATAGCAGCAACTCTTGCTCCATTCTCGATGCATAGGATCATTTCATCATCCCTCAGCCTCCTGCTATCCTTGAGACCTTGCATAGAAGTACATAAGTAAGCACTAGAACCAGAGTCAAGCATCCAACTAGTTGCAGAAGAAATCATAAGATTAGATTCTATAATGAGCATACCTCCAGAAGGACCTGCCTCCTTGTTCTTCAGGCTGGCCAAGTAAAGAGGACAGTTTCGCTTCCAATGGCTATCAGTGTTGTAATGAAAATATTTTTCTTTGTCAGTGGCCTTCTTCTACTTCTCACCATTCACCTTTTGCTTCTTCGCGGACTTCTTCTTCTTCCCAAAAGACATTCTCTTAGAAGAAGTCCGCATCACAGCAAGTACTGAACCTTTAGAACTTTTCATAGAAAGCTCAACAGTAACCAGCATATTCATGAGCTCAGTTAAGGTATTTTGAAGTTTATGCATATGGTAATTCATGATGAACTAACCATACGCATCAGTCAAGGACTATAGAATTATGTCAGTCTGCAGATCCTGATCTAACTTGACATCGAGCTTCTCAAGCTCTTGCAGGTCCTTGATCATTATAAGATAATGGCCTTGGACTGACTGTCCATCATGCATTTGAGCCTTAAAATATTTTTTAGTAACTTAATATTTGGCTACACGACTCTATTCACCAAACAACTCTTGCAGGTGAGTTAACATTTAGTAGCTAGTCTTAATATCTTCATGTTGGTGCTGGAGCTCATCAGACATCGAGCCTAACATATAATACCTAGCTTTGTTATCTTCATCCATCCACTTCTCGAGAGACGCCCTCTGATTAGCGGATGGATGGATTGGTAAGGTGGAAGGATTCTATTCTAATACATGAGTCAACTTCTTGGAATCCAAAATAATTTTGATGTTCTAGAGACAATCCTTGTAGTTAGGTCCAGTTAGTCTATGGGTATCCAAGATACAGGCTAGTGGGTTGGATGTAGATATTTTTCTATAGAGAGATAAAGTATCTAGTTAGATTTTATAATTAAACTTAAATAATTTACTGAGGAATTTTATTTTTAAATAAATTAGGCTCTCATTATTTACTCGGATCCCCATACTTTCTTAGCAGAAATGCAAAAATCTTCATGATTATAGATTTCTAATAGGTGGTGCGGTCCCACCAACTGACTCACCACCTCACCTAATAGTTATTTATGATGGGTCAACCGATGAGTGGATAATTCTTGTCCAATGATTTTCTAATCATGGTGCACCCAAACTTGATCTCTAATTCATGAATCTCACTATCTCCAAAATATTGATCCACTCCTTAGTTAAGTCAGACCTACCATTTGCATAGATTAGATTCCTGATTGGGTTCCTCACCGTATCCAAAATATTGAGCCCAACCCATCCTCCAACCCGTAGCATCCAATGCCAAATAGACATGGTTGCATCTTTTTGGTGCAACTGAACCACTGTCTCTAATCGAGAACAATCAACCCCGGGAAGGGCCCGCACATCTACAATGATGGAAGACCTTAGACTTAATATTTTCTTAGAAAGATTTAATTTAGATCTCTTTAAACTTGACTTGACTTAGTCATTACAATTATGACTAACATAGTGGCATGGGTTGGCTCGAATTTTAGTCTCCTCAAATCAGAACTGGATCGACACAAATGACCAGGTAAGTGAGATCGGTGAAAGGAATATGCAATTAACTCGATAAGAATGCATTCAAATCGAGTATCTCCTAATTAAAAACTAGTCGATCGTATCTGCCAAACTTATCTTAGACACTAAATTATCGAATCAGAACCAATTAGATTAGCCTACAATTCAGGCTCGAAATAAAGAGCCAAATTAGGTCTTGATTTGATCGAGTCACATCTCAATGTGATTCGTTCTTGATCCAGACTTAATCCTATTAGGCTGATCAAATCTAAGCTTTCTTTGATCCCTCCTATCCAACTTTTGATTCAGTTTGATCAATCGCTAGATCTAATTAAGCTACTCAAGCCCGAACCCAATTTTATGAATATATCTTAGATCTAAAAATTCATAATTTTAGATCTAATTAATTTTATAATCTTAATTATTAATTAAGTTTTGGGTTCATGAACAAAATATGTAATAAAAATTCTAGGGTTTTAGGATTTAGAGTTTTACAAAAAAAATAAGTTTTGAATTTTTATTAAGGATGAATGCACAGCACCCCTACATGCCATAAGAACATCCCATCGAATGGAAAGAGAAGGTCTTTAAATCCTACTTTATTCTTATGATCGGATAGCCATGGGAAACTCCTTAATCATAAATATAATTTTTTACTACAAAAATAGTTAGATCATATATCACATATAAAAAGATCAAACCAATACATGTCTTGCATACATCGCATGTATCATCAATATGCATACTTTCAGATCTGAAATATCACATATTAAATCTAAAAAAAAATTCAAATTTGATTATATCAATAATAAAACTATTCTAGACATCTTATAGAACTATTCTATGACTAGTCTAAGCATGCATCTTTCATATCTCATATGAATAAATCAAAAATTAAAAATTTTATTTTATATTTTAGATCTAATTATAATAATTATAATATTAAAAAAATAAAAATTAAATAGATCTAAAATTATGTTTAATCAAATTAAATACATGAACATACTAGACTACACAGAACCATTCTATACCAAGTCTAGTCATGCATCTCATACATATTAGATCTAAATTATTTAATTTTTAATTTTTTAATTTTAGATCTAATCACATCTGATGTGACATCTAAAATTTTTTTAATATTAAATCATAAATAAAAATAAAATTAGATCTAAGGTAGATCTAAAAAACTGCTAACGTAGCTCTGATACCAGTTGAAGGAAAAATACTATTTTTTGCTGCAGGATCATGCAGATCTGATCTGATCTGAGGGAGATTTTTTTAAAATTTCTAAACAATCCAATTAGATCTAAAAGTTCTTAGATCTAATCATGGTGATATGATATTAAAAATTAAAAATTAAAATTAAATCAGATTTAATTTAAAGTACCTAATTAGGTAATCTAATTATCCTGTAATGATCTCATTGATTCCTGAGGTTCTAGTAGGAGCCACGCAAGCGCCTGACCTCTACCAGTATCCACTCAGGTAGGATCTAAATGTCTTCTCCTCATAAACTTTTTCTCCAAAAATTAGATCTGGATTTGATCCAAAGAACCTTCAAAACTATTTCTGAAGGCAACCTATTCATCACACGAACACCGTCGCGTAGATCCTAAATATTATGCCAAAAACCTTGGATCTTCTTCTCAGATTTATGCCTAACATTTTAGGCTTGTAGAAGAGAAGAAGAGAGAGGATAGAGGGGTTGTGAGATATCAGGGATGGTAGCTTTAGGCATGAAAAATTATTTCTTGCATTGAATGTACTTTGATGTGAGAAAGGCTTTTATGTTCAATGCCTACTTAGAGTCCCTTTTGACCAAAATAACTTGTTTATTTTATCATTAGGACTCTAGGACTTATTCGCTATGAAAAACCATCAAATCTCATCTATTTTTTTTAATCAAAAATAATTCAAAAAGGTGTCAGCATGAGTAGATAAGGAAGAGTCCACTGTGCTTAGGATTCCTCCCTCAAGAGTTTGATCCAAATCAAACTCTATCATAACTCAGCCTAGACACCTCCAAAAATTTCAAAATTTGGTACACCCAATGCATAGCTCATGCTCTATCACATATCCAAAAAATGGTCGAAATGATTTCTAAAAAATTTTTTAGAAGCATCTAATCAGGTGACCCTCAATTCTCTCAAATAGGTCAACTTTTGACCCTAGTCCAATTTGACCTTGAATGGATTTAATTTTTATAACTAATCTGACCTAGACTTATCCCAGTCAAATGAAAATAAATTCATTCTAAATATAAGAATGAGTCAAATCAAATTTGACTCGGTTGTGATGAATTAGAAAGATTTCAAAAGGAGAAAGTCAGGCTCAATCATGTGCTAGCACGATTACCTTGAACCTGATTGGATCTAATCCAAATCAATCAAACTAGCTTAGCTCAATTGATGATATCCAAACCCAAACCCTTGTTTGTGTGATCTAGTTAGATTCAATTTTGTATGGTAATGAGACATGTCATGATCTCCATCATCAACATCATCGAAATATCTTTTGATAAACCAGAACTTTTCTAATTCATACAGTTAGAATGATTGCTCATCAAAATCATTCTAATTGCTCTCAAAATCCACCAGTGACATCTAGTAGTATATTGTGGCAATCCATCAGAACTAAAAGTGAATCTCTTAGTATAGTTACCTGTGTGATTGGGTTCTTCTATCTTGAGCCCCTATAGAATTAGGGTTAAGGTGAACTCATCAAACCCAATATCCATCATATGAATTAATCATTCAATTTGAGTCCAATGTGAAATCCTAATAGAAACTCTTTCTATCATCTTCACTCTGCCATGGCCATGGACTTATGGACTCAATCTCATAATTATCATAGGGATACTCCTAATCTACCAGGATAGATAGATCCCCTATTGGTGCAATCCAATTCCTACAATGAACATGCTATAGCCAACATACACCTCAGGATTTTGAATGGCTAGGAGATCAAGTTATGGTATAGTCAAACTATAACACCCTCAAGGTGAACTATTGATGCACCTTAGATCAAAGAACCAGACACACCACTGCAGCATCGAGTCAGTCATCAACTAGAAGGTAGACTTACTTATGACCACTCGAGGTGGTCACACTCGGTACCCTTATTCTCTAATGAGTACCTATACTCTCACTTCGGTGTCTTCACACCATAGACTTAAAATACATCTATCCTAGGAAAGCGATCATACACCAACCTTTCGGATCGATCACCATCCTCATGATAATCCTATGGTCGAAAGCAGTTTATGAGTTAATTATGAAAATTGATATCTTAAATTTTCAACTCTTGAAAATATGAATTGTCATTATCATTAACTCAAAGAATGTGTCATAGACACTTTTAAATACACACCATGATAGAAAATAATTCATTTATTAATTTATAGTCAAAATTATAAAATTATCATTAGAAGTGTATTACAAGTGATAGCCAATCTGGCTTCTAAGGCACACATCTAACACAAACAACACAAGAAATAACACTACAAAATATTTTGTCCAATTACAAATGCAGGGTTTGTCTTTGTTCATAACAAAGATATACGTTCAAAACGTATGTTTGAATTCTGAGGTAATAGCCAAATGAGCTCTATGGTCTTTACCTTTCCATCTACACTACTCTGATCCTTTTGAAAATCCATTCATAGCCAATGAATTTTATTCCTTCAGGTGAATCAACTAGTGTCCATACACTATTGATTTTCATGGGCTTCAATTTGAATCATGTGGCTCCAAGCCACTTCTCAGAGTCAGATCACTGCATTGTATCCTTATAGGTGATTGGATCCTTGTTGTTCTCATCGAACTCAATAGGATCGCCATCCCAAACCTAGATACTGAAGTATCTATCTAGCTAATACGATACTTTACTGAATCTCCTTAAAGGTGATATTTTAATGGGATCCAGATTTGATCTGATCAAATTTGATTCTATAGGTTTACAAGATTACGTCGGTTCTTTTCTACCAATCAAACTTTTTCATGTTTGACTTGACAGGCATCAGTTTCTTCTCTGAAAAACTTCTTTCCAAAAGGAATGCCCTTCTGCTGATGAACATCTTATATTCTTCAATATGTCATGAATACGTTAATTATAATATAAAAAGTATTAAAATTTATGCTATTTTATTTTTTTATTTATATTTAATACTTTTCATGATCTTTGCAGGAATAATTAATTTTAAAATCTTAATTGCAAACCAAGTAGAAACAATCCTCCAATACATGCAGATGAAGCTCGAGTTTAAATTCAGGCTTATTCTGCGCACAACATGCAAAGATACATGGATACTAACATACGGAAAAAAAGAGAATGCATGGAGCAATAATACAAAAAGAAAGGATTGTTTTGGAAGAGATAGATGTAGGCTTTGTTTTTAGCAATTAATGATGAGGCCAAAGCATTTGATGCTTAAAAGTTTTGGGCGTGGCTGATACTTTGAAGAATAGAATTAGACTATGTTATGCTGGGTGTTGCACGAACATAAACGCAGAAGAATGTGCTGAGAAGGAAAGGCCAACCAATTAAAGAACTTAGGTAGGCGTAGCGAGGAATTAGCACAGGATCAAAATGAAAAGAAGGCCACGTGCGAGAGGATATCTAGCATTTTAAAAAAAAGAAAAAAATATTTTTTTGGAAATTCTTTAGAGAGGAAGGATTTGGAGTAAATGGCAACTCTCCTTCTTGCCTTATCTTTCTTTTCCTTCATCTCATCCATCCAAACCTCTTTATTATTTAATCTTAACCATCCATTCTCGTAGAATGCATCCTTTTATTAGTCCCACATCTAAAAATCAGAAAAACCTCTTCTCTCTTGACACTTATAAATAAAGCCTATTACCACTACTTGAGAAGAGAACTCTCCACACCACAACTCTTGTAAGGGCCTATGTGACAGGCGGAAATACCTATCTATAAAATTTTTATCCACCTTATTTCTACTTTCTTCCACCCTTCCAACATATGAGAAGGAGAGTTAACTAGGGAAAGGTTGGCCAAGAGAGGTTTTTTTTATGTTTTTATTTTCTTATTTCAACTCCAAGCCCTATTAATGGCTTAGGAGTTAAAAGTCAAAGTTTTATCAGCAATAAAAAAATTAGTTTTTTTCTCTTCAATTTTTATTTTCAGCAAATAGGATAGTTTAAATTTTTGTAATTTAATTCTTTCAATTCTTAATTTTTGCATATAGAATAGTTTAATTTTCATGGTTATTTACTTTTTGCAAATCTTTAATTTTTATAATTTAAATTCTAGCAAGTAGTATAGAATTTAATTTTAAATAATTTTAAAGTTTCAATTTAAATCGTGTCTAGCTAAATAATTCTCTGGAGTTTGCGATGAAGCTAAACCATGATTAGGAGCTCTTCTTAGGATTTCTCCTCGACTTTTATTTTTTTTAGAATTCTTCTTCCTTCAAGCATCTTGCTAAGAGACTTGATGGACTATCATTGGGTTTCAATCCCTTTATAGTTCATGCTTGATTCGGTGCAAGAAGGATAAGAGGAAGAAGGCCTATAATTTTATTAATTTCTTTTCTCTTCTTTTTTATGAAAAAATTTGATGGATTATTGTTGGGTCACGGTCCCTTCATAGTCCATACTTTGGTAACACAAGAGAAGTAATTGAAAGAAGAGTTCTTTAATTAGGATTAATGCTTGTCCATGCATTATACCTTGATCAAGGGACATCATAAGAGAAATCTTAAAAAGACTTTCTAAGTCATTGGTCTAGTAGATTCAAAAGTCCTAGATTTTTAGATTATTATTTTTTAAAATTAATTTACTATTTAGTAGTAAGTATCAATCAATTTTCCAAAACTCTTTGTTAGAGCTCGCCTGAGCAAGAATTTGAACATAATTTAAATATAATTTCTCATGGGATCGACCCATACTCGCTGGATGTGCTACTTTGCACACCATGTGCTTGCGGTTAATTTTAAGACACATCAAGCTTTTGGTGCCATTGCTGAAAAATTGGCATGTTTTAAATTGTGTTCTAAATTCTTATTCTTCGTGCTTTTAGTTTAATTTTAGTCTAACCTTTCTAATTTTTTTTTTATCTTGCTTTGTAGAAGATTGGTGACTGCTGAAAATCAGGTATATAATCTAACCTTCTTTTTTCTTTTAGCTTACTAATTTGTTCTTAGTTCAGTATTTATTTTTTTTATTAAAACTTATTTATTTTTATTGATTGTGCATTAGCATATCTAAACTACTTTAAGGGCACAAACCTAAATAAGATAACGTGGGAATTTCATCATCCTTCCTTAGCTCACAAACAAGTTTCCTCATTTGCATTCACCCTAATCTTGAATAAAATCAATTAAACGTCAACGCTAGGAACATCCAAGCTCATTAGGACAAGAAAACCCAAGAGTTGGATCGGGTTTAAGTTGGTTTTCCTGTCAGTGTCTAGGAAAGTGGTTTGTGGGATAATAGGATCCGAAGAAAGATGATTTTTAATTGATTCTATTCGCTTATCTGACCAATCTAGTTTGTGTCTAAGAAAAATAATGGAGAGACTTCCACCAACCTTACACTTACCTAACCGATTTGATTAGTCAATTTCAAACTTGGAGTGCTCGAAGGCAACCTTGGCAGTTAGGAGCTGTCTAGAATTAGGATATTTAGGATAGATAATTGCTTGATAAGTGTTTGAAAAATAAAAAAAAAATCTTAACTAATTCTTCTTCCTCTTCTCTTTTCTTTAAAAAAATTAAAAAAATAATAAAAAATATATAAAATAAAGTGAATTCTCCACTTTCTTCATGGACAAGAATTTTGGATCGACTAGTTAGAATTGACTCGATTCCTGTGTCAAGCCTTAAAGTTCCTAAAATGGAAGAAATCAATCAGCTCCAAACCATTAATGATTTATGTTACCCAATTGGGTTTGTCCAGCCTTCTTGCATCAGGTTGTCCCAACCTACTACAAATAATTTTGAATTAAATCCCAAATGATTAATATGCTTCCAAAGTTCACTAGAATAGAGGATGCATATATATTCAATAGAGAATTTTAAGAGGTTTGTGCAACTATCAGGCTACAATAACTTTCTGAGAATGAGATCAAGCTAAGACTAATCAATTTTTCTCTTAAGGATAATACCAAAAAGTGGCTATACAGCCTGCCAAATCAATCTATCATGATCTGGGAGGCTTGGTAAGAATGTTCCTTAAAAAATACTTTCCCCATCATAAGATAGCTAGAATTAGAAATGAGATAAACTAATTTTACCAACTAGCTGGCGAGTCATTCTAAAAGTATTTTAATCATTTTAAGAATCTCTTGACCCAATATCCACACCATGGAATAGAGACCTGGAGGCTATGCCAAATAGTTTACGCGGGACTAGATTCAAATTTCAAAACCATGCTGGAGCCAATGTGCCAAGGTCAATTTTTGTATAAAGAACCCAATAAGGCCTGGCAATTTCTAGAAGACCTAGTCGAGAAGAATCTATAATGAGAAATAACTAGAAAACTAGAAAAATCAATACCTTCAAGAGGTGGAATGTACCAAGTTCAAACTTTTTTAGCCATAGAGGCTAAAATTGCAATCCTAACATGTAGGTTAGAGGCCTTCGAACTACAGAAACCAGCCAGTATGAACCATATGTTGGCATCCATGTGTAATGGGTGTAATGCACCAGACCATGTCCTTGAAGAATGTCCTCTCTTAATGAACCCAGCTAGAACCATAAGTGCACAAGTGAATGCCACATACTAGAAACCAGTAAATAACCCCTATGCACCCACATATAACCTAGGATGGAGGAATCATCCAAACTTTTCATGGTTACAAGGCTCAAACTCAGGTAGTCCTAGCTTTAACCAGTCTAACCTAAGGCCCAATCCAATACTGAACAATGCACCAGGATTTGATAATGATGCAAAAGGATCAGTGCACTAGAAAAGAGTCTAGAAGTCTTGGCAAAATCAACTGTTGACACCAATACCACCTTGAATAACATTATGCATACCACGGGCCAACTTTTAAATGCCAATACTTGAGCCATTGCCCGATTGAAAATGCAAGTAGGTCAGCTAGCCTCTATTATCAGTGAGAGAGGGAGAGGTAGGTTGCCTAGCCAACCTGAATCCAATCCAAGAACTCAAAATGGTCCACGACTTCAACATGTAAACCAAGTCAACCAAGTAAATGCAATTTACACCTTAAGATTGGGGAAACAAGTGAATAATAAGGTGGGTATGCCTGAGTGTCAAGAAGACTCATCATTTGAGCCATCTTTTGAACAACCCATCCATTAGAACCAGTCTAAGGATCCTAAGTTATCAGCACTCGATGATTCATCAAATCTTCTCATAGGACTTTCCAAGCTTACAGCTCCTTTTTTGAACCAACTAAGGTATAATAAACAACCAAAATACTTGAATAAAATGTTAGAGGTATTTAAAAAAGTTCAAGTAAATATTTCTCTACTAGACATGATCCAACAAGTACCAACCTATGCTAAAATTTTAAAAGACCTTTGCACCAAAAATAGGACCACTAATGTATCCAAGACAACCTTTTTGGCAGCAAGTGTGAGTTCTTATCTATCGAGTCAAGTACCAATTAAGTACAAAAATCCAGGGTCTCCTACAATTTCATGCACTATCGGAGAGACCTATATTGACAAAGCTTTATTAGACATAGGGGCCAGCGTAAACATTTTGCCATACTCTGTATATAAGCAATTAGGTTTAGGAGAATCAAAACCTACAGGGATTATCTAGCAACTAGCAAATCAATCTTCTTGGATCCCTAAAGGAGTGATAGAGGATGTGCTAATTAAGATTGATAATTTTCTCTTTCCCATAGATTTTGTAATTTTGGAGATTGAATCCATTCCAAATCCAAAGGGTCATATCCCGATTATTTTAGGAAGACCATTTTTAGCGACTACCAATGCCATAATCAATTATCGAAATGGACTCATGAAGCTCTGATTTGGAAATATGACCATTGAACTAAATATTTTTAACTTGGAATAGGAATTGGACCAACCAGATGAATAAAACTTGATCCAAGAGGATGTATATGAACCCAATGATTTAAGCCATGAGGATATCAAAACTAATCCCAAGATTAACCAAGAATTTGAAAATAAAAATTGGATAATTGTTAATCACAGAAATATTCGATCAGAACTAGAATCATCAATTGTATCAATTATTGAAGAAACACCACCATTGGATCAAAAAACACTCCTCGAACATCAAAAGTATGAATATCTAGGTCCATCTGAAACTCTACCAGTAACTATTGAATTAGATTTGGATCCAATCCAGAAGATGTTAAATCTATTAAGAGAGATTCACGATAAAATTGGTTATGTGGAAAAAGACCATCTCTCTAAAAATGGTGGTGAAGGGCCAGACAAATTTTTCAACCCTATATATGATTCGAGTTAAAATAATATTTGAAGGTCCGAGTTAAGTCTGGCTGAAGACTATAAACTTAGCGCTTGTTGGGAGGCAACCTAATTTCTTAGGAGTAATTTTAATAAAAGTCTGACTAAAGACCTTAAACTTAGAGCTCCTAGGAGGCAATCTAGATCCTTGTATTTTAAATTTTTTTTAGTTTATTTAGATTTTACTTCAGTCAATGTCAAATAAGTTGAAGGATAAAACCAAAAAGAACATATGAAGACACCTACTGAACTAAGGACACATCAAATCAAGTGTATTTTTTCTTTTTTATCTATTTTTTTTATTTTTCATACCTCATTGAGGATAATGTAGAATAAGTTGGGGGGGAGGGATGAAATTTGAACTTTACTTTGATCCTTTGTATATACAAATTTATTGATATTCATATACCTACTATGCTTCAGACTTGAGTAACATTAGACATTTTAGCAGCATGTGATGCACCCTTTAGATAAATTGAGAAGTATCGAGGGACTGCATATTGATACAATTCAATAGAAGGTTAAGTCTGGAATAAAAAATTATTTTTGAGCATTTTTAGCCTTTTCTACTAATATCTAAAGAAAAATGACCTCTTATGGGTATAAGTGGGATCTGTTGATGCATATACTTTTCACACCAAAAAAAATAGAGAGAAAAAAAATATTGGTTTCCCACTGAGTAACCAGGTCTCGTTGCTTAAGTAATCAATGATATTCACATAAAAAAATATAATATTTAAAAAAAATAAAAAATCATACAGCTAAATCCTAACCTGTAGCCTGTTTGACTTAAGTCAGTAAGCCCGAGGGTTGTTTTACACCTAATGCCCTAAAGCCAACTAGTTTGGGAGTCATTGGCTAACACTCACTACAAGGGTTAAATAAAAAGCTTAAGTGGTTATGATATTGCATGGACTATATTTTATCCAAAAAAAAAAAGGAATGGATGTGTGAATGCAAAACCACTAGCCCATCTTAGAGTTAGACGATCCAAGGATAAAGGTAGGTGTGGGTCAAGAAAAAGCTGTGAAAAAATTTATGTTCTTTACTTAACCATTCTATCAGATAGCCTTAATATCCCAATGACATCGCTTTGATAATTGCTAAGTAGAATATCATTTACTTTTAACTATTAAATATGAATACTCAATGTCGAAGAAAGTAGTATTATTATATCATATTTTTTTCACTTGAGGATGAGTAAATTTTCAAGTTGGGGGGTGTGCTGTTTAGATATTGGTATGCCCTAAAGCCAGATTGGCTGACACTGTAATACACTTTTAAGGCAAACTTCTAATAAGTTTTAACTATAAATAAAATGGGTTATTTTCTTCACAGTGTGTATTTGAAAATGTCTGTGATCATCCATTGAGTTAATGGTAATGCATAATTCATTATTTTTCAAAAATTAAAAATTTCAAAATATAAAATTTTTTCAATTATTAAACTAATAAATGCTCCTGATCGTTAGATCATGCATGAGGATGGTGATTGATTTGAATAGGTTGGGTGTATATCTGCTTTTTTTGGATAGATGAGTCTTACGTCTATGATGTAGAAATATCGGAGTGACGAGTAACAGATCCTCGTAGAGGAATGAGGGCACTGAGCATGACCTACCCTCGAGCAGTCAGAGGAAGTCTACCTTCTCGTCGATGACTGGGCTCAAATATGTAGTAGTGTGTTGATTCTTTGGACTTGAGGTGCATCAGCAATTCACCTTGAGGGTATTGTAGTTTGACTATATCATAACTTAGTCTCCTAGCATTCAGAATCTGAGGTGTATGTTGGCTTATAACTATGTTCATTATAGGAATTGGATTGGCACCAATAGGGAATTCTATCTACCTCGATATGATGAGGAAGTAGCCCTATGACGATCATGAATAATCAATCCATAATATCCCATAGCCATGGTAGAGTGAAATAATAGAAAGAGTTTCTATTAAAATTTTCACATTAGAGTTGAATCGAATGATTAATTCATATGGCGGAAATTAGGGTTTGATGAGATCACCTTTAACCTAATCTGGTCGGCCAAGATAGAAGGAACTTAATTCATTTAGGTAACTAAAACCGAGTGATTTACTTGTAAGATTCCTGAATGGGTTTGCCACATATGCCTGTTAGATATCACTGGTGGATTGTTGGGAAGTAATTCAAATATTTTAATGCATCGATCATAACTAGTTTGTTTTTGAATCATAAAAAGTTCTGATCATTGGAAGGTGTTTTCGATGAAGTGTCGAATGATAGAGATTCACGAACATATCCCATATTGAAACTGAACCTAACTGATTCACACAATAAGGGTTTAGATTTGGCAATATCATTATTGGATTAATCCAGTTCAATTGATTTGAATAAGATTCAATTAGGTTTCAGAAATCGTGCTAGCACATGATTGAGCCTAATATTTCCTTTATCAACATTAAACTTGTAATCTCGCTGAGCAAATATACTTGGGACTCACTCAGAATATCTTATTTAGTTGACTAGAGCTTGTCCAAGTTTAGAAAAAGATTATCTTAATTTATGAGATATACATTTGAGACAGATCACTAACATTTTTATCAAGCCTAACTACATATATCATCGGACATTGGTCAAATGTGACCCTGGAACACTTAGACATCTGCATAGTATCATGCACCCATAGGAAGAGAACCTGGAGACTTATCCCCGACTAAAGTAGATAGAAAGGGAGTTGCACACCTAATGGAGGCTTGCACCCCATGAGGAAATAAAAGATGGAGTCAAAAACATCCATATGGAACTCTAGTTGCTGTTAAGGGGAATTAAGAGTATTGTGCACCAAGAAGACTTGTTTGGCCCAATCTTGACCACCAAGGAGAGTTTTGAGGTGTTCTATATCTGATTGGGATCAATAATGTCATTTCCAACCAATCATATTTAGAATCTGATTGCATAAAGATATCGTGTAATTGGGCCAGGATGATGTGGCACTGCATGGCGGCAAATAGGATCTAATAAATCCCTGTCTGGCCTAGAATTCTCAATTTTCATACCTTTTAAGCCCACCCATAAACCCCCTTTCCCGCCTTCTCCATGCCACCGTCTAGTCCTATCTCTCTCTCTTCATGTCCAAGGGACTTTGGCATGAAGAAGGTGCAATTCCAAAGCAAGTGTAAAGGCGCTAGGAAAGGAAGAAGGCCAACACACGTTCAAGAGACATATGAACTGTTACTTACAAAGCTATTCTTGAAGAACCTTCAAGATTAGATCTAGATCTAAATTTTTATGAAAATTAATTGGAGAAGAAGAAGATCTTTAGGTCTGACCTAAGTGGATACGAATAGAGGCACAGGCACTTGCATGGCTACATCCAGAACTTCAGGCAAATCATCGAGATCAATCATAGGAATAATTTGAGATATCAAAACAAAGTTTAATAAAATTAGATTTAATTTTTAATTTTAATTTTTATATTAGATTACTGTAAGATTAGATCTGAGGACTCTAAGATCCTAATTAGGATCTTAAAAAAAAATTTTAAAATAACGCCCTCCTGATCTAATCAGATCTGAATGAATCCTATCCAGAAAAATAGGTTTTTCCTAACTAGTATTCAAGAGTCAGGTTCCATAAATTCATCACTCGTAATTTTAATTTATTTTTAATTTTGATATTAATATAATTTTAGATAACACATTAGTATGATAGAGTCTAAAATTAAAAAATTTAGAAATCTCAAAGTAATTAGACTAAGATGTAATGAGGAATGCATGATTAGAACTAGGAAATGTAGATTATTCTGATTGTAAGTATCCTAGCACATGGATCAAAATTTTAATTTTGAATTATTATAATTTTTAGATTCTATTTATTTACTATTTTTAATATTCATATAATATTGATAATTATATCTAAAAAAATAAAAAATAAATTAATTAGATTTGTTTCATATGAGATATGATAGATGAGCTAATGTTTTAGACTAGTTTTCGTAGATGTTCAGATTAATTGTGCCCTAGAAGCCAGAATGGCTGACACTTGTACATACACACTTTCTAGGGAAAATTGTAATTTTGACTATATAATTTAATGAAATGGGTTATTTTCTTATCACAACACTGTGTATTTTAGTGTCTGTGATACATCCTTTGATTAATGAAATGATAAATTATATTAGAGAGTTGAAATATATTTAAGAACCATGAATAATCATTATTAACTCAATAAACAGCTCCCGACCATGCAGGCTCATCACGGAGGATGGTGAATTGTTCTGGAAGTTTGGTGGTACGATTCGCTTCCTTTAAGTAGATGAGTCTTGAGTCTACGGTATGTAAGGACACCGGATGCGAGAGTAGCAGGATACTCCGTTAGAGAACGAAGGGCACTAGAGCGTGAACAGTCTGAGTGAGTCATTAGGGAGTCTACCTTTCGTCAATGGACTGCTCGAGCTCTCTGTGTAGTGTGTCCTATGTTCTTTGACCTAAAAATGCAAATCGGACAGTATTCACACTGAGGGTGTTATATGTTTGACTAACATCATTACTGGTCTCGCTAGCCATATGGAACCCTGAAGGGTATGTTGGCTATATCATTTTCATTGTAGGAATGGATTTGCATCAGGATCTAGATCTAACCTCGGTGGTAAGAGGAAGTATGCCCTTATGAATGATCATGAGAATTAAGTCAGAAATCCATGGCCATGGGTAAGGAATCTCAAGAAGCAAAAAAGAAGAGAGTGGAAATAAATAGAAGAGTTTCTTATTTAGATTTCAACATGGGAACTCGAATCGATATGAATTAACATCATTGAAGAGACTAGGGTTTGACGAGGTTCCACCTTAACCCTAGATCTGATCGGTGGATCAAGATAAGAAGAACTGAACTCACACAGGTAGCTGCAGCCAAAGGTTCGCGGATTCAAGCTCTGGATGGGGTTTGCCACCATACTATACTCTAGGTGTCACTGGTGGATTTTGGGAGCAATCTAGAATATTTAGATGATCGATCAAATTCTAAGCCTGTTCAATCAAGAAGATTCCTGAAATCCATCGAAAGGAGTTTTCGATGATGTCTATGATAGAGATCATGTACATATCCCATTAACCAATAACAGAACTGAAACCTACTGGGTCACACAAACAAGGGTTTTGAATCTGGTGATCATCCCACATTCGAACTATCTAGTTTCAATTGATCTGAATGAGATTCAATTAGGTTCAAGGAAATGTGGCTAGCACTTTCGACTTGAACCTAACGTTCTTCTTTACTATCATAAATAATTGTCCTGAGCTGAGCCAAAGGAGTTTTGTGCCTCATCAGAGGCCTTCATTATGGTCGCTGGTAGGTTGTCTCCAAGTCAGAATAGGTTGTCTTTAATTTGTAATGAACATTACCTACCATTTTTGTCACCTGCCATTTCTTGTTCTTTGATTTGTCAAAAGTCTACCTTTGACGTGGTCAAACGTGACCATTTGACCCTTTTCGACTTTGACCACATGTCATGCAACCTATTGGAGAGCTGGTGGGGACTTGTCCCCCTGCCAGAACAGACTGGCAAGGGGTGCATGCCTCAAGGCATGCGCACGCCAAGGATAAAACGTGGAGTCCCAAGTACAGATGGCGCCTAGGAGTCCTTGTTGGACAAGGACTCCAAATCCCTTTTGGCATTCCAATCAGAGTTCTACTAAGAATCCAGTTTGGTGCCACTGGAGAGTCTTTGAGGGTTTCTACCCTCTAAGGAGGAATCCAGGGATCTCTATTCCACCAATCAGATTTAGATCTGATTTCACAAAGGGTTGTGATTGATTGAGGATGAAGAGGAGTTGGATCACGCAGAGGTCTATAAATAAACCCTGTGCCCAATTAATTCTTGAATGCAATTTTCCCATGCCCCAAGGCTGCCTCTCCCCTCCTTCTCCATGCCATAGTCTCTTCTCCCTTGCCTCTCCACGTCCAAAAGGTTTTGGATTTAAGTTTGGTGCGATTCAGATCAAGGAAAGGCGATCAAAAAGCAAGAAGGCTGCGCTGCTGCAAAGGACGACTGCAGATCTTCAAAAGAGTTTTGAAGATCCTCCAGATCAGATCCAGATCTAATTTTTGGAGGTGTGATAGAGAAGAAGAGGATCTCCAGATCCAACCCGAGTGGATACCGGTAGAGGCCAGGCGCTTGCGTGGCTAAGATCCAGAACCTTCCGCTGCAATCAGGATCATCTACAGGGTAATAGGATTACCCAAATCAGGTAAATTAAATTTGATTTAATTTATCTTATTTTATTTTATTTATTAAAATAATAAGAATCAGATCTGAAAATATATCAAGATCTGATTGAGATCAAGAGAAAAATTTTTGAAATATATCTCTTGATCTGAATCAGATCTGGAACGAACCTGGACCGGGAAAATCAGGATTTCCCTTCAACTGGTATCAGAGCCATGGTTCTAAATTGTTTAGATCTGAATTTTAATTTTATTTTAATTAGAAAATAAAGTGATTTTAGATGTCACATGAGATGTGATCAGATCTGAAATCAGAAAAAATTAAAATTAAATGAATTTGGATCTAAGATTATGAAGATATGCATGACTAGTTCTAGAATAGAATAGTTCTATAGAATAGTTTTGCATGTCTTTGATTTAATCTGATTAAATCATATTTTAGATCTTCTTATTTACTATTTTTTGATATTATAAGTGTTATAATAACATCTGATAAAATAGCAAATAAAAATTATTTAATTTTAAATATCATATGAGATATGATTGATGCATGTCTAGACTAGTTGTAGAATAGTTCTACATAATTGTCTAGATTAGAATTTATTTTGATTAGATCAATTTAAATCTAATTTTTTAGATTATTATGAGATAATTTAGATCTGAAAACATGCATGATTATGATACATGAGATGTATGCAAAATATGCCATGATTAGATCTAATTTGTATATGAGATATATGATATAGATCTATAAACTGTTTTGTAGTATTGACATGTTCCTGATTAAGGCGTTCCTCTTGGCCGTCCGGTCATAAGAACGAAGAAGGGTTTAAAGGCCCTCTCTTCCCATTCGATGGGGTGTTCTTATGATGTGTAGGGGTGCTGCGTGTTCGTCCTTAATCAGAAACCCAAAACTTACTTTCTGCAAAACCCTAGATCCTGAAACCCTAGGATTTATTGTGCATATTTTGTTTATGAACCCTAACTTAATTAAGAATTAAGTTTATGGAATATTAATTAGGTCTAAAATTGAGAATTTCAGATCTAAGACATATTCATAATACTGGGTTCGGGCTTGGGTAGCTCAATTAGGTCTAAGCGGTTGATCAAACCGAATCAAGAGTTGGTTAGATGGGATCAACAATGCTTAAATTGACCAGCCTAATAGGATTAAGTCTGGGTCAAGATCGAGTCACGATCAAGCAAGACCTAATTAGGCTCAGAGGTTAGAGTCTGGATTGTAGGCTAACCCAATTGGTTCTGACTCAACAATTTGGTGTCTAAGGTAAGTTTGGCATAGACGACCGACTGGTTTTTAATTGGAAGCTACTCGACCTGAATGCGTTCTTGTACGAGTTAATGGCATATTCCTTCCACCGGTCTCACTTACCTGGCCATATCTGTTGACACAGTTCTGATCTGAGGTGGTCAATAATCCGAGCTAACCCATGCCACTAGGTTAGTCATAATTGTTATGACTAAGCCAAGTCTAGTTTAATGAGACCTGAATCAATTCTCCCTAAGAAAAGATTAAGTCTGAGGTCTTCCACCATTGTAGATGTGCGGGCCCTTCCCGGGGTTGATTGTTCTCGGCTGGATACAGTGGCTCAGTTGCACCGGGAAGATGCAACCATGTCTATTAGGCATTGGATGCTATGGGCTGGAGGATGAGTTGGGCTCAATATTTTGGATACGGTGAGAGACTCAATTAGGAACCCAGTCTATGCAAATGGTGGGTCTGACTTAACTAAGGAGTGGATCAATATTCCGGATACGGTGAGATTCATGAATTAGAGACCAAGTTTGGGTGCACCATGATTAGAGAATCATTGAACAAGAGTTGTTCACTCATTGGCTAACCCATCACCAATAACTGTTAGGTGAGGTGATGAGTCAGTTGGTGAGACCGCACCACCCACTAGAAATCATTAATCGTGGAGATTTTCGCATCTCTACAGAGGGAGTGTAGGGATCCGAGAAAATAGTGGGAGCTAATTTGTTTAAAAATAAAATCCCTAAACAAATTGGTCAAGTCAAAATTACAGTATCTAACTAGAATCTTTGACTCTCTACAGGAAAATGTCTGCGTCCAACCCATTGGCACGTATCCTGGACACACATAGACTGACTGGACCCAATTATAAAGATTGGCTCAGGAACTACAAAATTATTTTGGGTTCAGAGAAGTTAACCATGTTTTGGACCAGGACCCTCCCACCTTACCAGCTCCGTCCATCCACTTGAACAGAGAGCGTCTCTGGAAAAATGGATTGACGAAGATAATAAGGCCAGATACTTACATGTTGGGCTCGATGTCTGATGAGCTCCAGCGCCAACATGAAGATATCGGGACTGCTCGCCAAATGTTGGCTCACCTGCAGGAGATGTTTGGTGAACAGAGTCGCGCAGCCAAATATCAAGTCACAAAATGACTTTTTAAGGCTAAGATGCGTGATGGGCAGTCAGTCCAAGATCACTGTCTGACAATGATCAAGGACATGGAAGAGCTTGAGAAGCTCGGTGTGAAGTTGGACTTGGATCTGCAGAACGATATTATTCTGCAATCCTTGACTGATGCATATGGGCAATTCATCATGAATTACCACATGCATAAACTTCAAAATTCCTTGGCCGAGTTAATGAATATGCTGGTTACCGCTGAGCTTTCTATGAAAGGTTCTAAAGGCTCAGTTCTTGCTATGGAACGGACTTCTTCCAAAAGAAAGTCTTATGGAAAGAAAAAGAAGTCTGTGAAAAAGCAAAAGGTGGAAGGATCAAAGAAGAAGAAGGCAGAACCGAAGAAAAAGGCCGATGGCAAAGGAAAGTGTTTCCATTGCAACAGCGACGGCCATTGGAAGCGGAACTGCCCTACTTACCTGGCCACCCTGAAAGAACAAGAAGGAAGGTCCTTCTGGAGGTATGCTCGTTATTGAGTCTAACCTTACGGTTTCTTCTGCATCCAGTTGGGTGCTTGACTCTGGTTCTAGTGCTCATCTGTGCACTTCTATGCAGGGTCTTGAGGATAGCAGGAGGCTGAGGGATGGAGACATGATCCTACGCATCGGTAATGGAGCAAGAGTTGCTGCAGTAGCCGTGGGAACATACCCTCTTCGATTACCATCTGGTTTAGACTTAGTTTTAAAAGACTGTTATTATGTGCCTGCAGCTAGCAGGAATTTGATTTCTGTTTCATGCTTAGCACAAGAAGGTTATGTGATCACCTTCTTTAAGGACCATTGTAACATTCTTTATGAAAGAAATAAAATTGCAAATGGTTTCCTTGTTAATGGTCTTTATCAGTTGCATATTGATGTACCTATTTTAACTATCGAGCAAAACGTGAATGCCAAACGACCTAGGGATAGTCCAAACGACAGATATCTATGGCACCTGAGATTAGGTCATATAGCAGAAGATAGGATTAACAAATTGGAGAAAAATGGGCTATTGAGTCCATTGACTTTTGAGTCATATCCAACTTGTGAATCTTGTCTTCAAGGCAAAATGACTAAACTCCCTTTTGTTGGACATGGGGAGAGGGCCACAGATCTCCTTGCCCTAGTACATACTGATGTGTGCGGCCCATTTGATGTGCCGGCTAGAGGCAATTTTGTCTACTTCATTACCTTTACCGATGATCTGTCTAGGTATGGGTATGTGTATCTTATGAGACACAAGTCTGAAGCTTTTGAAAAGTTCAAAGAATTCAGACATGAAGTAGAAAAACAAACTGGAAAACCCATTAAGGTTCTTCGATCAGATCGAGGAGGTGAATACCTTAGCCGGGAATTCCTAGACTATCTTAAGGAAAATGGCATAGTCTCTCAATGGACTCCACCAGGAACACCTCAACTCAACGGGGTTTCAGAACGGAGAAATCGGACTCTATTGGATATGGTTCGATCCATGATGAGCTTCACAGACCTCCCTGATTTTCTTTGGGGACATTCATTATTAACTTCAATCTATTTACTGAATAGGGTTCCCTCTAAAACCGTTCCTACCACACCGTATGAGATATGGCACGGTAAGAAACCAAGTCTGAGTCATCTCAGAATTTGGGGTTGTCCGGCTCATGTCAAAAGACAACAAGCGGACAAGTTAGAGTTTAGGTCCTTTAGAGCTCGATTCATAGGATATCCTAAAGAGTCATTAGGATACTATTTCTACATTCCAGAAGACCACAATGTGATTGTGAGTCGACATGCCATATTTCTTGAAAAATAGTTTATTCAAGATAGCGGCATTGGAAAGCAGATTAAGCTTGATGAGAAAGTCTCACAAGCAGAACGAGCTAAGGACCAAGTGGAACCAAATCAGGTTGAGCCAATAAGAACACTACCTCCTCCACCTCGTAGATCGGAAAGAGTTTTCCCGTCCCCCTGAAAGATACTTAGGTATTATTTCAGAGGATGTAGAGGAAATGTTCCTCATAGGTAATGGTGCTCATGGTGATGATCCCAAAACCTACAACGAGGCGATATCAGATATCGACTCCGAGAAATGGCTTGAGGCAATGAAGTCAGAAATTGACTCGATGCACTCAAACCAAGTCTGGACCTTGGTAGATCCACCAGAAGGTATAGTACCTATTGGGTGTAAATGGATCTTCAAGAGAAAGATTGGTGCAGATGGGAATGTGGAGACATTCAAGGCTAGACTGGTGGCAAAAGGTTATAGTCAACGTGAAGGCATTGACTATCAGGATACCTTTTCCCCAGGTAGCTATGCTAAAATCATCCGCACATTGCTTGCTGTTGCAGCCTATTTCGATTATGAAATATGGCAAATGGACGTGAAAACGGCATTCCTAAATGGATATCTTGAGGAAGATATCTATATGGAACAGCCGCTAGGTTTCACATCCAGTGATACTGATCACAAGGTTTGCAAGCTGCAAAGGTCCATATATGGACTTAAGCAAGCATCTCGGAGCTGGAACACTCGTTTCAATGATGTGATCAAAAAGTTTGGTTTCATCAAAAATGAAGAGGAACCATGTGTTTTCAAAAGGGTCAGTGGGAGCGCTGTTGTCTTCCTCGTATTGTACGTGGATGACATCCTCCTTATTGGGAATGATATTCCCATGTTGACATCAGTCAAGATGTGGTTGTCCAAGGAATTCTCCATGAAAGACCTAGGTGAAGCATCCTTTATTCTAGGAATTAAGGTCTATAGGGATAGACCGAATAGGATGCTAGGACTTTCACAGAAGATGTACATAGAGGAAGTACTAAAGAGGTTTAGTATGGAAAACTCTAAGAGGGGATTAATACCCTTCAGACATGGTATTCATCTTTCCAAGAAGATGTGCCCCAGCACACCTGAGGAAATAGAACGCATGAGCAAGATCCCTTATGCTTCTGCAATAGGGAGCCTCATGTATGCCATGCTATGTACACGACCTGATATAGCCCATGCTGTGAGTGTCACAAGCAGATATCAGTCAAATCCAGGTGAAGAACACTGGACTTCTGTGAAATGTATCCTTAAGTACTTGAGAAGAACTAAGGATATGATGTTGGTCTTTGGTAACGGAGAACTCCAAGTCCAGGGATACACAGACTCGGACTTCATGTCCGATATAGATGATCGAAAGTCGACATCTGGCAGACTGTTTGTGCTGGAAGAGTTCCTAAGCAAACGGTGATACCATCTCATCCGCGATTACCTTGAGAAAGGTTACGTTGAGGTCAAGAGAGTCAACTCCGCAGATAATGTGGCAGACCCACTTACAAAGCCGTTGGGCCAGCAGAAGATCGAAGCCCACCTTGAGAAGATGGGACTTAGACTTGTAGCCAATTGGCTTTAGGACAAGTGGGAGATTGTTAGATATATGTGCCCTAGAAGCCAGAATTGGCTGACACTTGTAATACACTTCTAGGGGCAAAATTATAATTTTGACTATAATTAATGAAATGGGTTATTTTCTATCACATATGTGTATTTAGTGTCTGTGATACATCCTTTGAGTTAATGGTAATGATAATTCATATTTTCAAGAGTTGAAAATTTAAGACATGAATAATCATTATTAACTCATAAACAGCTCCCGACCATAGGATCATCACGAGGATGGTGATTGATCCGGAAGGTTGGTGTACGATCGCTTCTCTTTAGTAGATGAGTCTTGAGTCTACGGTGTGGAGACACCGGAGCGAGAGTACAGGTACTCGTTAGAGAACGAGGGCACTGAGCGTGACCACCTCGAGTAGTCATTAGGGAAGTCTACCTTCTCGTCAATGACTGACTCGATGCTGCAGTAGTGTGTCTGGTTCTTTGACCTGAGATGCATCGGCAGTTCACCTTGAGGGTGTTATAGTTTGACTACACCATTACTCGGTCTCCTAGCCATATGGAACCCTGAGGTGTATGTTGGCTATAGCATGTTCATTGTAGGAACTGGATTGCATCAAGATGGAATCTATCTACCTCGGTGGTAGAGGAGTGGCCCTATGATGATCATGAGAATCAAGTCCAGAAATCCATGGCCATGGTAGAGTGAAATAATAGAAAGAGTTTCTATTTAGATTTTCACATTGGACTCGAATCGAATGATTACATCATATGACAGAGACTAGGGTTTGACGAGTTCACCTTAACCCTAATCTGATCGGGGCTCAAGATAGAAGAACTTAATCACACAGGTAGCTGCACCAAGAGGTTCGCATTCAGCTCTGATGGGTTGCCACCATATACTGCTAGGTGTCACTGGTGGATTTTGGGAGCAATTAGAATGATTTAGATGATCGATCATTCTAGCTGTTCGAATCAGAAGAGTTCTGATCCATCGAAAGGAGTTTCGATGATGTCTATGATAGAGATCATGACATATCCCATTACCATACAGAACTGAACCTAACTGGGTCACACAAACAAGGGTTTGAATCTGGTGATCATCAATTGAACTGATCTAGTTCAATTGATCTGAATGAGATTCAATTAGGTTCAAGGAAATCGTGCTAGCACTCGATTGAACCTAACGTTCTTCTTTTACTATCATAAATAAGTTGTCCTGACTGAGCCAAAGGAGTTTGTGCTCAATCAGAGGCCTTCATATGGTCTGACTGGAGGTTGTCCAAGTCAGAATAGGTTGTCTTATTTGTAAGACATTACCTGCCATTTTTGGTCACCTGCCATTTCTTGTTCTTTGACTTTGGTCAAAAGTCTACCTTTGACTGGTCAAACGTTGACCATTGACCCTTTGACTTTTGACCACATGTCATGCACCTATTGGAGAGCTGGTGGGGGCCTGTCCCCCTGCCAGAACCTGGCAAGGAGAAGGGCGCACGCCAAGGGTGGCGTGAGCCCAAGTAGGAGGCGCCTAGGAGTCCTTGTTGGACAAGGACTCCACCTCCCTTTTGGATTCCAATCAGAGTTCTACTAAGAATCCAGTTTGACTGGTCTTAGGCGCCCTCTAAGGAGGAATCCAGGGGTCTCTATTCCAACCAATCAGATTTAGATCTGATTTCACAAAGGGTTGTGATTGGTTGAGAGGAAGAGGAGTTGGATCACAAGAGGTCTATAAATAAGACCCTGCGCCCAACCCTAATTCCTAAGTGAATGAGATTTCCCACGCCCCAAGGCTGCCTCTCCCCTCCTTCTCCATGCCATAGTCTCTTCTCCCCTTGCTCTCCACGTCCAAAAGTGTTTTGGACTTTAGTTTGGTGCGATTCAGATCAAGGAAAGGCGATCAAAAGCAAGAAGGCTGCGCTGCTGCAAAAGGACGACTGCAGATCTTCAAAAGAGTTTTGAAGATCCTCCAGATCAGATCCAGATCTGATTTTTGGAGGTGTGATAGAAAAGAAGAGGTTCTCTAGATCCAACCCGAGTGGATACCGGTAGAGGCCAGGCGCTTGCGTGGCTAAGATCCAGAACCTTCCGCTGCAATCAGGATCATCTACAGGGTAATAGGATTACCCAAATCAGGTAAATTGAATTTGATTTAATTTATCTTATTTTATTTTATTTATTAAAATAATAAGAATCAGATCTGAAACATATCAAGATCTGATTAAGATCAAGAGAAAATTTTTGAAATATATCTCTTGATCTAATCAGATCTGGACGAACCTGGACCGAGAAATCAGGATTTCCCTTCAGTAGAATAGTTCTACACTATTTTTTAGAATAAATTTTAATTTGATATGATAAAATTTAAGTCTTATTTTTTAGATATTTATGAGATAATTTAGATCTAAAAAGATGCATGATATGATACAAGAGATTTAACTAGTTTTGTAGATTTAGCTAGTATGCAAAATATGTTTTTAGTTAGATTAATTTTATATATGTGATATATAATGTAGATTTAACTAGTTTTGTAGATTTATCATGTTTCTGATTAAGGTGTTCCCCTTGGCCGTCCGATCATAAGAATGAAGTAGGGTTTAAAGGCCCTCTCCTCTCATTCAATGGGTATACTTATGGTGTGTAGGGGTGCTGCACGTTCGACCTTAATCAGAAATCAAAACTTATTTTCTATAAAACTCTAGATCCTAAAACCCTAGGATTTTATATACATGTTTTATTTATGAATCCTAAACTTAATTGTGAATTAAGATTATGAAATATATTAGATCTAAAATTAATAATTTTTAGATCTAAGATATGTTCGTAAAATTGGGTTCGGACTTGGGTAGCTTAATTAGGTCTAGCAGCTGATCAAATTGAATCAAGAGTTGGTTAGGTGGAATTAAGAGTACTTAAATTGATCAGCCAAATAGGAATAAGTCTGGATCAAGGTCGAGTCACATGAGTGATCGATCAAGCTAAGATCTAATTAGGCTCAGTGGTTAGAATCTGGATTGTAGGCTAACCCGATTGGTTTTGGGTCAATAATTTGGTGTTTAAGATAAGTTTTGTAGATACGATTGATTGATTTTTAATTAGGAGCTACTCAACTCGAATGCATTCTTGTCGAGTTAATGGCATATCCCTTCCACCGATCTCACTTACCTGACCATATTTATCGATCCAGTCATGATCTAAGGTGGCTAACAATCCGAGCTAACCCATGCCACTAGGTTAGTCATAATGGTTATGGCTATATCAAGTCAAGTTTAAATAGACCTAAATCAAACTTCCAAAGAAAATATTAAGTCTAAGGTCTTCCACCATTGTAGATGTGTGGGCCCTTCTTGGGGTTGATTGTTCTCGACTGGTCATAGTGGTTCGGTTGCATCGAAAAGATGCAACCATATCTATTAGGTATTGGATGCTACAGGTTGGAGGATGGATTGGGCTCAATATTCAGGATATGATGAGAGACTCAATTAGGAATCCAATCTATGCAAATGGTGGGTTTGACTTAACTAAGGAGTGGATCAACATTCCTGGCATGGTGAGATTCATGAATTAGAGACTAAGTCTGAGTGCACCATGATTAGAGAATCATTAGACAAGAGTTGTTCACTCATTGGCTAACCCATCACCAATAACTATTAGGTGAGGTGATGAGTCAGTTGGTGGGACTGCACCATCCACTAGAAATCAGTAATCATGAAGATTTTCGCATCTCTACAAAGAAAGTGTAGGAATTCAAGAAAATAGTGGAAGCTAATTTATTTAAAAATCAAATCTCTAAATAAATTAGTCAAGTCTTAATTACAAAATCTAACTAGAAACTTTGACTCTTTATAGAAAAAAGAAAAATGTCTGCGTCCAATCCACTAGCCCATATTCTGGACACCCATAAACTGATCGGACCCAATTACAAGGATTGGCTTCGAAACTTCAAATTATTTTGGGTTCTAAGAAGTTGACTCATGTATTGGATTAGGATCCTCCAATCTTACCAACTCGTCCATCTGTTGAATAGAGAGCGTCTCTTGATAAATGAATGGATGAAGATAATAAGGTCAGATACTACATGTTGGGCTCGATGTCTGATGAGCTTCAGCACCAACATAAAGATATCAAGACTGCCCATAAAATGTTGGCTCACCTGCAAGAGTTGTTTGGTGAACAGAGTCGCACAGCCAAATATCAGATCACTAAATGATTGTTTAAGGCTAAAATGTATGATTGGCAGTCAATCCAAGATCATTGTCTAATGATGATCAAGGACTTAGAAGAGCATGAAAAGCTCGGAGTGAAGTTAGACTAGGATCTGCAGAATGATATAATTCTGTAATCCTTGACTCATGCGTATGGGTAGTTCATCATGAACACCATATGCATAAACTTCAGAATACTCTGGTTGAGCTTATGAATATGCTGGTTACTGCTAAGCTTTCTATGAAAGATTCTAAAGGCTCAGTACTTACTATGGAATGGACTTCTTTCAAGAAAAAATTTTTTGAAAAAAAGAAGTTGGTGAAAAAATAGAAGGTGGAAGGTGGAAAGAAAAAGAAGACAGAGCTAAAGAAGAAAGCCACTGACAAAGAAAAGTATTTCCATTGTAATATTGATGGCCACTAGAAGCGAAACTACCCTATATAACTGGCCACCCTAAAGAATAAGAAGGAGACAGATCCTTCTAGAGGTATGCTCATTGTTGAACCTAACCTTAAGATTTCTTTTGCATCTAATTGGATGCTTGACTCTGGTTCTAGTGCTTATTTATGCACTTCCATGTGGGGTCTTGAGGATAGCAGGAGGCTGAGGGATGGTGAGATGATCCTACACATCGAAATTGAAGCAAAGGTTGCTGTTGTAGCCATGAAAACCTATCCTCTTCGACTATCGTCTGGCTTAAATTTAGTACTTAGGGATTGTTATTATGTGCTTGCTGCAAGCAGAAATTTGATTTCTATTTCATGTTTAGCACAAGAAGGCTATGTAATTAGTTTTCTTAAGGACCATTATAATATTCTTTATAAAAAAAATAAAATTGCAGGTGGTTTTCTTATTAACGGTCTCTACTAGTTACATATTGATATATCTATCTTTAATATCGAGCAAAATGTGAATGCCGTAAGATCAAAATGAACTAGAGATAGTCCAAATGATAGGTATCTATGGCACCTAAGGCTAGGTCATATAGCAGAAGATACGATTAACAAATTAGAGAAAATTGGGCTATTGAGTTCATTGACTTTTGAGTCATATCCAATTTATGAATCATGTCTTCATGGCAAAATGACTAAGCTCTTTTTTATAGGACATTGGGAAAGGGCCATGGAACTACTTGCCCTAGTACATATTGACGTATGTGGCCCATTTAATGTGCTGACTAGAGGCAACTTTGACTATTTCATAATCTTTACCGATGATTTATCTCGGTATGGGTATATATATCTTATGAGACACAAGTTTGAAGCCTTTGAAAAATTTAAGAAATTCGGACATGAAGTTGAAAAGCAAATTGAGAAATCCATTAAGATTCTTCGATCAGATCAAGGAGGTGAATACATTAGTCGGAAATTCTTGGACTATCTCAAGCAAAATGGCATAGTCTCTTAATGGACTCCACCTGAAATACCTCAACTCAACGAGATTTCAAAACGAAAGAACCAGACCCTATTAGATATGGTCCGATCCATGATGAGCTTCACAGACCTCCCTAATTTTTTTTGGGGACATAGTCTGTTAACTACTATATATTTACTAAATAGGATTTTCTCTAAAATCGTTCCTACCACACCGTATGAGATATGGCATGGTAAGAAACTAAGTCTGAGTCACCTCAGAATTTGAGTTTGTCCAGCTCATGCCAAAAGACAACAAGCGGACAAGTTAGACTATAGGTCCTTTAGAGCTCGATTCATAGGATATCCTAAAAAGTCATTACGATATTATTTCTACATTTCAGAAGACCATGATGTGATTGTGAGTCGGCATGCCATCTTTCTTAAAAAATAGTTTATTCAAGATGATGGAATTGGAAAGTAGATCAAGCTCGAGTAGAAAATCTCACAAGAGCAACGAGCTAAGGACCATATGGAACCAAATCAAGTTGAGCCAATACAATCACTATCTTTTCCACCTCATCGATCAAAAAGAATTTTTTGTCCTCCTGAGAGGCACTTAGGTACATTTTAGAGGAAGTAGAGGAAATGTTCCTCGTAGGTAATGGGGTTCATGTTGATGATCCCAAAACCAATGATAAGGCAATATCGGATATCGACTCTAAGAAATAGTTAGAGGTAATGAAGTCAAAAATTGACTCGATGCACTCAAACCAAGTCTAGACCTTGGTAGATCCACCAAAAGGTATAATATCTATTGGTTGTAAATGGATCTACAAGAGAAAGATTGGTGTAGATGAAAATATGGACACATTCAAAGCTAGATTAGTGGCAAAAGGGTATAGTTAGCATGAAGGAATTGTCTATCAGGATATGTTTTCGTCAGTAGCCATGCTAAAATCTATCCACATATTGCTTGCTGTTGCAGCCTATTTCGATTATAAAATATGGCAAATGATTATGAAAATGGCATTCTTAAATAGATACCTTGAGAAAGATATCTATATGGAACAACCACTAGGTTTCACATACACTGATGTTGATCACAAAGTATGCAAGCTGCAAAGATCCATATATGAACTTAAGCAAGTATCTCGGAGCTGGAATACTCATTTTAATGATATGATCAAATTATTTGGTTTCATCAAGAATGAGGGGAACCATGTATTTTCAAAAAAGTTAGTGGGAGTGCTATTGTCTTCCTCATACTGTACATGGATGATATCCTCCTTATTGGAAATGATATTTTCATGTTAACCACAGTTAAAATGTGGTTATCTAAAGAATTCTTCATGAAAGACCTAGGAGAAGCATCCTTTATTCTAGGAATTTAGGTCTATAGAGATAGACTGAATAGGATGCTAGGTCTTTCATATAAGATGTACATAAAGAAAGTGCTAAAGAGGTTTAGCATGAAAAACTCTAAGAGGGGATTGGTATCATTCAAACATGACATTCATCTCTCCAAGAAAATGTGTTCCAACACACTTGAGAAGATTGAACGCATGAGCAAGATCCCTTATGCTTTAGCAATAAGGAGCCTCATGTATGCCATGTTATGTATATGACCTGATATAGCCCATGCTGTGAGTATCACGAGCAGATATCAGTCGAATCCAGGTGAAGAACACTGGACTTCTGTGAAATGTATCCTTAAGTACTTGAGAAGAACTAAGGATATGATGTTGGTTTTTAGTAATGGAGAACTCCAAGTCCAGGGATATACAGACTCGGATTTTATGTTCGATATAGATGATCGAAAGTCGACATTTGAAAGTCTATTTATGTATAATGGTGGTGCTGTCAGTTGGAAGAGTTTCAAGCAGACAGTGATAGCAGATTCCACAATGGAAGCAGAGTACATCGCTGCGTCAGAAGCTACGAAGGAGGCATTCTGGTACAAGAAGTTCATCATAGAGATCGGAGTGATGCCATCGGATGCCATTCCTCCATACTGCAACAATAATGGCACCACAGTCCTTCCTAAGGAGTCGAGGTCTCACAATAAATTCAAGCACATCGAGTGGCGATACCACCTCATCCGTGATTACCTTCAGAAAGGTTACGTCAAGGTCAAGAGAGTTGACTCGGCAGACAATGTGGCAGACTCACTTATAAAGTTATTGGGCTAGTAGAAGATCAAAGTCCACCTTGAAAAGATGGGACTTAGATTTGTAGCCAATTAGCTTTAGGTCAAGTAGGAGTTTGTTAGATATGTGTGCCCTAGAAGCCAGATTGGCCGACACTTGTAATACACTTCTAAGGGCAAAATTATAATTTTAACTATAAATAATAAAATAGATTATTTTCTATCATAGTGTGTATTTGAAAGTATCTATGATACATCCCTTGAGTTAATAGTAATGATAGTTCATATTTTTAAGAGTTGAAAATTTAAGACATGAATTTTCATTATTAACTCATAAAATGCTCCTGACCATAGGATCATCATGAGGATGGTGATTGATCTGTAATATTGGTGTATGATCGCTTCTTTTGGATAGATGAGTCTCGAGTCTATGGTATAGAGACACCGGAGTGAGAGTACAGATACTCATTAGAGAATGAGGGCACTGAGCGTGACCACCTCAAGCAGTCATGAGGAAGTCTACCTTCTTATCGATGACTGGCTCGAAGCTGCAGTAGTGTGTCTAATTCTTTGACCTGAGGTGCATCGATAATTTACCTTGAGGGTGTTGTAGTTTGACTACACCATAACTCGATCTCCTAGCCATTCGAAATTCTAAGGTGTATGTTGGCTATAGCATGTTCATTGTAGGAATTGGATTGCACCAATAGGGGATCTATCTACCTTAGTAGATGAGGAGTAGCCCTATGATGATCATGAGAATCAAGTCCATAAGCCCATGGCCATGGTAGAGTAAAATAATAGAAAGAGTTTCTATTAGGGTTTTCACATTGGACTTGAATCGAATGATTAATTCATATGGCAAAAATTAGGGTTTAACGAGATCACCTTAATCCTAATCTGATGGGGGCTCAAGATAGAGAAACTTAATCACCCAGATAACTGTATCGAGAGGTTCGCTTTCAGTTCTGATGGGTTGCCACCATATGCTACTAGGTGTCACTGGTCAATTTTTGGAAGCAATTAGAATGATTTTGATGATCGATCATACTAGTTATTTTGAATCAGAAAAGTTCTGATCCATCGAAAGGTGTTTCGATGATGTCGATGATAGAGATCGTGATATATCCCATTACCATACGAAATTGAAGCTAACTAGATTACCCAAACAAAGGTTTAGATCTAGATATCATCAATTGGATTAATCCAGTTCAATTGATTTGAATAAGATTCAATTAGGTTCAAGAAAATCATGCTAGCACACGATTGAGCCTAATGTTCTCCTTTAACAATCATTAAAGCTTGTCTCAACTAAGTTAAATGTGTTTGAACTCACTCAGGAACCTTTACTTAGTCTAACTAGAGCTTGTCCAGGTCAAAAAAGGGTTGTCTTAATTTATGAGATAAATTTGAGACAACACCTGCCATTTTTCATCACCTACTAAATCTTGTCTTTGGACATTGATCAAATGCTGAACCTGGACACTTAGACATCTGCTCATGTGTCATGCACCCATAGTAGAGAACCTGGGGACTTGTCCCCCTGCTAAAAAGCAGACAAGAAGGGGGCGCATGCCTCGACTTGTCCCCCTGCTAAAAAGCAAACAAGAAGGGGGCGCATGCCTAAGGAGGCATGCACCCCATGAGGATAAAAGATGGAGTCCCATACCGATGGGACTCCAGTTGCTTTAGAGGATTAAATAGTGTGGTGCCAAGAAGACTTGCTTGACCCAATCTTGGTGCCACCTAAGGAGAGTTTTGAGGGTCTCTAATCTAATTGGATCAAATGATGTCATTCCATCAATTAGATTTAGATCTGATTCCATAAAGGGCCATGATTGGCTAGGATGATGTGGCACTGCATGACACAATAGGGTCTATATAAATCCGGTCTGCACCTAGAATTCAATTCTTCTACCTTTAGCCCATGCCACATAGCCCCTCTTCCTCCTTCTCCATGCCACCCTCTGGTCCTCTCTCTCCTCTCCATGCCCAAGGAACTTTGGGCATGAAGAAAGTGCGATCCAAGCAAGTAAAAGGCACCAGGAAAGGAAGAAGGCAGCACTGCTACAAGAGATAATGACTGTTCTTCAAAAGTTATTTTGAAGACCTTCAAGATTAGATCTAGATCAAATTTTTGGAGGATTGACTGAGAAGGAGAAGATGTTCAGATTCTACCTGAGTGGATATCGGTAGATGGCCAGTCACTTGCGTGGCTACATCCAGAACCTCAGCCAAACATCGGAATCATCATAGGATAATTAGATTACCCAAAATAAAGGTATAATAAATTAGATTTAATTTTTATTTTTACTTTTATTATTAGATCAGTAAGATTAGATTTGAGGAGTCTCAAATCTAATTAGGATCTTAGAAGAAAATTTTTAAAATATCCCTTCTGATCCAATTAGATCTGAATGAATCTGATCCAGAAAATTAGTTTTTTTCTTCATAATGAATACATTAATTATAACATAAAAAGTATTAAAATTCATGTTATTTTACTTTTTTATTTATATTTGATACTTTTAATGATCTTTGCAGGAATAATTAATTTTAAAGTTTTAATCATAAACCAACTAGAAATGGTCCTCCAATGCATGCAGATAAAGCTCGAGTTTAAATTCAGACTTATTCCATGCATGACAGGCAAAGATATATGGATGCTAACATATGGAAAAAAAGAGGATGCATAGAGCAATAATACAAAAAGAAAGGGTTGTTTTGGAAGAGATAGATGTAGGCTTTGGGTTTAGCAATTAATGATGGGGCCAAAGCATTTAATGCTTAAAAGTTTTGGGCATGGCTGATACTTTAAAGAATAGAATTAGGCTATGTTATGCTGGGTGTTGCGCAAATGTAAATGCAGAAGAATGCACTGAGAAGGAAAGGCCAAGCAATTAAAGAACTCAGGTGGGCATAGCGAGGAATTAGCATGGGATCAAAATGGAAAAAAGGCCATGCGCAAGAGGATATCCATCATTTAAAAAAAAAGAAAAATAATTTTTTTGGAAATTCTTTAGAAAGGAAGGATTTGGAGTAAATGGCAACTCTCCTTCTTGCCTTATCTTTCTTTTTCTTCATCTCATCCATCCAAATCTTTTTATTGTTTAATCTCAACCATCCATTCTCTTAGCATGCATCCTTTTATTAGTCCTACATCTAAAAATCAGAAAAATCTCTTCTCTCTTAACACTTATAAATAAAGCCCAGTACCACTATTTGAGAAGAGAACTCTCCACACTACAACTCTTATAGGGGCCCGTGTGATAGGCAAAAATATCTATCCATTAAATTTTTATCCATCTTATTTCCACTTTCTTCCACCCTTCCAAAATATGAGAAGGAGAGTTAACTAGGAAAAGGTTGGCCAGTAGAGGTTTTTTTTTTATATTTTTATTTTCTTATTTCACCTCCAAGCCCTATTAAAAGCTTAAAAGTTAAAAGTCTTCTCTTTGTATTAAGAAGTTTTATCAGCAATAAAAAAATTAGTTTTTTTTCTCTTCAATTTTTATTTTCAGCAAATAGGATAGTTTAAATTTCTGTAACTTAATTCTTTCAATTTTTAATTTCTACATATAGAATAGTTTAATTTTCATGCTTATTTATTTTCTGCAAATCTTTAATTTCTACAATTTAAATTCTAGCAAGTAGTATAGAATTTAATTTTAAATAATTTTAAAGTTTTAATTTAAATCATGTCTTGCTAAGCAATCCTCTGGGGTTTGCGATGAAGCTAAACCGTGATTAAGAGCTCTTCTTAGGATTTCTCCTCGACTTTTATTTTTTTTAAAATTCTTCCTTCAAGCATCTTGCCAAGAGACTTGATGGACTATCATTGGATTTTAATCCCTTTATAGATCATGCTTGATTCAGTGTAAGAAGGATAATAGGAAGAAGGCCTATAATTTTATTAATTCTTTTTCTCTTCTTTTTTATGAAAAATTTTGATGGATTATTATTAGATCACAGTCCCTTCATAGTCCATACTTAGGTAACACAAGAGAAGTAATTGAAAGGAGAGTTCTTTAATTAGGGTGAATACTTGTCCATGCATTATACCTTGATCAAAGGATATCATAAAAGAAATCTTAAAAAGACTTTCTAAGTCATTGATCTAGTGGATTCAAAAGCCCTAGATTTTTAGATTATTATTTTTTAAAATTAATTTATTATTTAGTAGTTAGTATCAATCAATTTTTCAAAACTCTTTGTTAGAGCTTGCCTGACCAAGGATTTGAACATAATTTAAATAAATTCCTCATGTGATCGATCCATACTCGCTAGACGTGCTACTTTGCATACCATGCACTTATAGTTAATTTTAAGATACATCAATATGGTAGAATTAATAACTCTTAAATACTTATAGGATCAGGATCTAAGTTTATATGTGTACAAATATTTGACATAGGCTGATCAACTCCAAATCCAAAAGTGAGAGAGTTTAGGTCTACGCATGATCCATATCTCATATGGAGTCTATGCGACAGATTTACTCAGAATTTTTTCAGAGTAAAACAAGTAGTCAGTAGAGCATAATCCTAAAATAGGTAGACTAGTCAACCCTATCATGGATTAAACCATGTCTAACAAAGTTTAATTTCTTCTTTCAGATTCACTATATTCTAAAAAGAAATCCACTAAGAGAGAATCCAATACTCTCCTAGATATATCACAAACTCACTGGATAAGTTTTTACCTCCTTGATCTGATCGAAGAGTTTTAATATCTTATTTAATTTATTTTTTTATTTCATTATTAAATCATCTGAATATTTCAAATGATTCATCCCAGATACACCCATGCCCAGATTGGTTGTCTATAATGAAATATTAATACCTTTCTTTGGCACTTAAGTTCATAGGTCCACATACATCACTGTGTATGAGACATAGAACTTTATCTGCTGCTTCATCCTTTTTAGTAAAAGATGACTTTATCGTCTTCCCAAGAAGACAAGATTCAAAAGCTATCAATGATTCACAATCATTGATGTCAAGGTTTTCCTCTCAAGCTAATCCATTTATCCTGTTCTTATCAAGATGACTAAGCTTATAATGCCAAAGATAGATATCCATAACATAATCTAACTTGGGTATGTACATTATACTTAATAGGCTACATAAATATTAAATATTATTTTTTTATTATCCATGTATTATTGTAATATTATTCATAATAATATTATAATAATCTTCTTTATTGATAAGTGATAATCATCTCTGACCAAAAGACCAATAGAGCTCACATTTATCATAAATAATGGACAATAGTGACAATCACTGAAAATGACATCTTTTGAAAATAAGCTTGACAATTCCTAAAGCTAGGATTGGAATAAGACTTCCATCCCAAATGTTTAGGTATTTCTCATCATTTTTAAACATCCCACTTACTTATAGTCTTTGCAACAAATTACATAAGACTACCGGTATCTAATACTCAGATAGTAGAATTATATGTAAAAAAATTTTAAGGTGTTATCATATAAAATCCTTGATGAGCAACTCTTTCTTCTTTCTCTTGTTCAGCATGATATGGTCAAGGGAAGCAAGACAATATTTCTTCCTATGACCCTACTTCTAACAGTAGAAGCACTATGCCTGATTTGGGTCAATTTTGGACTAATTATTTTTACTAGGCTAAGAGGCTTCCATACGAATCTATTCATACTACTGAATCAAATTTAACTTTTGATACTAATTATCAAAGTTGGATCCCATAAGTCATCACTGTCTAACAGTGATAGGAGTAATTAGGGTTTAGCCTTATTTTAAGAAAAGAGAATAATGATCTAAGTATATTAATTATATTAAGCCTAGAGACTTGGACTTTAGTCTAAAGATTCTCCCACTATTTTATTCAAATTGGTAGTCTCTACCTCCAATTCGGAGAATTACTTTAATTTTCTAATAGATACTAGAATCCACATAAACTGCACATAAGCCCAACTATGGTTGGTCAACCAATGTACATCTAAGGGTAGGTTCATAACCAATTATTTCTCCAAACAACTTCTAGTAATTTAATTTTGCCCCAAAAACCTAATCAGTAGGCTAGGGACTCCACAGTAAGGATCGAGTTAGGTCCAACCATTAACATGACTATATTTGATGCATCTAACCAACGAATGATTAAGCCTAACTATGATTGGTCAACCTAACAACTATTAGAGAGACACATCCAAGTTGTCATATGATGAATGATAATTCCATTAGTCAACAAGCACCAGGCCTATGGGCCTCCAATGATTATTGAGTTAATAGACCCATTATGAAACACCTTAATGGGAGGCTATGACTCAGTTATCTTCATAACTTTACCATTTTAAGGACCTAATAATTTTAAAAGATTTAAATTATTAATGATTTAAGGATAGAAAGGACATGAATCAATTTGCTCCCACTGACTTCACCAAGTCAAGTTCTCCTATTGACTTCTCAAGTCATCAACAAGGACTAGGATCAATTTCAATCCATGGGCACCTAGATCAGTCTCACTGAATAAAATCAGTCTCATTGATTTTCTATGTGACATGGGTTATCATGAATCAATGAGCAATCTAATCAAAACTTGATTAATCACATTGGCCAGGTAAGTAAGATCGGTGGAAGGGTCTACCAAGACTTGCCTTAGACACCATCGAAATGGTCAGGTAAATAGGCTACCAATTAAAAACCACCGATCTGAGATGCCAGACTTATCTTAGACACCAATCAATTTATCAGTTTTGATTTGGTCTATCTAAAGACACGGGCTTGACCACTGAGCCACGATCAGTATCCATTTGTTTGACGTATAGACTTTGATCAACTACAACTATTAAATTGATCTAAAGAAATGATCTAATTCTAATTAACTATTATTAGGTTTGATTAATTTCTTAACTAAATCCATATTTAATCTAACCCTAGGTCTAACACAATTAAGGACCTGATCAAGCTAACCTATGATCCTTTAATCCATGTTTTATGAAATTGTCTTAGGATCTTCAAATCATAAATCTGGATCCTAAACAATCACTTAATTCTCAATTAAGTTCAAGACTTATGGGTTTGGGTTTATGGAACCTCAGAACTAATTTTTGATTTTATTTTTTAAATTATAAATACTTTACTTTGAATCAAATTCAAATGATGGTTTTAGATCTGATTTATTTTAATATTTTGATCATGTCCTAGAGTTTTGAATCTAGGATTTTGTAGAAAGTAAGTTCATAATTTAAATTTTATAAAACTTATATGTCATACATATGCAAACTAGATTCAAAAATGAAGCTACATATCAACATATGCAATATGAAGATCTAGATCAAAATATGAAACATATCATATAGATCTTATCCAATTGAACAAAATTAGATCATAAACCAATTAATTATTAAATTTAAAATCTAAAAATAAATCATAAATTATTTTAGATCTCATCTAACATATTTATGATTTAGGTTTCTCGGATCAACAAATACTAGAACAAGCTTTTCACTGTAAGGGGTAAACCTTACAACAGGACAATCTTATGGCAGTATGTGCAATCATGATATTATTTAGATCTAATCTGAATAATCTAAAATAGATCTAATATCTATTTAATTTTAGATTTAAATCTAAAAATTAAATCATATATTTTCTCAAATCTAATCTAAATAATTCATGATTTAGATTCAGATCAGTACATACTAGGACAACCTTTTCGTTGTAAGGGATTAACTTTATACAACAGGACAATCTTATGGTAGTATGTATGATTTTTAATTAATTTTAATTTTTTAGATTTATTCTTAAGCATACATGAACATATTATAAAAGAACCTAGATACTCTGATACCACTATTGAAAAACATGCAGGGTTTCATGCATAGATTTAAAATTTTTTTCAAAATTAAAGTAGCGAAAGACATAGATTAAACAGTTTAATCTATAATATGCATATAATCAGATAACATATCATGATGTAAATATAAATCTAAAAATAAATTAATCATAATTGATATTGATCAAATCAATACCTAGATCTAGAATAATTCTAGATCAAATCCTAGATCATATCTAGATTATCAAGAGATCAAAACTCTTACCTTCGTACGGGTCGAGAACTCCATGGTTGATTTTTATTGTTGCTTTTTTAGAGCCGCACAGGCGTCCGACCTTTATAAATGATCCATACGAACCTCCAACATAGATTAGAGATTCGTCGAATGAAGATCCGCTCAAAGTGCTAGCTTCTCGTGGATCCCTCCTGATGGTTAATCAAATACATATTCTTCAGATCTCTTGGATACTCCAAGAGATGAAGAACATGAGGAGGAATAAAGAAAAAATCAAACCCTTGGATCTCTCATAAATCAAAAAATAAAAATAAGAAAAAATAAATCCTAGGAGAAGATAAATCTTCTCCTTCAAGACATCAACGATTGATGTCCTGAAAATATTTCTATGCTAGGATAAGAGGAGACCTTCTTCTCTAGAATTTTTCCAAAGATTCTAGATCTAAGATTTTTTATTTTTACTCTTAAAAATTTTCATAAAAATAAGGAGAAAAAGGATTCTCAAAGAAACCCTAAAGAGAAGACCTTTCTTCTTTTCTCCTTCTCTCATCAGGACATGATCAGTGTTGAGAAACATGTAGGATTTCATGCATAGATTTTAAAACTTTTTCAAAATATAGAGTAGCGAAAGACATAGATTAAACTATTTAATCTACAACATGCATGTAATCAAATTACAAAACCCTACATCAAAGATCTATAATATGTTATGATGCAAATATAAATCTGAAATTAAATTAATCAAAAGTGGTATTGATCATATCAATATGTAGATCTAGAACAATTCTAGATCTAATTCTAGATCGCATCTAGGTCACTAAAAGATCAGATCTCTTACCTTTGCATGGGTTGAAAACTCCACAGTTGAATTCGTTGTTATCTTTGGAGCCATACAAGCATCCAACCTTTATAGGTGATTCACACGAACCTGCAATACAGATCAGAGGTTCATCGAATGAAGATCCGCTCAAAGTGCTAGCTTCTCTCAGATCTCTCCTGATGGTTAATCAAATACATGTTCTTCGAATCTCTTGTACACTCCAAGAGATGAAGAACATGAGGAGGAGTAAGGAAGAAATCCAACCCTTGGATCTTCCAAAAATAAAAAAATAAGAATATGAAAAAATAAATTCTAAGAGAAGATAAATCTTCTCCTCCAGGACATCAATGGTTGATGTCCTGAAAATATCTCTATACTAGGATAAGAGGAGACCTTCTTCTCTAGAATTTTTTTTTTGATTTCTAGATTTAATATTTTTAATTTTTATCATATAAAATTCTCATAAAAATTAGAGAGGAATGATTCTCCAAGAAACCCTAAGAGAAGACCTTTCTTCTCTTCTCCTTCTCTCATCAGGACATGATCAGATCATGTCCAAAAATTAACACCATGCCCCAACAACTTGGAGCACTCATCCCCACACCCAAATCCTCTCTCTCTTTCTATCAGCTTTTTATCATATAAAAATCATAAATAAAATAGGAAGAGAGAAACATAAAAGAAAAATATAAGAGAAGACAATCTTCTTTTACCTTGTCTCTTCAAGACATCAACCATTGATGTCTTAATTAAGGGCTCTTCTCCAAGAATCTTGACACCATAAATCCTCCACGCCTTCTCCTCCTTTTCATCTAATTTTTTATAATTTTTTTGAGATTTATCATGTCCTCAATGGTCAAAGAAAGAGGCATCCCCTTTATATTGCAAAACTAGGTCAAAATTTAGTCAAAAAGAGACTTCTATGGGGCGTCCAACTCTTGGACGCCCCTCCCACTTATTTTTTTGTGTAACCACTAATTCTCATGCACAAAAGTGAGGGAGAAAAGGCTGAATAAGATAGAGGGGTGTGGGTAGAGTTGGCGCACAAGGGAGGAAGGAGTTTGGATCAAAGAAGACTCTTTTAAGTAGGAAACAATTTCCAACTTCCTTCTAGTTTTGACCAAGTCAAATTTAAATCCAATTCCTGAGATAATAGGGTGTGGGAAATCATTTCTTAGGCATGAAAATCACAAAAAAAAAAATCTAAAATTAAATATTAGGGCGTGGGACCATTGGCGCAAGGGAAGAGTGAGAGTCCCAGTCCAACTGGGATTCTTTATGTTTGATTAGGTCAAAACTATTTTGAACCTAAATCAAAACTAATTTAAATCAGATAAAATGCAAACATGATTAATTTTAATTTTAAAATTTAATTAATGCAAACATGATCATGTTATAAAAGAACCTAGATGCTCTGATACCACTATTGAGAAACATACAGGGTTTCATGCATAGATTTCAAAACTTTTTCAAAATATAGAGCAGCGAAAGGCATAGATTAAACTATTTAATCTATAACATGCATGTAATCAAATTATAAAACCCTACATCAAGGATCTATAACATGTTATGATACAAATATAAATCAAAATTAAATTAATCATAAGTGGTATTGATCATATCAATACCTAGATCTAGAATAATTTTAGATCTAACCCTAGATCGCATCTAGGTCACCAAGAAATTAGATCTCTTACCTTTGCATGGGTTGAGAACTCCGTAGTCGAATTTGTTGTTGCCTTTGGAGCCACACAAGCATCCAGTCTCCATAGGTGATCCACACGAACCTGCAAGACAGATCGGAGGTTCGTCGAACGAAGATCCGCTCGAAGTGCTAACTTCATGTGGATCCCTTCTGATGGTTAATCAAATACATGTTCTTCAGATCTCTTGGACACTCCAAGAGATGAAGAATATGAGGAGTAACAAGGAAGAAATCCAACCCTTGGATCTCTCCAAAATCAAAAAATAAGAATATGAAAAAATAAATCCTAAGAGAAGACAAATCTTCTCCTTCAGGACATCAACAGTTGAAGTCCTAAAAACATCTCTATGCTAAGATAAGAGGAGACCTTCTCCTCTAAAATTTTCTTAAGTTTTCATATCTAATATTTCTAATTTTTATCATATAAATTTTTTACAAAAATTGGAGAGGAAGGGTTCTCCAAGAAATCCTAAGAGAAGACCTTTCTTCTCTTCTCCTTCTCTCATCAGGACATGATCAGATCATGTCCAAAAATTAACACCATGCCCCAATAACATAGAGCACTCATCGTCACACACAAATCCTCTTTCTCTCTTAGATTTTTATCATATAAAAATTATAAATAAAATAGAACGAGAGAAACATAAAAGAAAAGTATAAGAGAAGATAATCTTCTCTTACCTTGTCTCTTCAAGACATCAACCTTTGATGTCTTAATTGAGGGCTCTTCTCTAATAATCATGGCACCACAAATCCTCCACGTCTTCTCCTCCTTCTCCTCTAATTTTTTATGATTTTTTTGAAATTTATCACGTCTTCAATGGTCAAAGAAAGAGGCATCCCTTTTATATTACAAAACTAGGTCAAAACCTAGTCAAAGGAGGACTTCTATGGGGCATCCAACTCTTGGATGCCCCTCCCACTTATTTTTTTATGTAACCACTGATTCTCATGCACAAAAGCAATAGAGAAAGGGCTGAATAAGATAGAGGGGCATGGGTAGAGTTGGCGCACAAGGGAGGGAGGAATTTGGGTCAAAGAAGACTCTTCCAGGTAGGAAACAATTTCTAACTTCCTTCTAGTTTTGACCAAGTCAAATTTAAATCCAATTTCTGAGATAATGTGGTATAGGAAATCATTTCTTAGGCATGAAAATCATAAAAAAAAAATTCTAGAATTAAATATTGGGGCATGGGACCATTGGCGTAAGGGAAGAGTGAGAATCCTAGTCCAACTGGGACTCTTTATGTTTGACTAGGTCAAAACTATTTTAAGCCTAAATTAAAACTAATTTAAACTAGATAAAATATAACCTAATTGAGAGTGATCATAGTTTAATTAGGAGTCCAATTAAATCAGATTAAATCATATTTAAATTTGATTTAAATTCAAAGTCAATTTAGAATTAGATGCACTTAAATCCTAGTCCAACTAGGAATTGATTTTCTCTTACAATTGGCTTATCTAATAAACCAATTAGACTTAACCCAATTAAGTCCAAACTAATTGTAATTAAATTTAGTTCAATTAGATTTGATCTCATCCTAATTGCTCAATCAAATTGAGCCAATTATTAATCCAATTGCTAATCAATCTTTCTACAACACTTGCATTAGGTCAAACATCAATCGCATTGAATGTTTGATCTCGAAACGATTCTCAATCATCAATTAATCATCTAATTAGGTTACAAGCTCTAATGTATGTGACCCCATAGATTCGAACCTAAGCAGGTAGCACAGAAATTAATTACTGTACTAATCAAAGTTACCATCTAGCAATGGTTCCCGACATCCGGATAGGTCGAATCTATGCAAACCAACATTCTTAGAATCCTGACCCATGGTTATAGTATAATTCATCCCTATGACCAATAATTTTCAAGACAACTTCAAGTACACTGTCAAACACTCATACAAGTCATCTCTATTGTATCTCAAAATTTTGTAAATCCTGTGACATCTCACAAGGATTACTTATGCTTAGGTTTTGCTAAATTGAAACACGGTGAGTCATTCTCTTTCTGAAGTTAATCAGGAGTGGTCTATCCTATATTGACTCACATACTGACTTTACAAGTACTTGATTGTACCAAAAAAATTTTCAAACCTATATTAGAAATATAGATAGTCCGATCCTAAAGTATAGTGAGTTGCTTGCAAGTCCTCATGGTGATCTCAAGTTGGAGGGACACTTATATCCATTCGCCTTAGCTAGCTACTCTTGATAGTAGAGTGCTACATTGATCACATTCAGTATAGATATACTTCTATATCTCACCTGAATGCCATACTAGTGTCTCTACACCATTTGATTATGAGTACAATCAATGCATATGGCATACAGTGATCTACACTCGATAAATTATCATTCTTGTTAATAACTTATCATTTGATCATGAACAATTTAAGAACCATCTGATAAATCCTCCTTTTTTGATTGATTGTGGTTCTACGGACTTTATCATAATTTAGGAGATCATTTAAGGAAGATAGAACTTTTATGATAAACCAACCAAATAATTATTATTATTAGATAATTCATATACTAATTTCAATCATCTACTAAGATGATTGGCTTAAGAATATATTTTTCAATAATCAGATCATGTCCAAAGATGATCACTATGCTTCAATGCCTTGAAGCATGGATCTCCATGCATCTCACTTTCTTTCTTTCAAATTTTTATCATATAAAAATCATAAATAAAATAGAAAGAGAGAAATATAAAAAAAATATAAGAGAAAATCATTTTCTCTTACCTTGTCTTCATCAAGACATCAAAGTTTGATGTCCAAAAGAAAGGGCCTTCTCCAAGATTGTTGGTGCCTCAAGTCTCCATGCCCCTCCTCACTTTTCTCTGATTTTTTCCATGGAAAATTTTTGGGATTCTACATGCCAAAACTCCACAAAAAGTGGTGCCTCCTTATATATCTTTGACTAGGTCAAGACCTAGTCAAATAAGGCAACAAGTAAGGAGTTTGGGGGGCGTCCAACTCTTGGATGCCTCCCCAATAATTCTGGATGTGAGAACCAAATATTCCATGCACACAAGGGAGAAAAAGATGGTGGACAAAAATTATGGCATGGGAAAAGTGGGCGCACAAGAGGGGGAAGAGTTTAGAGATCATGGGACTCTTCCAAGTAGGAAATAAATCCTAACCTCTTTATAGTTTTGACCAAGTCAAAACATATTCCAAAAAATCATATATGTGGGGCATGGGGACCTCTCATTGGCATAAGAAAACTAATGTTAAGATTTGAAAACATTGGGTGGGCATGGGTTTTCTTAAGCGCAAGAAAAGAGAGAGACTCTTGTTTGACTAGGTCAAAATAGGTTTGAACCTAATTTAAATCATATTTAAACTAGGTTAAATATAACCCAATTAAGGATGATCCTAGTCCAACTAGGTGCCCAATTAAATTAGATTAAATCAAGATTTAAATCTCATCTAAATACTATGTCAATTAGGTTCACCCAAGTCCTAGTCAAATAAGAAATTATTTTTTCTTGCAATTGACTTATCCAATAAATTAATTAGACTTAATTTAATTAAATTTAAACTAATTCTAATTAAATCTAATTTAATTAAACTTGATCTCAGTCTGATTGCTCAATCAAATTGAGCCAATTAGCAATTTAATTGCTAATCGATCCTCCTGTAAAACTTGCATTAGGTCAAACATCAATCATATTGATGGATTGACCTTAGAACAATTCTCAATCATCAATTAACTATATGATCATATTACAAGCACTAATGTATATGACCCCATAGGCTCGAAGCTAAGCTAATAGCATAGGAATTGATTTCTATACCAATCAAAATAACTATCTAGCAATGGTACCCGATGTCCGAATAGGTAGAATGTATGCAAAGCAATATTCTTAGAACCATGACCTATGGTTACCATATAATTCATCCCTATGACCAATAATGCTCAAGACAATTTTAAGTATGCTATCAAACACTCATACAAGTCATTTCTATGGTGTCTCAAAATTTTGTAAATTTTGTGACACCTCATGAGGATTACCCAAGCCTAGGTTTTTTTAAATTGAAATACAATAAGACATTCTCTGCCTGAAGCTAATCAGGAGTGGTCAATCACATCTTAACTCACACACAGACTTCATAAGTACTTGACTGTATTTAGAAATCTTTCAAACTTATATTAGAAATACAGACAGTCCGACATCAAAATATAGTAAGTTGCTTGCAGGTTTTACGATGTGGATGACAAGGATGAAGGATCTGCTGGTTCGGATGAGGTTGGATTCGGCCTTGGAAGATAGGTCGGAGGAGATCATAAATAAGAAATGGGTGTCCTTGGAGAAATGGGCATGCGCCATGATTAGGGCTTGTTTGGTGGATGACGTTTTGTATGGTGTGTTGGAGGAGAGAACACCCAAGGGATTATGGTCGAGGTGGTAGTAGTTATACATAAGGAAGAACATGTGCAACAAGTTGATGCTGAAGAAGCAACTGTATAGCCTTCGAATGTAAGAGGGCGAGAATGTTGTGAGGTATATTCAGCACTTCAATTGGATGAGCATGGACTTGCTCAATATATGGATGGATTTAGAAGAGAAGGACAAGAGTCTATCGTTGCTGTGTTCGCTATCCGATAGCTTCGATCTGTTGGTGACAACTTTGTTGTATGGTAAGGAGACACTTGTGTACGAGGAGATCGTATCAGTGCTCAGGTCTAATGAGCAATGAAAATAGATGATGAAGAGGGAGGTCTTCCAGGAGAGTTTTATTGTTTCAAAGAAGCACAGAAAAGGAAAGAAGAAGGACAAATAGAAGGGCAGCAAGGGGTCCAAGAGATGTTTCAAGTGTGGAGAAGTAGGGCACTTTAAGTGGGAGTATCCACTTTGGAAGAAGTGAAAGAGAGGAGAAAGCTTGGATTCCATCAGTATAGTCACTGAAAGTGAAGATTCAGATGAGCTCTTGGTGGTCTTGGAGGAGCCCACAGGGTGTGGTGTATCTAAGATGGTTTCGGACAAGTCTATGAAGTGTAGAGAAATCGAAGGATCAGTGATGGTGTTCAAGGTACAGCGACAGGCCCAGTAGTGCAACGTTGGGTGGTTGGCCATGAAAGACTCGGAGATAGAGTCTGCTTCTACGGCATCAGAGGGACTTTAGTTCCAGGTGGATCATCGGGTAGAGGTGGCTTCACTGGTGAAGTTATGATACAGGTTCAGAGCAAAGGGGTGTAGAGGAAGGACCAGTATCCCAGCACCAATGTCGGGGCTATACATATCTAGGTGGAGAGGATTGTGCAAGGAGATAGGCGTGGCTTTGAGGGGATAGTGTCAGGTGGAGCATCAGAATATGCGGTAAGTACCGATAAAGAAACATTGCAGATCTCCAGGAAAGTCCAGGATAAGTGATGCAGCTGCCAAGCAGAAGGATACCTACAACTCTAAAGGTGGTGTAGAGGAACAAGCCAAGAAATTTTGTAGTGGAGGCGGTCATCCTAAAGGCCTCAAAGGAAGCTCAGTAGCTTAAGTAGAATGGCAGTGGCAAGGTGAGCATGAGGAGCTATCAGGACATGCAGGGATAGTAGGATCGTGCAGGAGGATGTTGCTAGGTGTGCCAAGGCTTGGGCACACCAAGGTAGAGATTATAGGTGGTGTGGTGCTCCCAAGCCTTAGGAAGCCATGAGTGGAGCCAGGGTGAGGGCTCTAGGGAGGCTAGGATAGGTGTGGTCCTAGGGCTAGGACAAGAGTTATCCTAGGATGGAGGCGGCATGTAACTCTTCACGGGCTTGAGGTTCGGGTATTGAGGGCCTCTAGGGGCTTGGTTGGTGCTTCAAAGACCTAGGATTCAAGGTGGAGCAAGAAACTAAAGCTAAAGAATCAAGACTGCAGAAAGAAGATTTTCTGTAAGTTAGCCAGCTCAGTCCAAAATAGGATCGACTAAGTCTCAGAGCATAGGCAAAACAAAAAGATCGAGTTTTGGAACTACAGGCATGACACAGAACTGGGCCGACTCAGTTTCAGACTGAACCAACCTAGTGGAATTTAGCCGACTCAGTGCTGAGACTGAACCGACTCGGTGCGTGGGAAGAGTTACGCGAGGGTTTATTTTGGGCTAGGGTCTGGGTTGATCTTAGGGATCTTAAGGCATGCTTTAAGAGGTCTTAAGGGGGCTAATTCATGTATGGGTTGGGATTAGATCCAAAGAATGAGAGCATGCGAGACTTGGGCTCGATGAGTACTTTCATGTATTGGGTTAGCCTTATGGAGTTTTTGAGCTGGGTTTATTAGGGTTCATGTGGAAACTCTATGGTATATAAACTAGGACATTGTAACTTTTACAAAAAAAGAAAAGGGAATACAATTGAGCTTTTCTCCCTAACTCTATTCTCTCTTCTCTCTGGTTCCAATGCAAAAATCCTAACTTCTCTCATCTTTTTTAGATCTTCTTCAGTTTGTTGTATTAACATCCAGGTTCATGCAAGAGATCAGATCTACGGCTGTAGCTCCAAGTAGTCGTAGGAACAACACAAACATCAATCGCATTGAATGTTTGACCTTAGAATGGTTCTCAATCATCGATTAACCATTTGATCTAGTTATAACCTCTAATGTATGTAACCCCATAGGTTCGAACCTAAGCCAGTAGCATAGGAACCAATTTTTGTACCAATCAAAGTAACCATCTAACAATGGTTTCTAATGTCTGGATAGGTCGAATGTATGCAAAGCAACATTCTTAGAACCCTGGCCCATGGTTACCATATAATTCATTCTTTTGACTAATAATATCCAAGATGACTTTGAGTATACTATCAACACTCATATAAGTCATCTATATTGTGTCTCAAAATTTTGCAAATTTCATGACCCCTTATGAGGATTACTCTGGCCTAGGTTTTGCTAAATTGAAACACAATGAGTCATTCTCTTCTTGAAGTTAATCAGGAGTGGTCAATCCCATCTTGACTCACACACTGACTTCACAAGTACTTGACTATATCCATGAATCTTTCGAATCTATATTAGAAATTCAGGCAGTCTGACACCAAAGTATAGTGAGTTGCTTGCAAGTCACTATGGTGATCTCAGGTTGGAGGAACACTTATATCCATTGGCCTTAGCTAGCTACTTTTGATAATAGAATGCTACATTGATCATGTTCAGTACAGATATATTCCTACATCTCATCTGAATACCATACCAGTGTCTCCACACCACTTGGTTATGAGGACAACCAACACATATGCCATATAGCGACCTACACTCGATAAGTTATCATCCTTGTTAATAACTTATCATTTGATCATGAATAGTTTAAGAACCATCTGATAAATTCTTCTTTATTGATTGATTATGGTTCTAAGGATTTCATCATAATTTAGGAGTTTATTTAAGAAAGACAAAACTTTTATGATAAACCAGCCAAATAACTATTATTATTAGATAATGAAGGAAATCCTGATTTCTCGGTCCAGGTTCGTTCAGATCTGATCAGATCAAGAGATATATTTCAAAAATTTTTCTCTTGATTCTAATCAGATCTTGATATATTTCAGATCTGATTCTTATTATTTTAATAAAATAAAATTAAAAGATAAATTAAATCAAATTTAATTTACCTGATCTGGGTAATCCTATTACCCTATTGATGATCCTGTTTGCAGCAGAAGGTTCTGGATCTTAGCCATGCAAGCACTTGGCCTCTACCGGTATCCACTTGGGTTGGATCTGGAGATCCTCTTCTTCTCTATCATGCCTCCAAAAATCAGATCTGGATCTGATCTGGAGGATCTTCAAAACTCTTTTTGAAGATGAGCAGTCGTCCTTTGCAGCAGCGCAGCCTTTTTACTTTTAATCGCCTTTCTTTGATCTGAATCGCACCAACCAAGGTCCAAAACTCCTTTTGGACGTGGAGAGCAAGGGAGAAGGTGGTTTGGCGTGGAGAGGGAGGGGAGAGGCAGTCTTGGGGCATGGGGAAACTATGATCTCATCATCTATATATATTTCTTTTTTTTTTTAATCTGAGTTGGATACAGGGTCTTATTTATAGACTAGCTATGATCCAACTCCTCTTCTTCCCAACCAATCACAATCCTTTGTGAAATCAGATCTAAATCTGATTGGTGGGAATAGAGTCCCCTGGATTCCTCCTTAGAGGGTGCCTAAGACCAGTCAAAGTTGGTTCTTAGAAGAACTCTAATTGGAATCCAAAAAGGAGATGGAGTCCTTGTCCAACAAGGACTCCTAGGCGCCTCCAACTTGGGCACACGCCTAGGGTGGCGTGCGCCCTTCTCCTTGCCAGGTTCTGGCAGGGGGACAGGCCCCCACCAGCTCTCCAATAGGTGCATGACATGTGGTCAAAAGTCAAAGTGTCAATGGTCAATATTTGACCAGTCAAAGGTAGACTTTTGACCAAAGTCAAAGAACAAGAAATGGCAGGTGACCAAAAATGGCAGGTAATGTCTTACAAAATAAGACAACCTTTTCTGACTTGGACAACCTCCAGTCAGACCATATGAAGGCCTCTGATTGAGCACAAACTCCTTTGGCTCAGACAGGACAACTTATTTATGATAGTAAAAGAAGAACGTTAGGTTCAATCGAGTGCTAGCACGATTTCCTTGAACCTAATTGAATCTCATTCAGATCAATTGAACTAGATCAGTTCAATTGATGATCACCAGATTCAAACCCTTATTTGTGTGATCCAGTTAGGTTCAGTTCTGTATGGTAATGGGATATGTCATGATCTCTATCATCGACATCATCGAAACTCCTTTCGATGGATCAGAACTCTTCTGATTCGAACAGCTAGAATGATCGATCATCTAAATCATTCTAATTGCTCCCAAAATCCACCAGTGACACCTAGCAGTATATGGTGGCAACCCATCAGAGCTGAATGCGAACCTCTTGGTGCAGCTACCTGTGTGATTCAAGTTCTTCTATCTTGAGCCCCGATCAGATTAGGGTTAAGGTGAACTCGTCAAACCCTAGTCTCTGTCATATGATGTAATCATTCGATTCGAGTCCAATGTGAAAATCTAAATAGAAACTCTTTCTATTATTTCACTCTACCATGGCCATGGGCTTCTGGACTTGATTCTCATGATTATCATAGGGCTGCTCCTCTACCACCGAGGTAGATAGATTCCATCTTGATGCCAATCCAGTTCCTACAATGAACATGCTATAGCCAACATACACCTCAGGGTTCCATATGGCTAGGAGACCGAGTAATGGTGTAGTCAAACTATAACACCCTCAAGGTGAACTGCCGATGCACCTCAGGTCAAAGAACCAGACACACTACTGCAGCATCGAGTCAGTCATTGACGAGAAGGTAGACTCCCTAATGACTACTCGAGGTGGTCACGCTCAGTGCCCTCGTTCTCTAACGAGTACCTGTACTCTCGCTCCGGTGTCTCCACACCGTAGACTCAAGACTCATCTACTAAAGAGAAGCGATTGTACACCAACCTTCCGGATCAATCACCATCCTCGTGATGATCCTATGGTCGGGAGCATTTTATGAGTTAATAATGATTATTCATGTCTTAAATTTTCAACTCTTGAAAATATGAATTATCATTACCATTAACTCAAAGGATGTATCACAGACACTAAATACACATATGTGATAGAAAATAACCCATTTTATTGATTTTAGTCAAAATTATAATTTTGCCCCTAGAAGTGTATTACAAGTGTCAGCCAATTCTGGCTTCTAGGGCACATATATCTAACAATCTCCCACTTGTCCTAAAGCCAATTGGCTACAAGTCTAAGTCCCATCTTCTCAAGGTGGGCTTCGATCTTCTGCTGGCCCAACGGCTTTGTAAGTGGGTCTGCCACATTATCTGTGGAGTTGACTCTCTTGACCTCGACGTAACCCTTCTCGAGGTAATCGCGGATGAGGTGGTATCGCCGCTCAATGTGCTTGGATTTTTGGTGAGACCTCGGCTCCTTAGCAAGGGCTATGGCGCCATTGTTGTCGCAGTATAGAGGAATGGCATCTGATGGCATTACTCCAATTTCTGCAGCAAACTTCTTGTACCAGAATGCTTCCTTCGCAGCCTCTGATGCAGCGATATATTCTGCTTCCATGGTGGAATCTGCTATCACCGTTTGCTTGGAACTCTTCCAGCTGACAGCACCACCATTGCACACAAACAGACTCCCAGATGTCGACTTTCGATCATCTATATCGGACATGAAATCCGAGTCTGTGTATCCCTGGACTTGGAGTTCTCCATTACCAAAGACCAACATCATATCCTTAGTTCTTCTCAAGTACTTAAGGATACATTTCACAGAAGTCCAGTGTTCTTCACCTGGATTTGACTGATATCTGCTTGTGACACTCACAGCATGGGCTATATCAGGTCGTGTACATAGCATGGCATACATGAGGCTCCCTATTGCAGAAGCATAAGGGATCTTGCTCATGCGTTCTATTTCCTCAGGTGTGCTAGGGCACATCTTCTTGGAAAGATGAATACCATGTCTGAAGGGTATTAATCCCCTCTTAGAGTTTTCCATACTAAACCTCTTTAGTACTTCCTCTATGTACATCTTCTGTGAAAGTCCTAGCATCCTATTCGGTCTATCCCTATAGACCTTAATTCCTAGAATAAAGGATGCTTCACCTAGGTCTTTCATGGAGAATTCCTTGGACAACCATATTTGACTGATGTCAACATGGGAATATCATTCCCAATAAGGAGGATGTCATCCACGTACAATACGAGGAAGACAACAGCGCTCCCACTGACCTTTTTGAAAACACATGGTTCCTCTTCATTTTTGATGAAACCAAACTTTTTGATCACATCATTGAAATGAGTGTTCCAGCTCCGAGATGCTTGCTTAAGTCCATATATGGACCTTTGCAGCTTGCAAACCTTGTGATCAGTATCACTGGATGTGAAACCTAGCGGCTGTTCCATATAGATATCTTCCTCAAGATATCCATTTAAGAATGCCATTTTCACGTCCATTTGCCATATTTCATAATCGAAATAGGCTGCAACGGCAAGCAATGTGCGGATGATTTTAGCATAGCCACTGGGGAAAAGGTATCCTGATAGTCAATGCCTTCGCGTTGACTATAACCTTTTGCCACTAGTCTAGCCTTGAATGTCTCCACATTTCCCATCTGCACCAATCTTTCTCTTGAAGATCCATTTACACCCAATAGGTACTATACCTTCTGGTGGATCTACCAAGGTCCAGACTTGGTTTGAGTGCATCGAGTCAATTTCTGACTGCATTGCCTCTAGCCATTTCTCGGAGTCGATATCTGATATCGCCTCGTTGTAGGTTTTGGGATCATCACCATGAGCACCATTACCTACGAGGAACATTTTCTCTACTTCCTCTGAAATAATACCTAAGTATCTTTCAGGGGGATGGAAAACTCTTTCCGATCTACGAGGTGGAGGAGGTAGTGTTCTTATTGGCTCAACCTGATTTGGTTCCAATTGGTCCTTAGCTCGTTGTACTTGTGAGACTTTCTCATCAAGCTTGAATCTGCTTTCCAATGCCGCTATCTTGAATAAACTATTTTTCAAGAAAGATGGCATGTCGACTCACAATCACATTGTGGTCTTCTGGAATGTAGAAATAGTATCCTAATGACTCTTTAGGATATCCTATGAATCGAGCTCTGAAAGGACCTAAACTCTAACTTGTCCGCTTGTTGTCTTTTGACATGAGCCGGACAACCCCAAATTCTGAGATGACTCAGACTTGGTTTCTTACCGTGCCATATCTCATACGGTGTGGTAGGAACGGTTTTAGAGGGAACCCTATTCAGTAGATAAATTGAAGTTAACAATGAGTGTCCCCAAAGAAAATCAGGGAGGTCTGTGAAGCTCATCATGGATCGAACCATATCCAATAGAGTCCGATTTCTCCATTCTGAAACCCCGTTGAGTTGAGGTGTTCCTGGTGGAGTCCATTGAGAGACTATGCCATTTTCCTTGAGATAGTCTAGGAATTCCGGCTAAGGTATTCACCTCCTCGATCTGATCGAAGAACCTTAATGGGTTTTCCAGTTTGTTTTTCTACTTCATGTCTGAATTCTTTGAACTTTTCAAAAGCTTCAGACTTGTGTCTCATAAGATACACATACCCATACCTAGACAGATCATCGGTAAAGGTAATGAAGTAGACAAAATTGCCTCTAGCCGGCACATCAAATGGGCCGCACACATCAGTATGTACTAGGGCAAGGAGATCTGTGGCCCTCTCCCCATGTCCAACAAAAGGGAGTTTAGTCATTTTGCCTTGAAGACAAGATTCACAAGTTGGATATGACTCGAAGTCAATGGACTCAATAGCCCATTTTTCTCCAATTTGTTGATCCTATCTTCTGCTATATGACCTAATCTCAGGTGCCATAGATATCTATCATTTGGACTATCCCTAGGTCGTTTGGCATTCACGTTTTGCTCGATAGTTAGAACAGGTACATCAATATGTAGCTGATAAAGACCATTAATAAGGAAACCATTTGCAATTTTATTTCTTTCATAAAGAATGTTACAATGGTCCTTAAAGAAGGTGAATCACATAGCCTTCTTGTGCTAAGCATGAAACAGAAATCAAATTCCTGCTAGCTGCAGGCACATAATAACAGTCTTTCAAAACTAAGTCTAAACCAGATGGTAATCGAAGAGGGTATGTTCCCACGGCTACTGCAGCAACTCTTGCTCCATTACCGATGCGTAGGATCATGTCTCCATCCCTCAGCCTCCTGCTATCCTCAAGACCCTGCATGGAAGTGCACAGATGAGCACTAGAACCAGAGTCAAGCACCCAACTGGATGCAGAAGAAACCGTAAGGTTAGACTCAATAACGAGCATACCTCCAGAAGGACCTTCCTTCTTGTTCTTCAGGGTGGCCAGGTAAGTAGGGCAGTTCCGCTTCCAATGGCCGTCGCTGTTGCAATGGAAACACTTTCCTTTGACATCGGCCTTCTTCTTCGGCTTCTGCCTTCTTCTTCTTTGATCCTTCCACCTTTTGCTTTTTCACAGACTTCTTTTTCTTTCCATAAGACTTTCTTTTGGAAGAAGTCCGTTCCATAGCAAGAACTGAGCCTTTAGAACCTTTCATAGAAAGCTCAGCGGTAACCAGCATATTCATTAATTCGGCCAAGGAATTTTGAAGTTTATGCATGTGGTAATTCATGATGAATTGCCCATATGCATCAGTCAAGGATTGCAGAATAATATCGTTCTGCAGGTCCAAGTCCAACTTCACACCGAGCTTCTCAAGCTCTTCCATGTCCTTGATCATTGTCAGACAGTGATCTTGGACTGACTGCCCATCACGCATCTTAGCCTTAAAAAGTCATTTCGTGACTTGATATTTGGCTGCGCGACTCTGTTCACCAAACATCTCCTGCAGGTGAGCCAACATTTGGCGAGCAGTCCCGATATCTTCATGTTGGCGCTGGAGCTCATCAGACATCGAGCCCAACATGTAATATCTGGCCTTATTATCTTCGTCAATCCATTTTTCCAGAGACGTGCTCTCTGTTCAACAGATGGACGGGCTGGTAAGGTGGGAGGGTCCTGGTCCAAAACATGGTTAACTTCTCGAAACCCAAAACATATTTTGTAGTTCCTGAGCCAATCTTTATAATTGGGTCCAGTCAGTCTATGTGTGTCCAGGATACGTGCCAATGGGTTGGACGCAGACATTTTCCTGTAGAGAGTCAAAGATTCTAGTTAGATACTGTAATTTTGACTTGACCAATTTATTTAGAAATTTTATTTTTAAACAAATTAGCTCCCACTATTTTCTCGGATCCCTACACTCCCTCTGTAGAGATGCGAAAAATCTCCATGATTAATGATTTCTAGTGGGTGGTGCGGTCTCACCAACTGACTCATCACCTCACCTAACAGTTATTGGTGATGGGTTAGCCAATGAGTGAACAACTCTTGTTCAATGATTCTCTAATCATGGTGCACCCAAACTTGGTCTCTAATTCATGAATCTCACCGTATCCGAAATATTGATCCACTCCTTAGTTAAGTCAGACCCACCATTTGCATAGACTGGGTTCCTAATTGAGTCTCTCACCGTATCCGGAAATATTGAGCCCAACTCATCCTCCAGCCCATAGCATCCAATGCCTAATAGACATGGTTGCATCTTTCCGGTGCAACTGAGCCACTGTATCCAGCCGAGAACAATCAACCCCGGGAAGGGCCCGCACATCTACAATGGTGGAAGACCTCAGACTTAATCTTTTCTTAGGGAGAATTGATTCAGGTCTCATTAAACTAGACTTGGCTTAGTCATAACAATTATGACTAACCTAGTGGCATGGGTTAGCTCGGATTATTGACCACCTCAGATCAGAACTGTGTCAACAGATATGGCCAGGTAAGTGAGATCCGGTGGAAGGAATATGCCATTAACTCGTACAAGAACGCATTCAGGTCGAGTAGCTTCCAATTAAAAACCAGTCGGTCGTCTATGTGCCAAACTTACCTTAGACACCAAATTGTTGAGCCAGAACCAATTGGGTTAGCCTACAATCCAGACTCTAACCTCTGAGCCTAATTAGGTCTTGCTTGATCGTGACTCGATCTTGACCCAGACTTAATCCTATTAGGCTGGTCAATTTAAGCATTGTTGATCCCATCTAACCAACTCTTGATTCGGTTTGATCAACCGCTTAGACCTAATTGAGCTACCCAAGCCCGAACCCAGTATTATGAATATGTCTTAGATCTGAAAATTCTCAATTTTAGACCTAATTAATATTCCATAAACTTAATTCTTAATTAAGTAGGGTTCATAAACAAAATATGCACAATAAATCCTAGGGTTTCAGGATCTAGGGTTTTGCAGAAAGTAAGTTTTGGGTTTCTGATTAAGGACGAACACGCAGCACCCCTACACATCATAAGAACACCCCATCGAATGGGAAGAGAGGGCCTTTAAACCCTTCTTCGTTCTTATGACCGGACGGCCAAGAGGAACGCCTTAATCAGGAACATTCAATACTACAAAACAGTATTTAGATCTATATCATATATCTCATATATACAAATTAGATCTAATCATGGCATATTTTGCATACATCTCATGTATCGAATCATGCATATTTTCAGATCTAAATTATCTCATAATAATCTAAAAAATTAGATTTAAATTGATCTAATCAAAATAAATTCTAATCTAGACAACTATGTAGAACTATTCTACAACTAGTCTAGACATGCACCAATCACATCTCATATGATGTTTTCAAAATTAAATAATTTTATTTGCTATTTTACAGATGTTATTATAACACTTATAATATCAAAAAATAGTAAATAAAAAGATCTAAAATATGATTTAATCAGATTAAATCAAAAACATGCAAGACTATTCTATAGAACTATTCTATTCTAGAACTAGTCATGCATATCTTCTAATCTTAGATCCAAATCATTTAATTTTAATTTTTTCTGATTTCAGATCTGATCACATCTCATGTGACATCTGAAAATCACTTATTTTCTAATTAAAATAAATTTAAAATTAGATCTAAATAATTTTAGAACCATGGCTCTGATACCAGTTGAAGGGAAATCCTGATTTTTCGGTCCAGGTTCGTTCAGATCTGATCAGATCAAGAGATATATTTCAAAAATTTTTCTCTTGATCCAATCAGATCTTGATATGTTTTAGATCTAATTCTTATTATTTTAATAAAATAAAATTAAAAGATAAATTAAATCAAATTTAATTTACCTGATCTTGGGTAATCCTATTACCCTGTTGATGATCCTGTTTGCAGCGGAAGGTTCTGGATCTTAGCCACGCAAGCGCCTGGCCTCTACCGGTATCCACTCAGGGTTGGATCTGGAGATCCTCTTCTTCTCTATCACACCTCCAAAAATTAGATCTGGATCTGATCTGGAGGATCTTCAAAACTCTTTTTGAAGATCAGCAGTCGTCCTTTGCAGCAGCGCAGCCTTCTTAGCTTTTGATCGCCTTTCTTTGATCTGAATCGCACCAACCAAGGTCCAAAACTCCTTTTGGACGTGGAGAGCAAGGGGAGAAGGTGGTTTTGGCATGGAGAAGGAGAGGGAGAGGCAGCCTTGGGGCATGGGGAAACTAATGATCTCATCATCTGAGTTGGGCGCAGGGTCTTATTTATAGACTAACTGTGATCCAACTCCTCTTCTTCCCAACCAATCACAACCCTTTGTGAAATCAGATCTAAATCTGATTGGTGGGAATAGAGTCCCCTGGATTCCTCCTTAGAGGGTGCCTAAGACCAGTCAAAGTTGGTTCTTAGAAGAACTCTAATTGGAATCCAAAAAGGAGATGGAGTCCTTGTCCAACAAGGACTCCTAGGCGCCTCCAACTTGGGCACACGCCTAGGGTGGCGTGCACCCTTCTCCTTGCCAGGTTCTGGCAGGGGGACAGGCCCCCACCAGCTCTCCAATAGGTGCATGACATGTGGTCAAAAGTCAAAGTGTCAATGGTCAACGTTTGACCAGTCAAAGGTAGACTTTTGACCAAAGTCAAAGAACAAGAAATGGCAGGTGACCAAAAATGGCAGGTAATGTCTTACAAAATAAGACAACCTTTTCTGACTTGGACAACCTCCAGTCAGACCATATGAAGGCCTCTGATTGAGCACAAACTCCTTTGGCTCAGTCAGGACAACTTATTTATGATAGTAAAAGAAGAACGTTAGGTTCAATCGAGTGCTAGCACGATTTCCTTGAACCTAATTGAATCTCATTCAGATCAATTGAACTAGATCAGTTCAATTGATGATCACCAGATTCAAACCCTTGTTTGTGTGACCCAGTTAGGTTCAGTTCTGTATGGTAATGGGATATGTCATGATCTCTATCATCGACATCATCGAAACTCCTTTCGATGGATCAGAACTCTTCTGATTCGAACAGCTAGAATGATCGATCATCTAAATCATTCTAATTGCTCCCAAAATCCACCAGTGACACCTAGCAGTATATGGTGGCAACCCATCAGAGCTGAATGCGAACCTCTTGGTGCAGCTACCTGTGTGATTCAAGTTCTTCTATCTTGAGCCCCGATCAGATTAGGGTTAAGGTGAACTCGTCAAACCCTAGTCTCTGTCATATGATGTAATCATTCGATTCGAGTCCAATGTGAAAATCTAAATAGAAACTCTTTCTATTATTTCACTCTACCATGGCCATGGGCTTCTGGACTTGATTCTCATGATCATCATAGGGCTGCTCCTCTACCACCGAGGTAGATAGATTCCATCTTGATGCAATCCAGTTCCTACAATGAACATGCTATAGCCAACATACACCTCAGGGTTCCATATGGCTAGGAGACCGAGTAATGGTGTAGTCAAACTATAACACCCTCAAGGTGAACTGCCGATGCACCTCAGGTCAAAGAACCAGACACACTACTGCAGCATCGAGTCAGTCATTGACGAGAAGGTAGACTCCCTAATGACTACTCGAGGTGGTCATGCTCAGTGCCCTCGTTCTCTAACGAGTATCTGTACTCTCGCTTCGGTGTCTCCACACCGTAGACTTAAGATTCATCTACTAAAGAGAAGCGATTGTACACCAACCTTTCGGATCAATCACCATCCTCGTGATGATCCTATGGTCGGGAGCAATTTATGAGTTAACAATGATTATTCATGTCTTAAATTTTCAACTCTTGGAAATATGAATTATCATTACCATTAACTCAAAGGATGTATCATAGACACTAAATTTACATATGTGATAGAAAATAATTCATTTATTACTTTTAGTCAAAATTATAATTTTGCCCCTAGAAGTGTATTACAAGTGTCAGCCAATTCTGGCTTCTAGGGCACATATATCTAACAAATAATTCATATACTAATTTCAATCATGTACCACTTAAATGATTGTCTTTAGAATATATTTCTCAATAATTACATAATAAGGATCTGCAAGACCATATAAAAAGAAAAGGTAAGAAAAAAAAGAGGATAAATAAGATGAATGAAGTCCTAAGAAGGACCCAATTCTTTAGACCTCAGGCTACTACCCCATACCATCGCTAGAGATTGCTTCAAGCTAGCGATCTCTTCTTCAAGCTCCTTCTTTTTCAATAGGCTCTCTACAAATAATTTATCGATCCGTTGGTAATTATCTTTGGACTCTTGCAACTGTCTTCTTAAAACTTCGGACTCAGCCTTTGCATCCTTGATAGCTTGTTACCTGTAAGTCAGTTAAATCTTCAGCTATTAAAGCTCAGTCGATTTTTTTGCAAATGTCATTGATAGGGTCTCCAAAGAATTCCTTAAGGAGAGGAGTTCATCTAATTCTCTTTTCAAACTGGCCTTCGCCTTCTCCGCCAACTACCTTTTAAGACTATCTTCGCATCCTCTTTTCGAAGTTGCTGCTGGTGGCTGGCGATTTCATTATCGTGGTCGAGCTCGATATTCTTGTGTGAAACCTTAGTGGTGTGAAGTTTAGTTTGAAGCTCTAAAAATCTCTTAGCCCAATCCCAGTTGGACTCCTTTCGACTAGTAGACCACATCGAGCTCCCCTCCAATAAATGAATTTTCTCCTTTGCCGTATTGAGTTTGACTTCAAGAGAGAAAGCTTTAGCTGTTAAAATCCAAGACTTCTTACTTGTGTGCTTCTTGACCTCCTTGAGCTCTTCATTTAGGTGGAATTTTTTGGTATTATATTCTTTAAATAATTATATAGATGATTGGTGTAAGTAGTTAATCTTGGTGGTGGTGTTGGCATGATTCTTCTCTAATTTTTTAAGCTCATCTTTAGTATTCTCCAATTTTTTCTTAAGATGATGAACCTCCCTCCTTAGGCTCTTTCCATGGTGAAGAAATTAGATCTAGGGTTTTCGGGCAAGACCTTGAAACCTTTTCTAGATCAGCAATGGAAGACACAAAATTAATCTAATTAATTCTAAATATTAGATAATCCCTAGATCAAAGATCATTTTATATGATTATTGTATGGCATTTAAATCTAAAATCGAAAATAAACAAGAAAGAAATGTTGATCACATCAACCTAGATCTACACTACATCTCATGTATGTATGAAAAAAAAACTAATAGATCAGATCTATTGCCTGAGTGAGTTAGATGTTCTAATTTTCTGATCTAGGCTTGAGGATAAAGTTGCAAGCCATACACATGTCCGACCTCTAGGAGTCATCCAGATGAGCCCATGATCATGATCAGAAATTCAGATGCTGAAAATCAGCATAGTATACTAGTATTGCGTTGATCTTTCTTTGACGGTTGATCAAATACCTCCTTTCTTCTAGATTGGACTCTTCCAAAGAGGAGGAGAAGAGGTTATAGATGTGAGACACTCTTAGAAAACCCAAGGAAGAAGGAAGGGAAGAGATGAACACAATAACCCTAGAAGAAGACCCTCTTCTTCTTCTCTTTGCTCTCACCTAGACACCTAGTTTTGTGTCTATTGAATCTCAATGCCCAAAGGTTCGCTCTTCCTAATTTTCACACACCTCAAAGCCCTCTCAAAGATCTATAACCCATGAAAATTTTAAGCCAAAATTTATTCAAAATATTTAAGAAAAAAGAGTCCTTGTCTACGTTAAATACTAGACAATGAAAGGTCAAATAGGGCAAGTCAAGGGGCGCCCAACTCTTGGGCGCTCCCTCCATAATTATTTTGGCATGTACCAGCAAGGAAAGGCACACAAGAAAATGGGTTTCTCATGTGGAATAATAGAGAAATTAATTGGGAGAGGGGGCAACACCTTTTGGGAAGAGTTTGTGTTTGTTAGGATTCTATCTCATAGAATCCAATATCAAAACAAACTCCTTCTTTAACTTGGTCTTCTACCCAACTACCATATGAGAAATAGAGGAAAAGAGGAGGCGTATGTGAAGATCAGGAAGAAAATGATTTTTCATGAAAAATATCAAAAAAATAGGCTTGGGGGGCATTGGGACTAAGGTGGCGCAAGGAGGAATCCTAGTCTTACTATGATTCAATCTATGACTTGGTCAAAGTGGTTTCTTAAACCAAATTAAACCAAAACCAACTCAACCAAATTAAATTAGGTTCTAACCCAATTAATGATTTAATTAAATTAGATTAAATTAAATTTAAATTTAATTTAATTTTTTAATCAAATTATAAAATTGGGTTGACCTAAGTCCTAGTTAGACTAGGACTAGTTTTTTCCTTGCACTTGACTTATCCAATAAGTCAATCGGACTTGATCCAATCAAGCCCAAATCAAAATTAATTAAATAATTTTTAATTAAACTTAATCTCAGTCCTTTGGCTTAATCAAATTAATCTAATTAGCAATCCAATTACTAATCAATCCTCCTGTAATACTTGCACTAGCTTAAACATCAATCGTATTGATCGTTTAACCCTAGAACGATTCTCAATCATTGATCAACCATCCGATCAGATCATGAGCTCTAATATATGCAACCTCATAGGTCCAAACCTAAGCTGGTAGTATGAGAATAAATTTTTATTTTTATACCAATTAAAGTGACCATCTAGCAATGATATCCGACGGTCAGATAGGTCGAATGTATAGAACACTATCCTTAGAACTTATGCGGATATAGTTTCCATATAATTTATCTCCTTGACCAAAATGATTGTAGAACACCTCAGAGTTCAACTATCAACTCTAATTAGATTGTCCACATTTTATTTCAAAATATCAAATCCATCTGATGGATTATCCTGGCCAAGATTTTACTATATTGAAATACAGTGATACATTCTTCTCCAACTCTTGGAGTGGTCAATTTCATTTTGATCACACATCGACTTCGTAAATACTTGACTATGCCTAGAAGCCTTTCATTATTGAATTAAAAATTTAGTTAGTTCGATACCAAAGCATAGTGAGTTGTTTGCTAGTCACTGAGATAATCTCAGGTCTAAGGGACACTTATACCTATATCCATCAGAGACATCATCGATAGCAGAATGCTCTAGAGTTGGCTATGTTCAATGATGATGTACCCATACATCTCACCTGTATGCCATACCAGTGTCTCCATACTTTTTGGCTAATAGGACAACCAACCTATATGGCATACAGCGACCTATGCTCGATAGATGCTATCATCCTATTTAATAGCCTATCATTTGGTCGCGAACTAATTTAAGGACTAATCGATAAATCCTCTCTTTATCAAAACTAAATAGTCCTAAGGACTTCATCACAAAAATGGAGTTCGTTAGAAGATGAAGACTTGTGATGAAAAACATGCCAAAGTATTTTATTATCAATGATCAATTATATATACAATGTAGCTCAACCATTAATAGACTAATGATTGGCTTTTGGGACATAATTTTTAACAACTCCCACCTGTCCTAATGCCACTCGGCATAGTATCTAATACCCATCTTTAACTTATGGTTGTCGAACTCCTTGATTGCCAGGGCTTTAATGAAGGGATTAGCTAGGTTCTTCTTTCTATCGATCTTCTGAAGGTCAACATCACCATAATCCATAATCTCATTGATCAGATGGAAGCAATGCAGAATGTGCTTTGTCTGCTGGTATGCCTTCAGTTTCTTTGCTTAAGCTATGGTACCAGTGCTGTCGCAATAGAGCAAGACTGGACCATGAATAAAGAGTGCTACTCCAAGCTTGGTGATCTCAGCCACACAGCTTTCTTTACTGCATCTGATACTGCCATATACTCTGCTTCACAAACAAAGTCTACCACTATATACTGCTTGAAACTTTTCAGCAGATGGCTTCATCATTTAGAGTAAAGATATACCCCAATATGCTTTTGCTGTCATCATGGTCAGATTGAAAGCTAGAGTCTATAAACCCCATAAGTTTCAAATCTGACTCACCATAAACCAACCATTGGTCCTTAGTATTTTTCAAATACTTAAGGATGGTTTTAACCACCTTTCAGTGATTTTCTCCAAGGTCAGACTAATATCTACTCACTACTCCTAATAAGTATGCCACGTCTGGTCTCATACATGTCATTACATATATGATAGACCCCACCGTTGAAGTATATGGGATTCTACTCATATGCTCTCTCTCTTCAGGAGTTGTCAGATAATCCTTCTTGAAGGAAAAATCTTGTTTCTCGATGTAGATTCATTCAAATCTGATTGGATCAAGAGGGATATTTTAAAAATTTTCTCTAAGATCCTAATTAGATTTAAAATTATTTAGATCTAATCTTATTGATCTAATAAAATAAACTAAAATAAAAATTAAATTAAATCTAATTTAATTATATCTTTATTTTGGATAATCCAATTGCCCTGTGATGATCTTGATGTTTGCTTGATGTTTTGGATGTAGCCACGCAAGCGCCTAGCCTCTACCAGTATCCACTTAGGTAGAATTTGAAGATCTTCTCCTTCTCAATCTATCCTCCAAAAATCAGATCTAGATATGACCTTGAAGGTCTTCAAAAATTCTTTTGAAGATCAACTATTGTCTCTTGCGGCAGTGCTGCCTTCTTCCTTTCCTGTTGTCTTTCACTTGCTTGGATCGCACCTAACTCGTGCCCAAAGTCCCTTGGGTGTGGATAGAAGAGAGAGGACCTGAAGATGGCATGAAGAGGGAGGGAAAGGGGCTATATGGCATGGGCTAGAGCAGAAACTCACAATTCTAGGTGCAGACAGGATTTATATAGATCCTGCTGCGCCATGCAGTGTCACATCATCCCGACCAATCACGATCTTTTGTGCAATCAGATTTAAATTTGATTGATGGGATGACATCATCTAATCCAATCAGATTAGAGTCCCTCATGAACCTCCTTAGGTGGTGCTAAGACTGGTCAAACAGGACTCCTTGGCGCCATAGCATTTAAATTCATGAAGCAACCTGGACTCCCATCTATATGGGACTCCATGCATTATCCTCATGGGGTGCACACCTCCTAAGGCTTGCACCCCTTGTCTGTCTACTTTTTAGTAGGGGATAAGATCCAAGATTCTCTCCTATGGGTGCATGACACATGGGCAGATGTCTAAGTGTCAAAGGTCAACATTTGACCAAAGTCCAAAGACAAGATTTAGTAGGTAATGGAAAATGGTAGGTGTTGTATCAAATTTATTTCATAAATTAAGACAACCTCTTTTTTGACTTGGACAAGCTCCAGTCAGACCAAGTAATGGTTCCTGAGTGAGTCCAAACACATTTGGCTCAGTCGAGATAAGTTTTAATGATTGTTTAAAGGAGAACATTAGGCTTAATCGTGTGCTAGCATGATTTTCTTGAACCTAATTAAATCTTATTCAAATCAATTGAACTGGGTTAGTCCAATTGATGATATCCAGATCTAAACCCTTGTTTGTGTGACCTAGTTAAGTTCAATCCCATATGGTAATAGGATATGTCGTGATCTCTATCATCAACATCATCAAAATATCTTCCGATGGATCAGAACTTTTCTGATTCAGACAACTAGTATGATCAATTATCCAAATCATTCTAATTGCTCCCAAAATCTACCAGTGACACCTAGCAGCATATGGTGGCAACCTATCAAAATTAAAAGCAAACCTCTCGGTGCAGTTACCTATATGATTAAGTTCCTCTATCTTAAGCCCTGATCGGATTAGGGTTAAGATGATCTTGTCAAACCCTAATTTCTATCATATGAATTAATCATTCGATTCAAGTCCAATGTGAAAACCCTAATAGAAACTCTTTCTATTATTTCACTCTGCCATGGCCATGGGCTTACGGACTCAATTCTCATGATCATCATAGGGCTGCTCCTCTTCTACCGAGGTAGATAGATCTCCTATTGGTGTAATCCAATTCCTACAATGAACAAGCTATAGCCAATATATACCTCAAGGTTCCAAATGGCTAGGAGATCGAGTTATGGTGTAGTCAAACTATAAGACCCTCAAGGTGACTTATCGATGCACCTTATTAGGTCAAAGAACCAGACACACCACTACAACTTCAAGCCAGTCATCAATGAGAAGGTAGACTTTCTCATGACTGCTCGAGGTGGTCACGCTTAGTGCCCTCATTCTCTAACAAGTACCTGTACTCTCACTCTGATGTCTCTACACCATAGACTCAAGACTTATCTATAAAAAAAAAAGCGATCGTACACCAACCTTTCGGATCAATCACCATCCTCATGATGATCCTACGGTCGGAAGCATTTTATGAGTTAATAATGAAAATTCATGTCTTAAATTTTTAACTCTTGAAAATATAAGCTATCATTACTATTAACTCAAGGGATGTATCATAGACACTTTCAAATACGCATTATGATAGAAAATAACCCATTTTATTATTTATAATCAAAATTATAATTTTGCCCTTAGAAGTATATTACAAGTGTCAGCCAATCTAGCTTCTGGGACACACCTATCTAATAAACTCCACTTGACCTAAAGCCAATTGGCTACAAATCTAAGTTCCATCTTCTCAAGGTGGATTTCAATCTTCTACTAGCCTAACGACTTTGTGAGTTGGTCTGCCACATTATTTATGGAGTCGACTCTCTTGACCTTGACGTAACCTTTCTCAAGATAATCATGGATGAGGTGATATTGCCGCTCGATGTGCTCGAATTTTTGGTGAGACCTCAGCTCTTTAGCAAGGGCTATGGCGCCACTATTATTGCAGTATAGATGAATGGCATCCAATGGCATCACTCTGATCTCTGTGGTAAAATTCTTATACCAGAATGCCTCCTTCATAGCTTCTAATACAGCGATGTACTCTACTTTCATGGTGGAATCTGCTATCACTGTCTGCTTGAAACTCTTCCAACTGACAGCACCACCATACATATAAATAGATTCTCAGATGTTGACTTTCGATCATCTATATCGGACATAAAATCTGAGTCCATATATCCCTGGACTTGGAGTTCTCCATTACCAAAAGCCAACATCATATCCTTAGTTCTTCTTAAGTACTTAAGGATACATTTCATAGTAGTCCAGTATTCTTCACCTGGATTCAATTGATATCTGCTCGTGACACTCACAGCATGGGCTATATCAGGTCGTGTACATAACATGGCATACATGAGGCTCCCTATTGCTGAAGCATAAGGGATCTTGCTCATGCATTCAATCTCCTCAAGTGTGTTGGGATACATTTTCTTGGAGAGATGAATGCCATGTCTGAAGGGTACCAATCCTCTCTTGGAGTTTTTCATGCTAAACCTCTTTAACACTTTCTCTATGTACATCTTCTGTGAAAGACCTAGCATCCTATTCGGTTTATCTCTACAGACCTTAATTCCTAGAATGAAGGATGCTTCTCCTAGGTCTTTCATGGAGAATTTTTTTGATAACCATATTTTAACTATGGTTAACATGAAAATATCATTTCCAATAAGGAGGATATCATCCATGTACAGTACGAGAAAGATAATAGCGCTCCCATTGACTTTTTTGAAAACACATGGTTCCTCCTCATTCTTGATGAAACCAAATAATTTGATCACATCATTAAAATGAGTATTCCAGCTCTGAAATACTTGCTTAAGTCTATATATTGACCTTTGCAGCTTGCATACTTTGTGATCAACATCACTTATGTGAAACCTAGTGGCTGTTCCATATAGATATCTTTCTCAAAATATCCATTTAAGAATGCCATTTTCACGTCCATTTTCCATATTTCATAATCAAAATAGGCTGCAATAGCAAGCAATGTGTGGATGAATTTTAGCATAGCTACTGATAAAAAGATATCCTGATAGTCGATTTCTATGCTGACTATATCCTTTTGCCACTAATCTAGCTTTGAACGTCTCCACATTCTCATATGCACTAATCTTTCTCTTGTAGATCCATTTATACCCAATAGGTACTATACCTTCTGGTGGATCTACCAAGGTCCAAACTTGGTTTGAGTGCATCGAGTCAATTTTTGACTTCATTGTCTCTAGCTATTTCTCAGAGTCAATATCTGATATCACCTCGTTATAGATTTTGGGATCATTACCATAAACCTCATTACCTATAAGGAATATTTTCTCTACTTTCTTTGAGATAGTACCTAAGTACCTCTCAGGAGAATGAAAAATTCTTTTCGATCTACGAGGTGGAGGAGGTAGTGATTGTATTGGCTCCACCTGATTTGGTTTCATAGGGTCCTTAGCTCGTTGCTCTTGTCAAACTTGCTCCTTGAGCTTGATCTGCTTTTCAATGCCGCCATCTTGAATAAACTATTTTTCAAGAAAAATGGCATGTTGACTCACAATCACATTGTAGTCTTCTGAAATGTAGAAATAATATCCTAATGACTCTTTAGGATATCCTATGAATCGAGCTCTAAAGGATCTATAGTCTAACTTATCCGCCTGTTGTCTTTTGATATGAGTCAGACAACCTCAAATTCTGAGATGACTCAAACTTGGTTTCTTACCATGCCATATTTCATACGGTATGATAGGAACGATTTTAGAGGAAATTCTATTCAGTAAATATATAGCAGTTAATAGACTATGTTCCTAAAAAAAATTAGGGAGGTTTATGAAGCTCATCATGGATCGAACCATATCTAATAGGGTTCGGTTCCTCCATTTTGAAATTCCGTTGAGTTGAGGTATTTCAGGTGGAGTCAATTGAGAGATTATGCCATTTTGCTTGAGATAGTCCAAGAATTTTTGACTAAGGTATTCACCTCTTCGATCTGATCGAAGAACCTTAATGGATTTTCTAGTTTGCTTTTCAACTTCATGTATGAATTCCTTGAACTTTTCAATGGCTTCAAACTTATATCTCATAAGATACACATACCCATACCGAGATAAATCATCGGTAAAGATTATGAAATAGTCAAAGTTGCCTCTAGTCAGTAAATCAAATGGGCCGCACACATCAGTATGTACTAGGGCAAGTAATTTCGTGGCCCTTTCCCCATATCCTATTAAAGGGAGCTTAGTCATTTTGCCATGAAGACATGATTCATAAATTGGATATAACTCGAAAGTCAATGGACTTAATAGTCTGATTTTCTCTAATTTATTAACCCTATCTTCTACTGTATGGCCTAGCCTTAGGTGCCATAAATATCTATCATTTGGACTATCCCTGAATCATTTTGATCTTATGGCATTCACATTTTGCTCAATATTAAAGATAGATACATCAATATGTAACTGGTAGAGATCGTTAATGAGAAAACCACTTGCAATTTTATTTTTTTTATAAAGAATATTACAATGGTCCTTAAGAAAACTAATTATATAGCCTTCTTATGCTAAACATAAAATAGAAATCAAATTTTTGCTTGCAGCAGGCACGTAATAGCAATCCCTAAGTACTAAATCTAAGCTAAATGATAGTCAAAGAGGATTGGTTCCCATGGCCATAGCAGCAACTCTTGCTCTATTTTCAATGCATAGGATCATCTCACCATCCCTCAGCCTCCTACTTTTCTTAAGATCCTGAATGGAAGTGCACAAATAAGCACTAAAATCAAAGTCAAGCATCCAACTGGATGTAGAAGAAATCGTAAGGTTAGATTGAATAACGAGCATACCTCCAGAAGGATCTGTCTCCTTCTTATTCTTTAGGGTCGCCAGATATGTAGGGCAGTTTCGCTTTCAGTGGTCATTAGTATTATAATGAAAATACTTTTCTTTGTCAGTGGCTTAGTTCTTCAGCTCTGCCTTTCTTTTTTTTCTACCTTCCATCTTTAGCATTTTCACAGACTTTTTCTTCTTTCCAAAAGACTTTCTCTTAGAAGAAGTCCATTCCATAGCAAGTACTGAGTCTTTAAAATCTTTCATAGAAAGTTCAGCAGTAACCAGCATATTCATAAGCTTGACTAGAATATTTTGAAGTTTATGCATATGGTAGTTCATGATGAACTGTCCGTATGCATTAGTCAAGGATTGTAGAATTATATCATTCTATAGATCCTGGTCTAACTTCTCTCTAAGCTTCTCAAGCTCTTCCAAGTTCTTGATCATCATTAGATAATAATCTTGGACTGACTGCCCATCACGTATTTTAGCCTTAAATAGTCATTTAGTGATATGATATTTGGCTGCACGACTCTGTTCATCAAACAACTCTTGTAGGTATGCCAACATTTGGTGGACAGTCTTGATATCCTCATGTTGGCACTAAAGCTCATTAGACATCGAGCCCAACATGTAGTATCTGACCTTGTTATCTTCATCCATCCATTTGTCAAGAAATGCTTTTTATTTAGTGGATGAATGAGCTGATAAGGTGGGAGGATCCTGGTCCAATACATGAGTCAACTTCTTAGAACCTAAAATAATTTTGAAGTTTTGGAGCCAATCCTTGTAATTGAGTTCGGTCTACCTATGGGTGTCTAGGATACAAGCTAGTAGGTTGGACGCAGATATTTTTCTTTTTTCTATAGAGAGTCAAAGTTTCTAGCTAGCTTTTGTAATTAAGACTTGACCAATTTATTTAGAAATTTAATTTTTAAACAAAATAGCTTTCACTATTTTCTCGGATCCCTACACTTCCTCTGTAAAGATGCAAAAATCTTCATGATTACTGATTTTTAGTGGGTGGTGCAGTCCCACAAACTGACTCATCACCTTACCTAACAGTTATTGATGATGGGTTAGTCAATGAGTGAACAACTCTTGTTCAATGATTCTCTAATCATGGTGCATCCAGGCTTGGTCTTCAATTCATGAATCTCACCGTGCTTGAAATATTGATCCACTCCTTAATTAAGTCAGATCCACCATTTACACCGATTGAATTCCTAATTGGGTCTCTCACTATATCCAAAATATTGAGTCTAATCTATCCTACAGTCCGTAGCATCCAATGCCTAATAGATATGGTTGCATCTTTTCGGTGTGAAAGGAATATGCCCTTAAGCTAATTATTATTTTTTGGGATGTTTTTTATCTTTTAAACTCATGTCATGATATTTTTAATAAATAAAGACATTTATTTCATCATATGCAGTGTCTTATTTAAGAGTATGATGATCCCTATAAATTAGGGCTATGATTTTAGGATTATGATGAGATCATACCAGTGAGACCTAAAATCTTATAACCTTAATTTAAATATTTCTAGTCAATGGGATATTGAGTTAGGGATCAATGTTTTCTGGTAAGACTAGCATATTCGTTGTATGCTCGATTGAGAGGGTGATTGATCTCACAATAACTTATGTATGATACTAATACAAGAATGTGGGTGCTCATTAGAGAATGAGTTCATTGAAGTAATCCAAATCGAGAATATCTAATGGAGTCTTATCTACATGTCAATAGATGGTTCTCATAGTGGAATTTGTGCATGCAATCCTTTGACCTAAAACTACTATAGAATCTTATATATATAAATCCATATTTTGGTTCATACTCATTCATGACTCTATTATGTATGGGATGATCTGGATATGATAGATTATATATATGAAGGTTGTGAGTAGGTTAACATGGAATCGATCTCTCCTGGTAAGAGGAAATAGCATCCTACCCGCTTCAATCAAATGATGATTCAGGAAGACTTTGATCAAAGCATGATAAAAAATTAGAAATGATTTCTAATAAATGAATCATCATCACAAGATTGAAAGAGAAATGAATATGATGTTGGGGTTGACATATTTCCATACCCAGAGTCATATTTAGGATGCAGGGAGATCGAAGGATATAGTTGCATGGTAATTTTCACTGAAGAATATTTTTTGATATTTTCATCAAAATTTTTACATCTTCTGAGTAGTCATGATACGTTGCTAGACGTCAATTATGTCTTATGGGTTTGATCAAATTAAAATTATAATTTGATTATTAAATTAGAAAGTGTTCTAAATTAAGTCAAATTGGGTTGGCTAGTTTTGACCAAAATTGGTTTGGTTGAGTTCTAACCTGATTAGGTCAAATCACACCCAGACTCACTACTGATTAGATGTGGAACCTAATGGGTCACACATAAAGAGAATTGATTAAGGGTCTAATTGGATTAGACCATATTTGCATGATGAACATGCTAGCACATTTAGCAAACCCTAGCACCGGATTTCGAGTTGGATTTGAATAGACTTTCAATTTGGGCTAATTTAGATCTGATTTGAGCCAAATAGGATTTGGTCTTGAATTGGATTTACCTAGATTAATTGGGCTTTAGTTGGGGTGCCACATACCTAAATCCCATATGCTAGAGATTCTCTCTCTTGCGCGTGGGAAGTCTTTCATGCGCAAAGAACTCTTTGCGGCATGGAATTAGTTAGCACCTACCTTGTTTGACTTTTTCCATTTTGTTATATCACATAATTTTTTATATTAGCATGGACATCAGATATAGGGTGCAGAAGAGTTCTTCTGTAGATGAAATACTTCATTATTATTTTGAGAAGGGATTTTTTATCGCCCAAAACCCCTTGCCGCCCAAGACTCCATGCTGCCTACTCCTCCTTGACACCTCTTGGACCAAGTCAAAGTCTCTTGGGACTTTGACTATTCAAAGATTATCTCCACGCCTTCTTGCTGAATGGGCATCCCTTTTTAGAGCCGTTGGATGGCCTTTTTATATGATCTAATGGATGAAAAGGGTGGCGCCAAAAATGAAATATTGCGACTCTTCATAAAAAACTTACGTAGAATTAGTCCAAGAGTCCTTCTGCTTTAAGGCACCTCTAGGACTAAGTCTACATCTTGTTATTTACTGATGAGGCATGAGATTGGCTGATGGGGCATGAGAAATTGATGAGGAAAGGGCATGAGAATATTAGTTGGCACCCCTACGTACATTATAAATAGGGGTGCGCACCATGAGTCTGAGGGTGTGTGAAAACTATCCTTCTTTCTTACAAGAGTTTCTTTTTGTCCAATTTTCTTTCTTCCCTTCTCTTATCTAGACCTTATCATTATAAGAATAAGAAGTCATCATAAGACTAAGAGATTAGAAAGAAAAATTAAGAAGATAAAAGAAAAAGAAAGAAAGATAAGAAGAGGCAAGGAAGGTGACCTAAAGGCTAAAGATAGTCTTGCCCCTTTTAAATTAAAGTTCTTATTATTAGAACTCTAATTATATAAATCAGAGGTGCTGGTGTCTTGATCAAGTCTCTGTATGGATCAACGTTGGAGGATAAACACGTGGGCACCTGGTGGAACCCCTGACGGACTGCTACCGATGATTAGGGTCAATTTAGGGTTTAGCGATAAGAGGTATATTCTAGTTCTTTTTTTATATTATAAATGCATGTTATATGATTTAATTGCTAATAATGTGGTCCTAGGGTTTGGATTTAATTTATTTGATTTCATATTTTTTGCTTTGAAATCCATGCTTCTGCCCTGTACACCATTTCCATCAGTGGTATCAGAGCAAGCCTTATTAGGTTAAATCATATAATGCTTTGCTTATAGTATAATGGCATAAATAAAAAAAATATGATATAATATTTTTTAGCATGTTTTTATTTATATGATGAGGTCATATTCTTTTACTTATCATAATAAGATTATGTTGTATATATTATTCTATAAAGATTGCCCTGATATAGTGGAAAGTATTCACTATATAATGATGGTTGTCCTAGAATAATTATACATATTAATAGATATATATAAATTTTATTATAATTGATGCTATTAGGTATTTAGTTTAATTTAAATCAGAATGTACATCGAGATCTTTTAAATCTCTCTTTAAAATTTTATATTAAGTTGTAGTATAATCAATCTATAGCTATATCAGTCTGGATGTTTAATTGATCAATCGGTGTCTAAGATAAATGATTCTTGATTGGTAAAGAGAATGTGGTTTTTTAATTGGTTCTATTATCTGACCTGACCAATTTGTTGGTGTCTAAGGAAAGCAACAGGGGGACTCCCACTTCTCTTCCACTTACCTGGTCGATTTGATTAATTTAATTCTAGATTGAAATGCTTAGTATTATATTCACTACATTAAGGCCTTCCTTCATACTAGGTTCTTATTATGTCTCGAACCATATTAGTTTTGTTGTGTGACCACAAGAACTATCATGGGAATGATGTAATATTAATCTAGTGCATTGAGATGCTTACAATATTTTGAATATACTGCTTTGTTGTGTAACCATAAAAGTAGTCATATTTTATTTTGACTGTGTTGAAATGAAGGATTCTATTTAAACTAAAACATTAAACTTTGTTGTGCTAACACAAGGCTATTAATGTTTTAGAAGTAAAAGTTTTTTTTGAGAGTTGCATAAAGTGCAATTAGAAAGAGTTTCCTACCTTTGAACTTATAACAGGTTTGTTGTGCAACCACAAGACCTTTTATAAGGAATTAGGATCTTATTCTCACTAAGAAAATCAATAAGAGGGTTATGATTTTTGATTAAATAGTGGGAGACATAATTAAATTATAGTCCTAATTTAATTATGTTTGTCATCATGAGTTGTTTGCTTATATATTGTTCTTTATTATGTAGATTAAATGGCTTCTTCACTTTCGTTACGTTCAATTTTGGATTCAAATAAATTGACTGGTCAAAATTATGTTGACTGGTTGAGAAACCTAAAAATAGTACTCAGTCAAAAAAAACTCTCCTATATTCTTGATGCCCCTGATCCTAAGCCATTAGAAAATGATGCCACAGATGAAAATAAGTCCACATACAAGATGTGGCAAAATGATTCTCTTACTGTCAAATGCATCATACTTGTCTCTATGAATAATGAATTATAGAGGTAGCATGATGGCATGGACACTCAATCCATATTGCTCAATCTAAAAGAGCTTTATGGAGAGCATAGTAGGACTACTAGATATGAGATATCTAGGTAATTATTTTATGCAAGAATGATAGAAGGAACATCCATACAAAATCATGTTTTGATGGTAATTGACCTAATCACTTGATTAAGTCAATTAGGTTTTGTTATGAATGGAGAGTTAAGTCAGGATTTGATCCTACAATCACTCCCAAAATTATTTTCTCAGTTTGTCATGAACTATCACATGAACAAACTAAATTCTTCCTTGCCTGAGTTATTAAATATGCTTAAGACAGCAGAAAATCATATCAAGAAAGATAAGGCTCCTCTTCTTCTTGTGAAAGGGATCTCCAAGAAGAAGGCAAGCAAAAAGGGTTCAAAGAGAAGGTTGAATCCTAAAAGTGGTATAAATAAGAAGAAAAAGGGGAAGAAGGTCTCCAGACAGATGACCTATTTTCATTGCGGCAAAATAGATCATTGGAAGAGGAATTGCAAGGCTTACCTTGCAATCATGAAGTTTGGTGCAAATAATGCACTAAAAGATAGTGATTGTTATTTCTGTCCTAGTTTCTTTTTAAATATCATTTCTGTAGGCCTTTTGGCCATGAACAATTATAAAATTTCAATAAAAAAATGAGTTTGTAATATCATTATGAATGGTGTTACTGCTTTCTGTGAATAATTGAACAATGGTGTATGTATGTTATCACAACCTATTAATGTAGTCTATTCTACTGACAAGCACCCTAGATTAGATAGTATATCAGATATCTACTTATGGCACTATAGGCTAGGTCATATAAACAAGAATAGGATAAACAGGTTGACTTAGGAGGGAATTCTTAAAGTTAATGATTGTGAATTACTTCTAACCTATGAGTCCTATCTTCTTGGTAAAATGACCAAGTCACCTTTTACTGAAAAAGGTAAGAGAGCCAATGAGCTCTTAGGTCTAATACATACTGATGTATGTGGACCAATGAGTACAAATGTCAGAGGTGGATATGTCTACTTCATCACTTTCATAGATGATCTATCTTGATATGGATATGTCTATCTGATGAAACATAAGTTGGATTCTTTTGAAATATTCAGATGATTCTAAAGTGAAGTAGAAAATAAATTAGAAAGAGTATTAAAACTTTTTGGTCTGACCGAGGAGGAGAATACTTTTCTGGTGAGCTTCTCACATATTTAGGAGAGAATGAAATTCTCTTCCAATGAAATCCTCTTGAAACACCACAGCATAATGGTGTGTCTGAAAGGAGAAATCAGACTTTGTTAGACATGGTTCGATCCACGATGGAATTTGTCAGCTTGCCGATATCCTTCTGAGGATATGCACTCAAATTGGTTTGTTATCTATTAAATAGGATTTTAAATAAGTCTATTGTTAAAACCCCATATGAGATATGGACTGGACGTAAGCCAGCATTTTCACACCTTAGGATTTGGGGTTGCCCGGCTTATGTCAAACGATTAGTTACAAACAAACTTGGACCTAGGTCTGACAAGTGTACATTCATAGGATACCCAAAAGAGACCAAAGGATACTATTTCTATCATGCTGATGAACAAAAGGTGTTCATCAGCCTAAGGGAAACCATTTTAGAAAAGAAGTTTCTTGGTGAAGAACTGTTGCCTCTAATGTTGAACTTGATGAAGTTCAACAGATAGAAAGTTCGACACAGAATATTGAACCTAAGTTGGATTTGATTAGATTAGATTCGAAACCTAGTGAACCTGCACCATTAAGATGATCTGATAGAGTACCATGCCTGAAGGGAAATCCTGATTTCCCGGTCCAGGTTCGTCCAGATCTGATTAGATCAAAAGATATATTTCAAAAATTTTTTCTTGATCTTAATCAGATCTTGATATGTTTCAGATCTGATTCTTATTATTTTAATAAATAAAATAAAACAAGATAAATTAAATCAAATTCAATTTACCTGGTTTGGGTAATCCTATTACCCTGTAGATGATCCTGATTGCAGCGGAAGGTTCTGGATCTTAGCCACGCAAGCGCCTGGCCTCTACCAGGTATCCACTCGGGTTGGATCTGGAGATCCTCTTCTTCTCTATCACACCTCCAAAAATCAGATCTGGATCTGATCTGGAGGATCTTCAAAACTCTTTTGAAGATCTGCAGTCGTCCTTTTGCAGCAGCGCAGCCTTCTTGCTTTTGATCGCCTTTCCTTGATCTGAATCGCACCAAACTAAGTCCAAAACACCTTTTGGACGTGGAGAGCAAGAGGAGAAGAGACTATGGCATGGAGAAGGAGGGGAGAGGCAGCCTTGGGGTGTGGGAAATCTCTTCTAATTAGGGTTGGGCGCAGGGTCTTATTTATAGACCTCTTGTGATCCAACTCCTCTTCCTCTCAACCAATCACAACCCTTTGTGAAATCAGATCTAAATCTGATTGGTTGGAATAGAGACCCCTGGATTCCTCCTTAGAGGGTGCCTAAGACCAGTCAAACTGGATTCTTAGTAGAACTCTGATTGGAATCCAAAAGGGAGGTGGAGTCCTTGTCCAACAAGGACTCCTAGGCGCCTCCTACTTGGGCTCACGCCACCCTTGGCGTGCGCCCTTCTCCTTGCCAGGTTCTGGCAGGGGGACAGGCCCCCACCAGCTCTCCAATAGGTGCATGACATGTGGTCAAAAGTCAAAGGGTCAATGGTCAACGTTTGACCAGTCAAAGGTAGACTTTTGACCAAAGTCAAAGAACAAGAAATGGCAGGTGACCAAAAATGGCAGGTAATGTCTTACAAAATAAGACAACCTTTTCTGACTTGGACAACCTCCAGTCAGACCATATGAAGGCCTCTGATTGAGCACAAACTCCTTTGGCTCAGTCAGGACAACTTATTTATGATAGTAAAAGAAGAACGTTAGGTTCAATCGAGTGCTAGCACGATTTCCTTGAACCTAATTGAATCTCATTCAGATCAATTGAACTAGATCAGTTCAATTGATGATCACCAGATTCAAACCCTTGTTTGTGTGACCCAGTTAGGTTCAGTTCTGTATGGTAATGGGATATGTCATGATCTCTATCATCGACATCATCGAAACTCCTTTCGATGGATCAGAACTCTTCTGATTCGAACAGCTAGAATGATCGATCATCTAAATCATTCTAATTGCTCCCAAAATCCACCAGTGACACCTAGCAGTATATGGTGGCAACCCATCAGAGCTGAATGCGAACCTCTTGGTGCAGCTACCTGTGTGATTAAGTTCTTCTATCTTGAGCCCCGATCAGATTAGGGTTAAGGTGAACTCGTCAAACCCTAGTCTTCTGTCATATGATGTAATCATTCGATTCAAGTCCAATGTGAAAATCTAAATAGAAACTCTTTCTATTATTTCACTCTGCCATGGCCATGGGCTTCTGGACTTGATTCTCATGATCATCATAGGGCTGCTCCTCTACCACCGAGGTAGATAGATTCCATCTTGATGCAATCCAGTTCCTACAATGAACATGCTATAGCCAACATACACCTCAGGGTTCCATATGGCTAGGAGACCGAGTAATGGTGTAGTCAAACTATAACACCCTCAAGGTGAACTGCCGATGCATCCTCAGGTCAAAGAACCAGACACACTACTGCAGCATCGAGTCAGTCATTGACGAGAAGGTAGACTTCCTAATGACTACTCGAGGTGGTCACGCTCAGTGCCCTCGTTCTCTAACGAGTACCTGTACTCTCGCTCCGGTGTCTCCACACCGTAGACTCAAGACTCATCTACTAAAGAGAAGCGATTGTACACCAACCTTCCGGATCAATCACCATCCTCGTGATGATCCTATGGTCGGGAGCATTTTATGAGTTAATAATGATTATTCATGTCTTAAATTTTCAACTCTTGAAAATATGAATTATCATTACCATTAACTCAAAGGATGTATCACAGACACTAAATACACATATGTGATAGAAAATAACCCATTTTATTGATTATAGTCAAAATTATAATTTTGCCCCTAGAAGTGTATTACAAGTGTCAGCCAATTCTGGCTTCTAGGGCACATATATCTAACAATCTCCCACTTGTCCTAAAGCCAATTGGCTACAAGTCTAAGTCCCATCTTCTCAAGGTGGGCTTCGATCTTCTGCTGGCCCAACGGCTTTGTAAGTGGGTCTGCCACATTATCTGTGGAGTTGACTCTCTTGACCTCGACGTAACCCTTCTCGAAGGTAATCGCGGATGAGGTGGTATCGCCGCTCAATGTGCTTGGACTTTCTGGTGAGACCTCGGCTCCTTAGCAAGGGCTATGGCGCCATTGTTGTCGCAGTATAGAGGAATGGCATCTGATGGCATTACTCCAATTTCTGCAGCAAACTTCTTGTACCAGAATGCTTCCTTCGCAGCCTCTGATGCAGCGATATATTCTGCTTCCATGGTGGAATCTGCTATCACAGTTTGCTTGGAACTCTTCCAGCTGACAGCACCACCATTGCACACAAACAGACTTCCCAGATGTCGACTTTCGATCATCTATATCGGACATGAAATCCGAGTCTGTGTATCCCTGGACTTGGAGTTCTCCATTACCAAAGACCAACATCATATCCTTAGTTCTTCTCAAGTACTTAAGGATACATTTCACAGAAGTCCAGTGTTCTTCACCTGGATTTGACTGATATCTGCTTGTGACACTCACAGCATGGGCTATATCAGGTCGTGTACATAGCATGGCATACATGAGGCTCCCTATTGCAGAAGCATAAGGGATCTTGCTCATGCGTTCTATTTCCTCAGGTGTGCTAGGGCACATCTTCTTGGAAAGATGAATACCATGTCTGAAGGGTATTAATCCCCTCTTAGAGTTTTCCATACTAAACCTCTTTAGTACTTCCTCTATGTACATCTTCTGTGAAAGTCCTAGCATCCTATTCGGTCTATCCCTATAGACCTTAATTCCTAGAATAAAGGATGCTTCACCTAGGTCTTTCATGGAGAATTCCTTGGACAACCATATTTTGACTGATGTCAACATGGGAATATCATTCCCAATAAGGAGGATGTCATCCACGTACAATACGAGGAAGACAACAGCGCTCCCACTGACCTTTTTGAAGAACACATGGTTCCTCTTCATTTTTGATGAAACCAAACTTTTTGATCACATCATTGAAACGAGTGTTCCAGCTCCGAGATGCTTGCTTAAGTCCATATATGGACCTTTGCAGCTTGCAAACCTTGTGATCAGTATCACTGGATGTGAAACCTAGCGGCTGTTCCATATAGATATCTTCCTCAAGATATCCATTTAAGAATGCCGTTTTCACGTCCATTTGCCATATTTCATAATCGAAATAGGCTGCAACAGGCAAGCAATGTGCGGATGATTTTAGCATAGCCACTGGGGAAAAGGTATCCTGATAGTCAATGCCTTCGCATTGACTATAACCTTTTGCCACTAGTCTAGCCTTGAATGTCTCCACATTCCCATCTGCACCAATCTTTCTCTTGAAGATCCATTTACACCCAATAGGTACTATACCTTTTGGTGGATCTACCAAGGTCCAGACTTGGTTTGAGTGCATCGAGTCAATTTCTGACTGCATTGCCTCTAGCCATTTCTCGGAGTCGATATCTGATATCGCCTCGTTGTAGGTTTTGGGATCATCACCATGAGCACCATTACCTATGAGGAACATTTTCTCTACTTCCTCTGAAATAATACCTAAGTATCTTTCAGGGGGACGGGAAAACTCTTTCCGATCTACGAGGTGGAGGAGGTAGTGTTCTTATTGGCTCAACCTGATTTGGTTCCAATTGGTCCTTAGCTCGTTGTACTTGTGAGACTTTCTCATCAAGCTTAATCTGCTTTCCAATGCCGCTATCTTGAATAAACTATTTTTCAAGAAAGATGGCATGTCGACTCACAATCACATTGTGGTCTTCTGGAATGTAGAAATAGTATCCTAATGACTCTTTAGGATATCCTATGAATCGAGCTCTAAAGGACCTAAACTCTAACTTGTCCGCTTGTTGTCTTTTGACATGAGCCGGACAACCCCAAATTCTGAGATGACTCAGACTTGGTTTCTTACCATGCCATATCTCATACGGTGTGGTAGGAACGGTTTTAGAGGGAACCCTATTCAGTAGATAAATTGAAGTTAACAATGAATGTCCCCAAAGAAAATCAGGGAGGTCTGTGAAGCTCATCATGGATCGAACCATATCCAATAGAGTCCGATTTCTCCATTCTGAAACCCGTTGAGTTGAGGTGTTCCTGGTGGAGTCCATTGAGAGACTATGCCATTTTCCTTGAGATAGTCTAGGAATTCCCGGCTAAGGTATTCACCTCCTCGATCTGATCGAAGAACCTTAATGGGTTTTTCAGTTTGTTTTTCTACTTCATGTCTGAATTCTTTGAACTTTTCAAAAGCTTCAGACTTGTGTCTCATAAGATACACATACCCATACCTAGACAGATCATCGGTAAAGGTAATGAAGTAGACAAAATTGCCTCTAGCCGGCACATCAAATGGGCCGCACACATCAGTATGTACTAGGGCAAGGAGATCTGTGGCCCTCTTCCCCATGTCCAACAAAAGGGAGTTTAGTCATTTTGCCTTGAAGACAAGATTCACAAGTTGGATATGACTCGAAAAGTCAATGGACTCAATAGCCCATTTTTCTCCAATTTGTTGATCCTATCTTCTGCTATATGACCTAATCTCAGGTGCCATAGATATCCTATCGTTTGGACTATCCCTAGGTCGTTTGGCATTCACGTTTTGCTCGATAGTTAGAACAGGTACATCAATATGTAGCTGATAAAGACCATTAATAAGGAAACCATTTGCAATTTTATTTCTTTCATAAAGAATGTTACAATGGTCCTTAAAGAAGGTAATCACATAGCCTTCTAGTGCTAAGCATGAAACAGAAATCAAATTCCTGCTAGCTGCAGGCACATAATAACAGTCTTTCAAAACTAAGTCTAAACCAGATGGTAATCGAAGAGGGTATGTTCCCACGGCTACTGCAGCAACTCTTGCTCCATTACCGATGCGTAGGATCATGTCTCCATCCCTCAGCCTCCTGCTATCCTCAAGACCCTGCATAGAAGTGCACAGATGAGCACTAGAACCAGAGTCAAGCACCCAACTGGATGCAGAAGAAACCGTAAGGTTAGACTCAATAACGAGCATACCTCCAGAAGGACCTTCCTTCTTGTTCTTCAGGGTGGCCAGGTAAGTAGGGCAGTTCCGCTTCCAATGGCCGTCGCTGTTGCAATGGAAACACTTTCCTTTGCCATCGGCCTTCTTTCTTCGGTTCTGCCTTCTTCTTCTTTGATCCTTCCACCTTTTGCTTTTTCACAGACTTCTTTTTCTTTCCATAAGACTTTCTTTTGGAAGAAGTCCGTTCCATAGCAAGAACTGAGCCTTTAGAACCTTTCATAGAAAGCTCAGCGGTAACCAGCATATTCATTAACTTCGGCCAAGGAATTTTGAAGTTTATGCATGTGGTAATTCATGATGAATTGCCCATATGCATCAGTCAAGGATTGCAGAATAATATCGTTCTGCAGATCCAAGTCCAACTTCACACCGAGCTTCTCAAGCTCTTCCATGTCCTTGATCATTGTCAGACAGTGATCTTGGACTGACTGCCCATCACGCATCTTAGCCTTAAAAAGTCATTTTGTGACTTGATATTTGGCTGCGCGACTCTGTTCACCAAACATCTCCTGCAGGTGAGCCAACATTTGGCGAGCAGTCCCGATATCTTCATGTTGGCGCTGGAGCTCATCAGACATCGAGCCCAACATGTAATATCTGGCCTTATTATCTTCGTCAATCCATTTTTCCAGAGACGCTCTCTGTTCAACAGATGGACGGGCTGGTAATGTGGGAGGGTCCTGGTCCAAAACATGGGTTAACTTCTCGGAACCCAAAATAATTTTGTAGTTCCTGAGCCAATCTTTATAATTGGGTCCAGTCAGTCTATGTGTGTCCAGGATACGTGCCAATGGGTTGGACGCAGACATTTTCCTGTAGAGAGTCAAAGATTCTAGTTAGATACTGTAATTTTGACTTGACCAATTTGTTTAGGGATTTTATTTTTAAACAAATTAGCTCCCACTATTTTCTCGGATCCCTACACTCCCTCTGTAGAGATGCGAAAATCTCCACGATTGAATGATTTCTAGTGGGTGGTGCGGTCTCACCAACTGACTCATCACCTCACCTAACAGTTATTGGTGATGGGTTAGCCAATGAGTGAACAACTCTTGTTCAATGATTCTCTAATCATGGTGCACCCAAACTTGGTCTCTAATTCATGAATCTCACCGTATCCGGAAATATTGATCCACTCCTTAGTTAAGTCAGACCCACCATTTGCATAGACTGGGTTCCTAATTGAGGTCTCTCACCGTATCCGAAAATATTGAGCCCAACTCATCCTCCAGCCCATAGCATCCAATGCCTAATAGACATGGTTGCATCTTCCCGGTGCAACTGAGCCACTGTATCCAGCCGAGAACAATCAACCCCGGGAAGGGCCCGCACATCTACAATGGTGGAAGACCTCAGACTTAATCTTTTCTTAGGGAGAATTGATTCAGGTCTCATTAAACTAGACTTGGCTTAGTCATAACAATTATGACTAACCTAGTGGCATGGGTTAGCTCGGATTATTGACCACCTCAGATCAGAACTGTGTCAACAGATATGGCCAGGTAAGTGAGACCGGTGGAAGGAATATGCCATTAACTCGTACAAGAACGCATTCAGGTCGAGTAGCTTCCAATTAAAAACCAGTCGGTCGTATGTGCCAAACTTACCTTAGACACCAAATTGTTGAGTCAGAACCAATTGGGTTAGCCTACAATCCAGACTCTAACCTCTGAGCCTAATTAGGTCTTGCTTGATCGTGACTCGATCTTGACCCAGACTTAATCCTATTAGGCTGGTCAATTTAAGCATTGTTGATCCCATCTAACCAACTCTTGATTCGGTTTGATCAACCGCTTAGACCTAATTGAGCTACCCAAGCCCGAACCCAGTATTATGAATATGTCTTAGATCTGAAATTCTCAATTTTAGACCTAATTAATATTCCATAAACTTAATTCTTAATTAAGTTGGGTTCATAAACAAAATATGCACAATAAATCCTAGGGTTTCAGGATCTAGGGTTTTGCAGAAAGTAAGTTTTGGGTTTCTGATTAAGGACGAACACGCAGCACCCCTACACGTCATAAGAACACCCCATCGAATGGGAAGAGAGGGCCTTTAAACCCTTCTTCGTTCTTATGACCGGACGGCCAAGAGGAACGCCTTAATCAGGAACATTCAATACTACAAAACAATATCAGATCTATATCATATATCTCATATATAAAGTAGATCTAATCATGGCATATTTTGCATACATCTCATGTATCACCTAGCCATATGGAACCTGAGGTGTATGTTGGCTGGATGACATGTTCATTGTAGGAACTGGATTGCATCAAGATGGATCTATCTACCTCGGTGGTAGAGGAGTAGCCCTATGATGATCATGAGAATCAAGTCCTGAAGCCCATGGCCATGGCAGAGTGAAATAATAGAAGAGTTTCTATTTAGATTTTCACATTGGACTCGAATCGAATGATTACATCATATGACAGAGACTAGGTTTGACGAGTTCACCTTAACCTAATCTGATCGGGCTCAAGATAGAAGAACTTAATCACACAGGTAGCTGCACCCAAGAGGTTCGCATTCAGCTCTGATGGTTGCCACCATATACTCCTAGGTGTCACTGGTGATTTTGGGAGCAATTAGAATGATTTAGATGATCTGATCATCTAGCTGTTCGATCAGAAGAGTTCTGATCCATCGAAAGGAGTTTCGATGATGTCTATGATAGAGATCATGACATATCCCATTACCATACAGAACTGAACCTAACTGGGTCACACAAACAAGGGTTTGAATCTGGTGACATCAATTGAACTGATCTAGTTCAATTGATCTGAATGAGATTCAATTAGGTTCAAGGAAATCGTGCTAGCACTCGATTGAACCTAACGTTCTTCTTTTACTATCATAAATAAGTTGTCCTGACTGACGCCAAAGGAGTTTGTGCTCAATCAGAGGCCTTCATATGGGTCTGACTGGAGGTTGTCCAGTTAGAATAGGTTGTCTTTATTGTAAGACATTACCTGCCATTTTGATCAACCTGCCATTTCTTGTTCTTTGACTTTGGTCAAAAGTCTACCTTTGACTGGTCAAACATTGACCATTGACCCTTTGACTTTTGACCACATGTATGCACCTATTGGAGAGCTGGTGGGGCCTGTCCTCCTGCCAGAACCTGGCAAGGAGAAGGGCGCACGCCAAGGGTGGCGTGAGCCTAAGTAGGAGGCGCCTAGGAGTCCTTGTTGGACAAGGACTCCACCTCCCTTTTGGATTCAATCAGAGTTTATACTAAGAATCCAGTTTGACTGGTCTAGGCACCCTCTAAGGAGGAATCCAGGGGTCTTATTCCAACCAACAGATTAGATCTGATTCACCAAAGGGTTGTGATTGGTTGAGA